>BSAI01000101.1:29196739-29211514 GCA_036245035.1 Adrianichthys oophorus
CTACGTCACACCTACGTCACACCTACACAGCATTTGTTTTTTGTCTGCACCTGATTTAAATAAAGAAATATTCAGAAATGCAGTTCTAATCTGAACTTTCTTTATATTTGTCCTCTCTCATCAGAAAAAGTTAGGCTTAAAACATTACTCTTTGGATAGGCTTATTGCCAGGCTAGCTAGTAATCAGAGATTATTTAACTTACTGCTCCTCTACCTCACCTACTGTAATGAAGTTTACCACACTGGTTCTACTCGCTCCAACTCACTCTTCATCCACCTCCTACACCCTCCCCCCCTTTCCTGTCTCCCCTACCCGAACCAGGGTCTGCATCCTTCTCCCACCCCCACTCCCCCCAACTGCAATCTTTATTACATCACTTGCCATGTGCCATTGCATTATTTTATTTTGTTTATCATGCCTCTGTTTGGTGCAGTGTGATTCACATGTTGTCCCTCTTTCCCACTCCCCTACGGGGGAGCGGGAGAGATTTCTGATTTCAGGTGGATCGCCTGTGCTCCTGTCTTTGGCCGT
The DNA here is from genome assembly GCA_036245035.1 of Adrianichthys oophorus. Lineage (NCBI taxonomy): Eukaryota > Metazoa > Chordata > Actinopteri > Beloniformes > Adrianichthyidae > Adrianichthys > Adrianichthys oophorus. The sequence goes on from BSAI01000101.1 coordinate 29,197,272, forward strand.
GACCTCGCCTCACCTGTACTCCTGTCTTTGGCCGTGACCTCGCCTCACCAGTACTCCTGTCTTTGGCTATGACCTCGCCTTGGCTCTTCCCACCCCTGTCTTTGGCCGTGACCTTGCCTTTGGCTCTTCCAGCAAACCCAGCCGTTTCCACAACTCCTACTGGATGAAGCCCATCTGATACACTATTCAAACATGTCTTTGTTTATTTAATATTTAGCTGTTATTTTAACTTGTAGCTGTTTATCTAGACGTGTTTGTTTATTGGACATATACTTGTTATTCAACCATGTAGTTACAGAATGAATTAAGCTCACTTTTCTTTAATAGTTCTAGTGCATCACCTGTGCGTCCGGGGTTGAGGATCTCTCCTTCATGTGGGCAACCCTGAGGTTTCTTAGTTTTTTTCCCCCAAAAAAAGAGACAGGAGTTTTTTTATGAGTTTTTCCTCACCGCGAAGGAGGGTGTAAGGGCAGAGATGTTTGTCCAGCTATTGTTTACTTTTACATGATTGATTTCTTTGTTGTTTCTTGCAATACTCTGATATCAGTCCAATGAGATGGCTGTGGCTGTGATATTGGGCTATAAAAATAAAACTGAATTGAATTGAATCAGAACAAATGCTACAAGAACATGTCAAAAACACCCAGAACACAATTTTCATTGACAGGGTTTCCACTATCACATTTAAAACAAGAACTAAACTCTTTGGAATATTACAGTAAAAGTAAAAACCGGTTTCTGGTTGGATGTTGCTTTTCAGTTAAGTCATGTTGCATTTCATGGTCACAACTGAGTGCTAATATGTTATTAATAAAAATGAGGTTTCCTTCTCAAGCGTGAACTTTCAAGTAAACAAAGTAAGTTTTGTTTCCAACAGTTAACAATTAATCTCTGTGGCATAATCCCAAATTAATGGATTAAAGATTGACTCTGCTGGTCACCTGAAGGATTCAATAAGGAAATAAATGCTAAACCTTTTCAGTCGATGGTTTGTTTTCAGCCACCTTCATGTTTCTTTGTGTTGGTTTCTCTCTGCTGTGAGCTAACATTTCAAAGGTCCTTCTGCTTCTGCGGCTTGAAGAAAACCAAACAGTTCAAAAATTCAACAGCACATCGTTTTACGGCTCAGGTCTCACCAACACCAGCACTAGAGTCCCACTGAACCCAAAGATTTCCCTTCCCTGTTCGCTGACAGTTTTTCATCAGCAGATTTTCATGAGCGAGCGGCCTCTGAAGAGAGCGCGCTCTGTGCCTCCCAGCAGTCACGGCATCTACACAACACGCCACCTAAAATAACCCCCTGTCAATCAACTCCCAGCATCCAGTAAATGAATGCCTCTGTAAACAGGTAAATCATTATCAGATCTCCTTCACTATGTTGTTGCTATGAACAGAAATTCACCTTCAATCAGGTTTTCTCCTTCATTCAAGCAGAACTGCTGCATGCAGAAAGAGGAACTTCAAAGGAGTCTGTCTTCATTTGGGATTTTTTTCTTTGTTTTTTCTGCAAGTGCACGTGGCCATTGAGACAAAAAAAAAAAACATGTCACGACACCTCAGGAGCTTCAGTGAATCTTCAGTGTTGGAGAAACGGGCACGGGCTGTTAGAAACACACCGTTTCCATAGCAACCACCCCCCACCCAAGAACGAACCCCGAACATGTTCGACCTCTAAGGAGAGGAAGTAGACTCAATGGATTTGTGTCTGCCTTCATTCTTGGTTTGTAATTCATACAATTCATTTTGTGTGTAACTGTGTGTACTTAAAGTTGTATGTTCACATGTACAAAAATGACAAAATACACAACATTCTAGCAGCATCTAAACGCATCATTTACACACGAATCTGTGATGTGAAAAGAGTCTTTTGTGGTTTTGTGTGTGTATCAGGTACGTTTTAAAGATGTGTTGTTAGTTTCAAGCTACTGTCATTTAAAGTTGTGTAAATTGTTTTTTGTATTTTTGTACATGTGAATACACAACTGCAAGTGCAGTTATGCACAAAATGTTTTGTTTGAGTTACAAATCAAGAATTACCATTCTGGCCCCATAAACGCGGATCTGCTGCTCCACACATTCACGGAGGACATCCCTGTTCTGTGTCCGTCATGGCGGATCACAGTCTGGAAGGTCCGGAGAGCGGCTCTGATGCATCATTACAGTCAACACTGACCACAACTTTGCTACAGTTCAGCATCAAGAAAATGATGAAAAACAAATCATTTCAAGAGAAGGAAAGTTTGGAGGTAATTTTTCAACAGCGGAGAAGCACCTGTCCGCAGTGAACAAGCACACTTCACTTTCATACCACACCACAGAACGTGTTCTTTAGGTTCCACTCGTCTTCCCATTGTTTGAGTCCGAAGTGGATTTATGTTCATGATGTTTAAACGATCAAGAGAAAGTTTTTCCTAACATCTAAAACTGTCACATCAGGAAAGGCAGCATCAAACATCAGTCATCCGGCAGGTATTGCAGGACAGAAAACGCAGCATGACCTTGAAATAACTTGACGGCTTCTGGATAGCAGAGGGAACTAAGTAACCACAGGGGGCTCTTCACACAGGTAAGTCAGTCAGCTTAACTTCTATGTCAAATGATTCAGAAACTAGAATGATTCAAGGTTGGTTTCACTTGTTCTACCTGTGTGGACAGAGTTTGTTATTTTGATGAATTTGAATCATTATTTCATTTATCAGCTCTGAATATCTCAGGATCCTGATCACTTTGGTTTCGTTGCTCAGCTCACCTGAAGTCTGGGTAATGCTCCAGCAGAGGCTGCAGGTGATGCTTGATGTCAGCATCTTTTTTCAGTCCAATGATGTCACTCAGGTCTTCTCCCACAGGGTGCAGCCAGTCCTGACTCGAGTTCTACAAACAGAAGAAGCACCTCAAGAAAAGGCTTTATCCTAGAAGACCTCACGACCCTGCAGCTGATCCACTGCAGTGAGCTCCATGGTGTTCGGTCATGATGCCTCAATGCCGTCTGACTGACAAAGAACCTCACAGTTTGAGCTGAACATTTCCCTGATGACTGAGGAAAAGTTTACATTAAATACAAACACTGAACTAAAATGTTCTCCTCAAAAATAACCCTTTAACTCTGGAGCTGTCAGCAAAATAACACACCATCCTCAAAGTACTGTTCTGTTACGCTCTTAACGTAATGCTAACGGATTCTGACGAGCAGAAAAGCAGCCGGCCGCTCTTATGATCGGTGCACAAGGTTGAAGACTTACAGCCATTCCAAGAACGTTTGAACTCTGGAGCTACAGCTCTGGTGTTAAAGCTGCGTTCACACCAACACCATTCGCGTTGGCCACCTCGCTTTGGCTGCGCGGTGAATTCTGTGCTCGCTGCTGGCCGTGTTCCTTGAGCTGATTTGTCGTGCGTTTGTAAATACAGAGTTGCATTCATTAGACATAGAGGGTACATGATTTTTTTAAAGTAAGTAGTAATGTTTTTAAACAACAAACACTAAGCCAAGGGTTTCATTAGATTTATTTGTGCTATGTATTTCTGAAAAACCCTCTTGCCTATAAAGAAAAGACATTCTGATGATGTTTAAAATCTAGAGTATTATCCTGGTGTTTTGACTAAGATTTATAGTAATGTGTCTTGAATAATTTAGTGGAAAAAAGATTCAGATGTTTTTAAAACTCTGGGCCGCTGGGCCCGCGGCTTCATTCAAATTGCACTGCTGCCAGACCTTCACGCCGCAGGACCTCAGATTGCGTCTGTGCCATTGACTTAACCTTGAAACTGGCTGCCTCCGCCGCGCTAATTGGTGTGAACGCAGCTTTAGACTGTGGAGGGACTCACACATGCAGATGCAGTTACCATGTCTCTGAACAGATCCCCGAGCGCGTTCATCTGCTCTCTGATCTTGGCTGCTGCTTTTTCGCGTTTATGGTTTTTGCACGAGTAGTTTCTCTTCATCAGCTGCCCGACGTACTCCTTAACCACGTGGTAGTGCAGTCGGCTGGAAAACTCCTGTATCGTGGAAGAACAGACAGACTGAAGGATGTGGCACAAACAGCAGGATGGAGGAAAAAAACAAAGGAAAACCATGAGAGGGCTTTGTGAAGCACCAGCAGCGACTGTCAGATCATGTGAACTTCCACCTATTCATAAATGGTGCTAAAGCAGGAAGCACTCCTCTGGTTCATGCTGTCACAAAACAATGGCAGAAGAAAGGAAAGTTCACAGGAGCTGACAACAACATTCAGGGAAAGTTTCTGATGATCCCTCAATCACTTCCAGGGAATAACTCAGCAGTGAGTCAACTAAAGCTGGAAATCTGATGCAGTAAGATCAGAGAGGATGGTGCTGCATTTAATGCTTCTCAACATGTTTCATTCTGATGGATGAAATCTAAAAGGCTCATTTAGATCGCGTATCAGAAGCCACACAACACAGCTCTCATTCTGGTCAGAGCAGAGACGATTTTCAAACAAGAATCAGAGTTTTATTGAAGAGCTTCAAGGTCTGGAAGGAACTGGCGTTGTTGTGGTCAACCAAGATGCCTCTGAAATCGCCGCGTTGGTTCCCTGTCCCCTTCAGGATTGATTTCTTGATTGATTATTGAAATGGTTTAGCTCTTTCTTATGTCAGTGATTTAAAGTATGAGCCCTGAGGTACTCCGGCACCGGCCTTTCTGTCGTTCCTATGGTGAGACCAAAATTTATGGTGAGGCTTCATTCTGCCATCATGGTCCTCGCTTCTGGAACAGCGTGCCAGAAAACCTCAGTGCCACAGAGACCAAAGACGCTTTTAGGTAGAGCCTCAAAACTCACCTTATTAGACAATCTCACCTGCCTATTTATTCACTTTGTTTCAGTTTTACTTTATACTATTTTCTTTATTTCATTTTATGTTTTTAATTGTAACATCTTTCTTAGGTTGGTTTGATGAACTTGTAGAGGAAGTTGTGGAGGCAGCTTAATCTGAACTGTGTTCTAACGTATGAAGAACGGCAGATAAGCCTTCTGACTGACCCATATCATCACAGAGGGAACTCCCTGCTCACCTGGGCGTGTGGGGGCTTTAGCAGAAGGCAGTGCTGGAAGAGCTGCTCTGTCCGACGTTGGAGCTGGCGGAAGTCATCGTCGTTGGTGAGCCACTTTCTGGTCACCATTCTCCTAAGGTACGGCTGGAAAACAGAGACATGGCACCAAAACGTGTCTTTAGCCTGCAGCGCTGCATCATCTTAATCTGTATTACAGGTGATGTCTGCTGCACCGAACACAGATGACTGGTCAGTGGTGAGGATTGATGCTTTTTTTAAGTGTGATCAGATATTATCAGGATTACAAGAGGATTCGTCTACATACTGTTGTGGCCTGAAAGGTCATTCACACCTTCAGTCTACCTGTTCTGTGAAAGTCTTCATTTCAAGGAACTGGGGGGGGGGGTTCTTTTTAACAGTTTAAGTTTCAAGAGCTATAATTATTATTTCAATTCCTCTTTGAGAAACCACAGCAGCAACATGGGGACTTCAGTTGAGGAGAGGAACTGCAGAAAAACAGAACTGGGTTCACCCCGACATTGCACCCATTCAATAAAGATGAAGCGCTCTACCATGACGTCCTCCTTGAACTTGTCCTCCAGGCTTTGCACTAGCCTGATGATCAGGGACTTCACTTCTTCTCTAAAACCCTCCACTTCACCAGGACAGCTGCCATGGTAACCATCCATGTACTCCCTGCAGGACACAGGAAATGAGCGAGCGTGTGAAACCATCCATCATGAAGGATGACGGCGTAATGCTCAATGATTAACTCAAAACTAAAGTCTTTATCAGAAAGGTTTCATTGATCAGAAGCTAAGCTGTCACTCTGCTCAGCCTTTCTCTGTTTGCAGAAATCCTTCTGGAAACATCTGCAGCATCCAGAGCAAGTCCAACATCAGCAGTAAAAAAACCCTTTCAGAAAGACACAAACACCCTCTCAGCTTTTTTTATGAGACGGAGCACATGTGTTTGAAATGCTTTTGGAAGCTTCACCCCCCTGCAACACAACCCCACTTCCCGGTCGCTGCAGCGATTCCTTGAAACCACGTGACTGAGCCTCTGCTCCGGGTGTGCATAGACACTGTTTGTGCTGGTGGCACAATATCAGCCAATCGCAGACCAGCTCCTCTTTTAAAGCGCAGAAACTCTCCATGACCTACTTGCCAGGAGTTCTGGGATTCTCCCAGCAGAGAGATTTCTGCCCTAATTCATCCTGATAATTTGATGATTATCAAATCTCCTTAATGGTTCATTAAGAAGGAGTTTCCAACTTCAGCTTTGTTCCTGTTTTAATTTAGATTATCTGTACAGAAAATCATTATTTACACTCAGCATAGGAAGCGTAATCCGTTTATCTCATTGGAGTGCACACTTACTGCACGTTTGTGGAAACGTTGGGAGTTTCTAAGAATTGAGGAGTATTCCCATGTTTTTGCTGAAAAAAGGCTTGTAGTATGAAGAGCTGATCAGTATCAGTTAGACAAGGAAAGGCGTCAAATATCTTCAAAAGCTTCTGCCGATTCTTTTGTTAATGGTTCTTTGTTTGTGCCGTATATTATGTTAACAATACAAATGGCAAAGTAACCAAGAAACCTGAACTGACTTGAACACTAATGGCAAACTGCTGGATGAAAGTAATTTATACTTTTGTCATGTATACTATAAATATGGATTTATCTGTCAAATACCAGTTTTTACATAACTAGTGATTTAGATTAAACAAGAGTGGAACTTTAATTACAAACTAACAACAGAAATGCTGTTTTTATGCCTGATAAATTACAAAAACTGCTTTATAAAAATCGCTTCATTGATTTGATGAATTGAAATAGAATTTTCAAAGTAAAGACTCATTGAAATCAAATGAAGTTTTTTTTTTTTATTCGACCCTGATAAGAAGAATCTATAATTTTTGGGTTGTTTTGTAAACAGACTGTATGTAAACGAAAGGCCAAGAAAACACTGAAACTCTATGGCATTATTTCATATTACAAAATAATGCTTGTTTCATGGTAAAAACTGTAGAATGACGCGCCTCTTTTCTGTTAGAGCGCTGAGAAACCAAGATCCAGGTTATTTTTTCAGGAATTTGTTTGAGCAAACTCCTCTTTGCAATGCATTATTATAGGAAAACTTTGGAGAAATCAGGTGGCTTACTGTAAAGCCGTGAAGCTGTTGATGTATGTAATGTGATACTCCGTCCAAAGATGCTGCAATTGGATTGCACCGCAGTGGCGTCTGAACTCTTTCTCAAACCTGCAGAAGAAACGAGAGGAGGCGGCAGAAAGACACTCACAGAGATTAACCTCAGCGTTATGCTCATTTTGATGCATTCTGTTGTTAAACCCGTAGAAGTGCTCCCACGCCTCGTGAGAAAAACCTTCAACAACTGTCAAGAGAAAGTCTGTTTGATCCAGAATTCAAGACGTTTCTCATTAAATCTGTCTTTTATTCAAACAAAGTGGCATCTCTACGATCCAGGAGAAGTTCTTCATTGTATTTTATGTGGGAATTATTCAAGAAAAAAGTTAAATGGCTCTTTCTAAAAACTCCAGATCAGAGCAAAGCCTTTCTGAAGTTTTTTGTTTGTCATAACTTGTCATATAAGAGCTCTTTCGCTCTGCTTACCAAAGACAGTTATCATAATGTAAATCTACGTTTCAGCTGAAAGCGCTTTCAGAGTAGGTATTGAGGAAACATACAACGCTTATGACCTTTTGATGAAGTTTAAAAAAAGGAGGAAATAAATAAAAAATCACAAGACACAAGTGCATGACTGATCAGAAGCACAAACCTCCTGATTTAACAAACCAAACATGTCCTCCAAACATGTCCTCCATCTCCCTCTTTAGTGTCAGATCTACTGCAGCACATGCTGAGGTGAAAAATGAGTTTTAAGCTTAAACATGAGATGGTTCTCTCATCTGTTACTTCAACACGCTGCATGTCTTTTCCTGGATGTTTGAAAAATAACATTTTCAAAAGAAAACCTGTGAAGCAGAAGTTTTTCTTTGAGGCCATTCTTAAAGGACATTTAAATATTTTTCTCTTTTTCACATTGTAAACTGTAAGCTTTGTTGTACTTCACTGCTTTCTAAGCTTGTTCTCTGTAATTTCGACATCTTGGGTCATTTTTCTAGTTGACAATGAACACAAAAGTAAAAGGTGAAAGTGACTTGAGTCATCGTGGATTTGTGGTTCATTCAGACAAGAGAGAGTTCTCAAAGACAAACCTCTCGGGGAAGTCTTTCAGCTCCTCCAGGCACGTTTGGATCACTTTCTGTTCCAGATTCACATCCAGCTGTTTGGAGACATTGATGTTTCCTTTTACGTACTATTAGAAGACACAGAAAGTTATCAACACAGCTTTCTGCTGCCACCACCTGGTCATGTTACATCATGACAGATTCAAAGTTAAAGATCCTAAAGAAGTCAAACATAGAATAAAGATATGTGTGAGTATTTCATTATTTTATAGTCTAGTTGCAATAAAAGTTCTCTTTTCTTGATCAATAAACTGCTAAAAAGTTTGATCAAATCTGGGAATGTCTCACAGTCCAGATGTCCATGGGGAACGGAGAGCAGAGAACGTCGTCCTTCTCCGGTTCTTTCCCGACACTCCAGACGGACTCGTTCTCGAATTCAATGATTCTGTCCAGAATAATCCTAATGTCCTCCTGTGGCGGCACAGAACGCATGGACACGCCCACACACGCACGCACACACACACACACACATATGGGTCAGCATCCCTAAGGAGCAGAGATTTTCCTGTGAACTAGCACCATTCTGAGGTCTCGTTTTCATTTTTTAACAATAACTGTTATCTGTCAGCATTATTTTAGACTTCTGTAAACCAGGGCTGCGCTGTGGTGCAGTGGTTAGTGTGTCTGCTTCACAGTAAGAAGGCCCCTGGTTCAAGTCCTGTACCTGAAAGATCAACCTAAACATTCACTGTTCTGAGTGAACTCACTCAGATCTTCCTAAAATGCATTCTAGAAGTTCTCTTTTACGAGCTGACAGTAATAATTTGAGGATTACGTCTCTAAACTCAGGAATTTGTTCAGACACGTCACTGGAGTGTGGTGGGTTTGTCCACTAAACAGAAGCAGGCAATGCAGAGGCGGGAAAAAAACCGAGGTCAATTCTCTACTGCAACATGTGGTGATCATCAGCTACCAAAGACACAAAAAAACCCCAAAAATCTTTCATTTTGTAAAATTGTGGATAACATTTTCAAATCAACAAGTTTTTCACATTGTTCCCTATCACTGTAATATAATTCTGTGGAGAATGAAAAACAACCGAGGCAATTCGGAACAGCTGGTGAAATGGAACAAGTCACGTGACCTTGCTTTGATCAGAGCTCGGAACAAGGTTTCAAATCAGAAGATCCACTGGAGACTCGGAACGTTCCAGAACACCATTCACAGAATGGAAATAGAAGTAGTGTCCATCAGTGAGCTCCTCACCTTCATTCTGCAGACATACTTGTCCTGCAGCTGCTTCAGGAAGTCTGATTCCAGCTGCAGATCAGTGCTTTCATCGCTCATGTCTGGCTGCAGGGTTAGACTTCCCATGATCTTCTCACTGCAGGAGTCAAAGAAAATGTATTTCAAATCCCCTCTGGGTTTTGTTTACACACGTATGCTAGTTTTAGTATTCTAAAGTTCTACTATTCATTCTCAGTCAGAAGTTTTAGTATTAGGGAGTAGGTTGATCGTGGCTTCAGAGGTTGCTCGTTTGTGCTGCTCATGTCCTGAATAATTTTCATTATCTAGAACATCAGATTCTAGTTCTACTGGGAATTTAGGAGGTATTCATGGGGGCTGAAGAGGTTCAGAGGTTTTGTTTTTGTAATGTTCTTTTAAAAAGTACATAATGTTCCAAATATAAAGGCTTTTTCAAGCCTTTTTCTTTGTTGTTTTCAGAAAAGCAAGAAAAGGGTCAAAATAAACCACAGCTTTAATCCTAAACTACTATAAAACCGTATAGTGAGGGATTATCTAGTGCCTTGGATGTTAAAAGCAATTCACCGTTCATAGTGACACCGTGTTCACATTTTTTTCTGAACGACAAATATGACATCACCAATTTGAGACAGTAAAAGCCTAATAATTTTAAAAAGACTATTAATCTACTGTATTCTGAAGGTGAAAACGTGGATGAACTCGGTCAAAGGCTTTTTCTGCATCCAGTGATACAATGGTTGCTTCTCAACTATTGATAACAAAAAGGTCGAATGACTTGACGACTGACAGTTTTCTTTTTTTGCTCCTCTTCGGGTTAACATAGCATCAGTTTTCAGAGTCTGTGACTGAGGTGAATGAAATGTGGGAAAGAACATCCTGACCTCTTGTATTTGTTGAGGATCCAGTCAAGCAAAGCATAGAGATCATTCAGCTCCGTTGACTGCTGCTCTAGTTTCTTCAGGTGCTGTCCCACTACTCTGTGGTAGCTCTTCACATAAGTGCTGAAAACGTTGAAGGTGCGTGGGTAAGACCCTCGCAGCTCCTTCTTCACATTCTCCAGATCCTCCACAATGGCATTACCCAGCAGCCCAAGATGAACCGCTAACCCGGACACATTCTGCTCCCTCTGCTCAAGGTGAACACTGTCCACCTTGACCTGGACACCGTCACACACAGCATCTTTCCAGGCCACCAGCCAGCTGTCTGGTAGTCCTTCAGGTTCCCCTGCCCTCTTCTCCTCCTCCTGGATTATCCGTGCCACTGGGATCAGAAGTCCCTTGTTTCTGGCAGGACGAGTGCTAGAATCCCGGACAATCTCATGGATTTTGTTCCGTAGATTTCTGTAGAGAAGGCTTAGGTCCTTTTGCTTCTTAGCGACTTTTGTGGAGCAGTCCTCCACACCCGCCTCCTGTTCCTTCTGTAACTCCAGCCGCATGGCGAGCAGGTTCAGATGGGCCTCCTCCAGCACCTCCATCTCAATCAGCTTGTTGATCTGCATCACTGCAGGGATAACAACATCATTGTAAACGTGTGTGTTGATGGTTTAAGCTGAAGACTTAAAGACCCACTCCAATGAAAATAGTGGTTTTTAACATGTTCTTGTAGCACTTTTCTCATTATCAAGGACATTTATAATCTAAAATTAAAACTGCATTTATGATTTCATTGAAATCGTGTTGGCTCAGGAGCAGTCAGTCAGCTGGTTCAACCACAGTTAGTTCATAATAATAGTGACCGGCCCAGAGATGAAGAGCAGAGGAAGGGCAAGTCTTCTTCACTATACCATACGGACTTTATTTACAGAAGACTTGCATTGCCTGTGCAGACCCAAAGTGTTGCACAGTCACACAAACAGAGAGAAAACTAAAATCTTTGAATCCGTCAAAGTCGTGTTCTTTGGGTCTGAAATGTGACTCAAACAGGACAAATCTCTTGTCTATAGACAAACTGTGGAGGGTTTACACAAACAACAAGGTTCCCATCATCACATGCTGTTGTTGAAACAAGATGAAGATGCAGTGCAGCCACTTTAGAGCCAAAATGAGACCCATGTTTGTGCTTTTGATTAGTTGTAGCTGTAAGTGTCTGATAAAACAGAACAAAGGAAAAGCACGCGTGCTGCCAAAAGGGTTGGCCTATCTGAGAATACTGACAACTCCCCACATGATTACCTTTTTTATGATTATACTTAGATATTATCAGCAGGAGAGACAGGATCCTCTTTGTAGGATTTTTTTACAGATGCATTTGAATTTACCAAAGATCCTTTCGGTGGCCCAGGAAAGCTCTACCGAGATCCACTGTTTGAGTCTGGAGTTCAGGACTTCAGGGCAAAAGACACAAAGAAAATCCACTGAAGGAGAATGTACCTGATAGTGGAGTGTCGGGTAATTCTGGCAGTATGTACAGCTCATCCATCTGGTTTGGAACCTCCTTCTCATCTATTCCCTCTGTTCTCTGCACCGAAGCTTCGGGGGAGTCTCCTGGAGGCTCCAGCCTCTTGTCATTCTCTTTTTTGCCTCCAATTCTCAGGCTGCGGTAGATGCTTGATCCTTTCTTCAGCAAAGAGTCACCAAGCTTGGACATACTGGGCTCTGGAAACGGAAACACATTTGAATCAAAGAAGAACGACTGCCATCCATGTGTGCTGCACAGTGGTGGTTAGGCGGTGCTGGTGCTCACACATCCCAAAAGCATTTCAGAAGTTTCAGCTTGGATAATAAATTATGTTGGGAGTGAGCGTGAAGGGCTCTCAGGACTAATTCCCTGTCTAGAGAGAACCTTGTTCCCTCACAAAGGTAACTACAAGACAAACAGCGCCTGTCATACACTGAAGTAACAACGCTCTACACAAAGAGCCAGGGAGCTTTGGCAGCAGTGAAACAAACATTACAAATTAAAAACACACATGTAAAAATGCAGGTGGTGCAGCATTAAATGCATTAAAAAAGGGCCAAACGTTGGCAGTTTGGACTTAAGCCTGGATAAGGGTTGGTTCATTTACGCCGGTCTAATGGGACAGTCAAACTGACCATAGCGGTTTGGTGACCGAGCTCCATAAAGCTAAAAGGCGTTTGCATGAAGTATCGTTAGTGCATGTGAGCAGACCCAGAAGGAGCAGGAACAGGCTAAACGGCAGAGGTCCAAGAGTTAATCCCTGAGGTACACCACCACATGGTGACACAAGCCCTGCAGTAAAGCCCAAAGACCTCAGTGTAGATCAGGGGTCAGCAACGTTTATGACATGAAGCACTAATTCTAAACTCTCTCCTTAACAATTACTCCAATAGTGTGGTGTCTCTTTTCCTATGCAGGTCAGGCTGGATGAACAAAGGTTTTGATGGAGACACCTGTAACATTGGTGTGACAGGTGTGGCGAGGAAGAGCACCAGACAAAAGGGGCAAAGAATGTCTCCATGGTGTTATTTTCAGTCATATCTTTCTGCAGGGAGTGCAGAACAAAACACAATAAAAGCCTCGTTATCATGATGAGGGATTCTGTACACTGAAACCAAGCATGGCTCTGAGAGAGCCTTTCATTTGAAACAAGAAGCACTGGAGGAACTTGTGTCACTGTGTTCTGGGTTTCAAGTGTGGAGCTGAGATGAGAAGAGAATGGAAAAATGCTCTCAAGAGCAGCAGGACTGTGTTCTATCAAAAGACACTGAGGAAGCGGCTTTAGAAAGCTGTGACATTCTTGTGCCTTCAATGGAAAGTGTGTTTGGGCAGTGGCTTGTTTCTGCGTAAACACTTCCAGGCCGGCGGCGTCACTCGATGCATGGACAGAGGGCCTCAGAGAATCTGCTGATAAAGAATGTAATCTGTAATCTGGCTTCATAACCGGGTCAGAGAGCAAAGTTTCAGAGCAGCTTTCCTAATGCACTGCAGTGCATCTGCTGCATGTGTGGACACAGATTGAAGCAGCGCTGACTATCAGAGCAAGCAGCATTCAAAAACCTGAGTCACCAAAACACACTGTTGAGATGCAACATGTGGGTCTGTCTGGATTCATTCATCCTGTAAGAAAACACGAACAAACGTTTCATATCAGCAGGATTCACCTCCCTGGTTCCTTTACCTGTCTTTGAACGGGCCAGTGACTTGCTTTTGGGGGGAGAAGCCCGCTCCAGATCATCGTCCTGGTTCTGGAAGAAGCCTCTGCCGTTCCTCAAAGAGCGGGAAGGTGAGCTCAGACCTGAGACAGAAGCAGCAGGAACTTCAGAAAAGCAGATCTTTCACTCAAATCGGAGGAAACCTCCAACACATGGTCACTGTTGTGCTTAAGTGTCCTGACACTAACCTAACACTGCATGGAGTGCAAATATTTGCTTATGCAAACAACAGAACTCCACAGGGAGAAAGTGAAAGCCAGCAGCCTGAGGACTCTGTTATTTCTGCTGAGAGATGACTTTCATTTAAACTCCTGACATGCAGTAAAATCACTAAAACAGCAGGCTGATGCTTTACTCTTCATTTGGGTTTGTCATTGTTGGGATGCTCTTTAGTTAGCAAGATGTCTTCTCTCTTTCTCCTTTGGTCAGCAGAGGTCAGACTCTGAGGCCTTGAGCAGCTTTCAGCCTGACCGCAGCAGAACATATGGAAGCTGTGCAGTGTTGCAACTGAGCTGCATTATCTCACCTACATTCCTGTTTATCAACAAGGCAGCAAGGCAGCAAGGCAACAAGGCAGCAAGGTAACAAGGCAACAAGGCAGCAAGGCAACAAGGCAGCAAGGCAACAAGGCAGCAAGGCAACAAGGCA
>BSAI01000101.1:29211952-29242713 GCA_036245035.1 Adrianichthys oophorus
GCAGCAAGGCAGCAAGGCAACAAGGCAGCAAGGCAGCAAGGCAACAATGCAAGATCTTAGGTTTGAGTTCCTTCTTACCTGATCCCTGCTATACTTTGGGAAAATCAGCTGACGGAGGTAAAGACCAGTAAAGGTTAAATTCCTGTCTTTCAACTCTCAACTGGTTTTAATTAAAAATTCAAGGTGAACTGGAGCCAGCGGTGGACCAGGTCTGTCAGCTATTTTGTGCAGTTTTACTGGAGTCAGTACAAACGGGATGAGCAGGACATGCAAAGAAAAACCTGTCTGTGACGTGGAAAGTTCATGTCCCTTGACGGGGAACTTCAGGTGAACTAAGAAATGTTTAGCGCCGTAATGTTCTGCACTCCAGTGTTGTGTGTCTCTTATTAATTAGAACCGTTTATGAAATTTTTCAGAAACACAGTTCAATGAGCAGATGAAGTCTAACCAACCCACATGTTCCAGCAGGGATTAACATCTAATCATTTTAGCGGAAAAAACACACGTGCACGTGCACAGAAATGAACTGCTCATGCAAAGAGCACTGAAATTTTTTTACGGTGTTTTCAGAAAGGGCAGAATTCGTGTCAGCCCTCTGAGCTTCACTCCCACCTGAACTCTTCAGGTCAGCAGTTACACTCACTGGTTGATGCAGGTGGAGGTGAGGAGGCAGACGGTGAGCCTTCAGCGTCGCTGGATGTGGAAATTCTGCTTCTCGGTGACAGAGGACTCTTTTCTACGGCCGATTTGATGCTCATTTTGAGGAATCCGAACTTTCCCAGCTTCCCTTTCCTTCTGCTGTTAGTGCCATTGCTCTGGAGGGACTCTCGGTCCTCATCAGGGTTGTCCATGATCGAACTATCTCAGTCCTTTGAGGAAAATCCAGCTAGGATGATAGAAAAAAATGAATAAAATAGAAAAAGTTTGGTCTCTGCTCAACAGGTGAGAGACCGCTGGCAGTGAGGTTCTGTTTATGGTTTCTATGAGTACAGTCACATACAGACACACAGGAGCTGATCTTATTTACAGAAAACATGAGATTCCAAGTCTGCAGGTCTGCACACAGACAGAATGCTCTGAAACACTTCTAAGTCAAACCTAAACTTCCAGACAGTTGTGTGAAACATAGTTCAGGCCCTTCATGCCATGCAAGCATGTAGATGGAGCTGCAGTTTATTTTCCTGTTTCTTCTGAATCACAAATTCAGTTTCCAAAGATTGAGTGATTTAGTGTGTTTTTTTTTTTTGCTTCTTGTCTACAGGTTGTCCTCGAAACTGTCACCAGCTGACCAAAGCCAGCTGATTGGAGCCAGCTGACACTGAGGTGCTGATCATCTTGGACACTGTTAAAAGGCTAACCTGAAATTTGCGTCTGTTCATTACCATTCTCGGCTCTCTAGAAAGCAGCACGGCTGGTGTTTGTTCGGTTTCTGTCTTTGCTGAAGTAGATTAACAGTCTAGAAAGTCTATTTGAAACTATCTTTGTACAGAACTGTAGAAATGGAAATGAAAAACAGGCAGGATTGAGGCTCTTGAGGAGCAGGGTTGGCCAGCCCTGTTCTAGGACATCGTTTCTGTAGAGCAGCAGAAGTTCATTTGAAATTCACCTGAAGGCCATTGGCCTGGAATGATTTCCCATCATCCCTTTGTTTACTCTCTCCTGCTATCTTACTTCCCCTCACAACCCCACGCTACTATTAGGGGTGCAACATAAAGGATGAGCAAAGCCATCCATTGATCCAGATTCCAGCTCAGATGAGGAAAACAAAGATGCACACGGATCTATTTGTCTGCATCAGAATAGAGCTGAGCAGGGAGACTGTAGCTCGCCAACTACAGTTTATGCAACAATGACAAGCTTTTTCAAATGGTTTCCTTCATATATGTCCTCCATTATGAGAAAAATGCTACAAGAACATTAAAAACAGCATTTTTCTTTTGAGTGGCTCTGTAATGTGAACTTTAGCGCAGAGGGAAGGAGGAAAATAGAAAAATACAAATTCCGACTTGAATGAAGAACAAAATCATTGAGAGGCCAATGAATAAACCAAAGTCTGATGCTGATCATTTAATACATCTTAGTCTACTGATACTGTAAAGAGTAGTGAGAAGAGCGTTAATGGATCTGATGCTCACCTCTGAATCCTGATGGGTCACATATTCTCATGCTATATCAGCAGTTTGAAATAAACATTTCTGAAAACCATGTTCAGTATTCATGGAGGAAAACAGAAGGAATAATGGACAGAAGTAGAAAAATAGACGTTTTTTTCATGACTAACGACCACCTTTATAAGGAGAGTGAACGTTTCTGTCTGCCTGTAATTCCAGATCATTCACATTTATTTAAAGCATCAACACTTTGGTACATCTCCTTCAGCCCCGCATGACCCCTCCCTCAGAAGGTCAGATGACCCCGACCCCCCCCCCCGGCAAAGATCCTTTACCTGAAGCGGGTCTTCTGAGCGCCTTCGCTCCAGCTCTGCTGACGTAGAAATGTACCAAAGCTCCTTCAACGCAGCTCAGGTGGAACATGGACATTCACACTTTCATTTTCCTTTCTGCGTCACTGCCTAACCGGTTTGTTCGGCGATTGGAGTCGAATGGCAGGTGACCTGGGGAAGTTCACCTGGACGCCCCTCCCTCCGCCCCTCCCGGGCGCGTGAGCTCACCTCACAGTGCTGCCAGAAGACGCGTTTCAGGATCGTTGCGGCACTGAAAGCCTGAAGGAGCTGCGAGTTTCCTTCAAAGCTGAGAGGTTTGCAGCCTGAAGGCTGCAGGGGTACGGGTTAACGGAACCACTCCAGTTATCCCTTATGAACTCGTTTTTTATTTAAAACATATGTTTGTGCTAGAGCAGAGGGGAAACTTCACAGATGAACTTACATTTGACAAAAAAAATGACCAACACTGCAGGTTATTTGCGTTAAAACGTTGCATTTTAAGTTGGTATGCTGAGGTTTGAGGAGCTTTTCCTTATTAAGATAACAAATGTTACTTTAATATTGTTTGTCTTCATTTTTAAGGAAACATTTTTTTATTGCTTGCAGCAGTCACTGACTGCAAAAACAATCATTTTTGCAGCCTTAAACATTTCTCCGCCTTTGAGCAAAAAATGGACTCCCGCCACATGCTCAGAAACTCACCAAAATGTGCACACACCTAGTACCCAGCGAATGAATCTTGGGCAAAGTGAAGACCCAACCTCCCTTAGACGGTGACATCATGGTGAGACAAACCGGGGAAAAAAATGAATGGAACGAAAATCGCTTATGGAGCCGAGGATCCGAAAAATACACAAACAAAACCAAAACACATGTGTAGCAGACATCCAAATGAAGTTTGAAATAATTATGGGATGACCTCTCGACCTACCACTTGGCGGCCATGTTGTGGCAAAATATAAAGTTTGGCGATTTCCACATTGTCCCACAATATGGGAAAAGAAAACTTTGGTAGGAGACGGTAAAGCACAGCATCTTCAACTCTCACATTCTTTTTATGCAAACTGTAGAGTTGCATAAATCTGCAGAACCAGTCGTTCAATGGGTTTCATTATGTGGGAGGGGAGAGCAACTGACCTAAAATCCCCTGCATGGGTCGTTTGCACAACACTTGTCAGGAACAGGAATTTAAAAAGATGTTTTCCATAATGAGGGATTTTTTTCCCAAACAAAGACTGAGGTTGTAGAGCTGCTTTAGTGGAACCTCACTGGTAATCCAGGGTCTGTTGTTGGCTTGGTATGATAAAACTAAATAAAACAGACTCATCCCTACAGTCGCATTCCACCTGTAGCTGTGATATTTATTATATTATTAATCACCAAACATGACAAAGGCTGAGGACGAAGTGCCGGCCACAAAGGTTCAAAATGATTGAATCGGGTCTTTTCAGAATAAAAGTGGAGGTCCTCCTTTGCTCTGGAATGTGGCATTAAAGCATGCAAGCATGTAAGAGCCCGCAGCGAGAGACTCATGAAAAGCACGCACAACCTGGCTGTTCAGAGGAGAGGGTGCAACTGTTCAAGAAAGGAAAGCTCCATGGGAAATAGTTGGTCATCCTGCCGTGTGAACAGATGATGCTGGTTTTTCAGTCACAAAGTTGTTGCTGGGATGGTGTCTGTCCAGCAACTCAAACTGAGTCTTTGTTGTTTGAGGGTGAATGCGTCCTTCTGGGTGCAGCTGTGGAGTCCTTGCAGATCCAGGAAAGCAGGTGAATCATTTGTTCTGAAGTCCATCATAGAACAACCAGAGACCCTCTGAGAGACGTTTTACACAGGTTTATTACGTCTGCAGCTTTAGGGGTCGGATGTTTTAGTCTCCAGGGCCTCCAGTCTTTTTAGAGTGACTTCATAGAGGATTTCTAAAACACAAAATAAAAAGGTTGAATTCTTCTTCTACCCATCAGTTCCTCCTAACTTACAGCAGCTGGGCTTCACAGTCAGATCAGATGGCTTTGGCACTAAACAGAACCTCCTCGTTTCTGTTCGTTTGTGTACAGTATTACTTCAACAGTCATAATGCAGTGATTTAAAAGAGGCAAAGTGCCCCCTGTTGGTCACAGTCACCTGTTTGCACAGTCCATTAAGAATTACACTGAGGAAATCCTGAACCTTTGGCCTTAATGGACTCAACTGAGTCACAAGAATCTTGAGTTAATTAAAGTGCCAGAATTATAACATGATTCATTTGAATGTTTTCTCTCTTGATGTTTCTTGTTTTCTTTGCACAGCTGCATAAACTAACCTCAGGTTGGAACTGGTGCTTCAAACATGAACTGAATTAAACTGAAACACCATTTCCAAACAATAAAGAACAACAAATGGAACAAACTCTCTGACCGTCCAGAAGCTCCCTTGCGCTGCAATTCTTCTGTAAAATGCTTTGAATGTCATCCAGGAGTTGTGGGAGGAAATTTGTCTCAACCTCTGAAAATGACATAAACTCCATCAGTTTTCTTGCAGATCTTCACGCTCAGCACAGATGCACCTTCTGGAGCCGCCTGTACGCAGGCTCACCTCTCTCCACGGGGTCATAAAAGTAACCCTCCCTCCTCAGCGAGGCAAAGATTGAAGGCACAAGGTCAGCCAGATGCTGCTGGGTTAGCGCACGAGCAGCAATCTTCTCTGCAACCTCCTTCTCTTCCTCCAACGCCCTCTTCTGCTCTGCCATTCTGCGCTCCTGAGATCCAAAGCAACAGATCAGTCTGATCAGGTACACTTCGATCATTTACCGTTATCCCATTGGTCATCTACAGGCCTAAAGGCCTGCAAGGAGTTTGCAGCTTTCCAACATGTTTGTAAAATATTTGCTTTGTTTCCTTTGTGATTATTTTCAAAGTTAAACAGGAGAAACATCACATTTCTTCCTGATTTAAGAAAGTTCCTTTGGCATGTTTGGCTCAGAAACAAAGAAAATTATTGGTTTGAAGAAGGCGCATACTCTCTCCTCACGACGGCGTCGCTCCTGCTCCTGAAGGCGATGAACCTCTGGGAGTTCATTATTTCGGCGCTCCAGGAAGGCCCTTTGCTGGACCATCAGTGCAGCCAGCTCCTCCTCCTCCATTACCTCCAGCAAAGACTGTTCCAGCGTCTTTCCCACCAGAATTTCTAGGATGGGCTGCACTTCCTGCTCAAAGTCAAACAGCTGCACAGGACACGTTCAGTAGTTGTTCACATATTTGTGAAAGCAGCAAATAAAGGTTCTTCAAAATGCAGACATGACACACAAAAAAGCAGCACTTGACAATTCCTGACAGAAAAATGACCCACATCTCCCTCATCTATCTGGGTTTCTGCATCTTTGCCTGTTTTTGCAGCTCTAAAGATTGGAGTTTCAGGTCTGTCCAGAAACGCATCAGTCTGACACTCCATCTCCTGAACCACAGGAATGTCACTCAGCTCTTCCAGGTAACTTTCTGAATGAGAACGAAAGGAATCAAAAAAGAACAACCAAATATCTCCGTGTTTGTGAAGCACACAGGTAGAGTAAAGGTTCAACAGAGCGCAGTGGTTTACCTGTTTGGACATCCTGGTGTTTCCTGCCCTGAACAGGATCAGGAGTTCTGGGTCGGAACTTCCTCTTGACCTGTTTCAGACCAACGGTTCTGGTTGTGCGCTCCTCCTGAGTGCGCACGTCAGCAGAGTCCAGCTGCGCTCTCTGTCATCGGGGGGAGACTCGATCAGCTGATGTACAGACAAATACAAGAGAACCACAGGACTTACTGCAAACTTCAGGGCTTGGGACGAGACGTTTCCTCCGAAAACGCGCGGATCCCTCAGAATGTTTCCATGCTTGTGCTGCGTCCTGCATCATCAGGTGGGAGCAACATGTCACTGAATGATGCAGCATTTCTCATTTGTTTTTCATTCAATCATTAGTATGATTTAAATGCAGTTATATCCCTGACAAAGTAAAAGCAATCTATTGAAAAACAAACGTGTTTCTTCTTTTCCAGCTCTCTACGTGAACATATTGACCAGGTTATTATGCCCCTCTTCTTTTGAGCTTTCGTGCACTGCATTTCCCAGAATACTTTGCAATGTGTTTGGCGTTATACGCGGAGCTCTTGGCTTGCTGTTTCAGGAACGGCTTGTTTTCACGGGAACGGTCTGCTCTTCTGTTAACCGTTAGCGTGGTTGTGCTTTAAATGCGCGTGCGTAACCTCAACGGGATCCGCAGTATTTCCGCAGACTGGCTCTGACTGCACCTCTACCTGCTTGCGCG
The DNA here is from genome assembly GCA_036245035.1 of Adrianichthys oophorus. Taxonomy (NCBI): domain Eukaryota; kingdom Metazoa; phylum Chordata; class Actinopteri; order Beloniformes; family Adrianichthyidae; genus Adrianichthys; species Adrianichthys oophorus. Next base: position 29,218,678 of record BSAI01000101.1, read on the forward strand.
TGTGCGCGTGTGCGCGGACCTTACCTTCCAGACGGAGACCACCGGGGTTTCCACGGATCCTCCACAACTCTGGGACGACTCGAGAACACGTACATTCTGCTGTCGTCCATCGTTAGAAACGGTCACAAAAGGATGCAGCGCTTCGCTTCCGGTTATCCGGTCTGTGTCTAGCAACCGTCTCCAGGAAGTTAGAGCAGCACTGTTGCGTCATTTCCTTTTGCCGCCAGGCGAAAACGGGACCAAGATGGCGGACGTGTCGGTGCGTCTCCTCCGAACTCCTGCAAGAATGTGAATCTATCTTAACGATTTCAAAAGGAAAACCACAGAAAAAAGCTGAAATCCTTGCTGTTGATATTGAACATCGTCCCAACAAATCCAACCAACATGCGTCCAAGAGCAATCATCATCAGGTTCCTGCAAAGATCTTACAGACAGAAGAAAAAACAGCTGTAACACATAAACCTTACTGCTTTTCACTGGAACCAAAGCATATACAGATCTAAATAAAGTTTGAATGTGACATAGTCCAAACAAAAATACTAGAGAAAACCTATACTGTGGGAAAATTTCCTTTTTCCTTTTTCTTTTGCTATACGAATATATAAGATTTTCTGTCCCTCAGAAAATATTAGTAGATTTCATTTTTGGAAATTAAACAACTCTTTATTAAAAACTCATAAAGTGCAAACTAAAATTATCAACCTTATTTCAAAATTATTTCTCTATGAACTGGAAATTATTTAAATACGAATCAGACAAATTTTGAAGAAAGTTTGGTAGCAACTTAACCAAACTAGGGAGGCAGCAGGAACAAGACATAATCAAAGAGATTTTAATACTGTCTGAAAAATCTCCAGACAGTTTATCAGGTGAACAAAACTAGAAAAGATCCAACTACAGTAAGACTTGGATCAAATGAATCAAAGAAAAGCAGAAGGAGCTCTTATTAAAACCAGAAAACAGTGGTTTGAGCAAGGAGAGCAAAACTCATCTTCTTTCTTTAAAATGGAGAAACATCAAGAAATAATGAAATCAACTAATGACTTAAAGATTAATGACATAACTTACAATGATCCTAAAATAATCTCTAACCACTGCTCGTCATTTTACAGGAATCTATACACATTGCATTATTTTGACGCTAAAATGTTTCTTAACTCTATAATAACCACTAAACAAATAATGTTTGAATAGTATCTGTTGTAGAAGTATGTGACTGCATCAAACTGCTAAAACAAAACAAATGTCCTGGGACTGACGGCTTAGCTGCTGAATTTTATACACTTTCTTTCCCAGCAGATGGCGCCCTTCTTATTCTTATTACATCTACAGATACAGTGGCTTGCAAAAGTATCCCTTGAACTGCTCCACATTTTCTCACATTATGACCACAAACATAAATATATTTGATTGGAATTTTATGGGAAAGACCAACACAAAGTGGCACACACTTGTGAAGTTGAAAGAAAATTATACAAGAGTTCAATTTTTTTACAAATAAAAAACTGAAAAGTGCAGGAACGTGAGAAACTGGAGGAATACCAAGGACTCAGAGAAGAACTGGAGAAAGCTTGGAAGGTGAAGGTGACAGTGGTAATTGGAGCACTTTGGGCTGTAACCCCCAAACTGGAGGAGTGGCTACAGCAGATCCCTGGAAAGACCACGAACACCACTGTCACCTTCACCTTCCAACTTTCCAAACACCCATTCCTAACCCATACAGTTCAATATGATGTGGGTCCACCTTCTGCAGCTCTTACAGCTTCAACTCTTCTGTCCATAAGGTAGAGGAGTGTTTCTAGGAATGTTTGACCATTCTTCCAAAAGCGCACATATGATGTCACACACTGATGTTGGTGGAGAAGGTCTGCCTCTCAGTCTCCGCTCTAATTCATCCCAAAGGTGTTCTATTCAGGACTCTGTGCAGAACAGTCCAGTTCCTCCACACCAGACTCTGTCCTCCATGTCTTTATGGACCTTGCTTTGTGTTCTGGTGCACAGTCATGTTGGAAGAGGAAGGAGCCGCTCCAAACTGTTCCCACAAGGTTGGGAGCGTGGAATTGTCCAAAATGTTTTGGTATCCTGAAGCATTCAGAGTTCCTTTCACTGGAACTAAGGGGCCAAGCCCAAGTCCTGAAAAACAACCCACACCATCATTCTTCCTCCACTAAAGCTCTCTGTGTACTGGACTTGGTCTAATCTGAAGGTCACATGAAGTTTGGAGCTCTATAGCAACTGACTGTGCAGAAAGTCAGCGACCTCTTTGCACGATGAACTTCAGCATCTGCTGACCTCTCTCCATTGGTTTACATGGTCTCCCACTTTGTGACTGAGTTGCTGTTGTTCCCAAACTTGCGTTTTTCTTTGATAGATCTGACAGCTGACTGTGGAATATTTAGGAGCGAGGATACTTCACCTCTGGATTTGTTGCACACGTGTCCTCCTATGACAGTTCCACACTGGAATTCACTGAGATCCTGAGAGCGAAACATTCTTTCACAAATGTTTTCGGAAACAGTCTGCATGTCGGCGTGCTTGATTTTATACACCTGTGGCCAGGACACCTGATTCTGATCATTTGAATGGGTGAGTGAATACTTTTGGTAATATAGTGAACATTAGTATTGAAGATTACTAAGATTAGATTGCCTGCAAACAGTTTATGACGTCCTTGAATAAATCTGATACTGTTAGAATCTCAAACATGTTCCTGCGCCAGTGGTCAAGATCAACCAGTAACTGAAATTGATGTAACCAAAGAATAATTTTGGGCAACAATATAAGAAATCTTTGGATCAACAGATTGTCAATCAGTTTAGCTCACATATACAGTGTTCAGTGTTCAGACAAAGTGACAGTCCTTGATGGATGGGCAGACTAAAGAAACAGGCTACATTCAATTTGAGAAGGTCACTGAGTACAGAGCTAAGGCTCAGACCAATTTATACAGTCCACATACGTGTCAGTACAGTGAAAATGACAGTCCTTATCCCAGTTTCTCTTCTTAACCGTAACAGGTGAAATTAAAAAGAGTTTCCCTCCTACACTTATCTGTCAAATCTAGTTTGTTCTAAAAGCATCTTTTCATTGTCTGCCGGTGATGGACGTTGTCAGGCTGGCTGTCCCACATGGACTCCCTGCTTATGCTGTTCATTGTTTAACTGACTCAGTGAAGCTGCCATTTGACATCACAGAGCATCTTTCAAAGGCCATCAAACAGATGTCCGGCGTCAGATGTGCTCTCATCCCCACGCACACACCTCTGTACCTTCCTCCACACTCCCACTCTCCTGTATACAGGCTTCTGACTGACCACTGCTTTTATTCTTCCCGTTGATCACTAATTGAGGTTGTGCAAAGAACAGATGGAGAAGTCAGACAGCAGGAGGTGGAGGGAGGGTTATAAGAGGGAGAGAAGGAGGTAGGTTGGAAGAGGGCGGTGTTTAGCGACAAAAATGAGCACATTGTCCTACATGGTTCCCAGAATAACCAGCGCCCCCGTGGCTTTATTGCCACACTCCTGAGGACCGGGTATCCCAGCTGTGAGACGAGCTGTCAGAGTCACTCTGTGAAACATACAGACACACATGCACCCTCCTCCCCCACCCTATGAAGTGACATCAACATCAGCACATACACACATTTCTAACACAGCCTCACACACCCATTCTCCATGATTTATTCATTGCTCCTATTTTTATGTTTTATAACCTATTAAATGTCTGGCTTTCCATGAAGCTGCAGCTTCAGCATCTGTTTACCACTAATACAACAGCCAAACGTGCACACCACAAGTGACCAACACAGACCTGGCTGCAGGGATGTGCTCCCATTCACCATGAGATTTGAGGAGTGATGACAGGCAGCTCACAGTGGTGTTTCAGTTTACCCCAAAGGTGAGACTTTGGAAACTCAGAAAAAAAATGCCACTGACTTGACCTTGTTTTTATTTAGTTAATACAGCAGTTCCTATGGTACAAAACACTTATAGGCACTAAAAACAGAGGCTTAGACAAGTAAGATTGTTTATTTGAACAAGTTATTGTTTATAAGAATTTATTGGTATGTGGATAGAGAGTGAGCAGCTTGGCTGGTTTCCACTCTGGAGCAGAAATTTAAAGTAGGAGCTTTCTACCACAGCAGAAGGAAAGCAAGGGGATATTCAGGACAACATCAACAAAGCTAATTATTTCTCCTAATTTTGTTTCTTCAAGATGATCAAGTGTAAATAAATATGTGTACAAACAAACAAGTAAACAAGAATGAATGTCAATCCATTCCCATTTGAGTTTGATAAAGTTCATTCCACTGTTGTTTTTCCACATCAGAATAATCCAAAGGAACATTATTAGAACATTCTAGCTCACTGTATGGTCACATGACTTTGTGTTTCCACACATTGGACTGGAATGATGGTTGATCAGTTTCTGCTGCATCACATGTGTGTTATCCGCTGCAATGGTACTTGGTGGTTTTTATGTTAGAGTAAAATAAACCTTAAATGTCTCAATCCAAATGGTATTTTCCAATATCGATTATCAATTTATCTCATTTTGAAACAATTTATTATGGCACAGGTAGATTTGAAAAACAACTTGCCTAGACAGATTGATCTGGTTGGATCATAGGAATAGAAATCAATTCATTGATTAATTGATAACTTATTAGACTCCTAATAATAAAATATTTTACTTTTTATACCAACTTTTTTCTGTTTGTTTAGCTGCTAAGCTAAACAGCAGCTAAGCAACAGATAGAAGCCAGGATCATTCTGTGCCTCTATACATTCTTTTGACCAGGTCACGTGTTCATTGGACAGATCCATTTCTCCCAAAAATCCACATAGAAAGAGCATCTAGTGGGAGGAATGCAGAATAACAGATGGTGGTGGACTTTGACAAAAGAAAAGAAATGTCAGTTAAAAAAACATTTTTCCAAAAAAGAGAGGAGTATAAGAGGAAATTAGAGTGGAGGAAGTAGCTTACAAGTTGATTACATCTTCTGCAGATGTTTTAGTCTGAAAGAAATCAGCGACTGCAGAGTGGTGGTAGAGAAGAGTGTAACCAGACAGCATAGAATGGTGGTTTGTAGGTTGACAATACAGATCCCTGCAGAGAAAAAGAACTGCAGATGCAATATTTGTTTTGAGGAAGTTTCTGCAGGATAAAGAGAAGGTCAGGAGGGGCTGCATGTGTCTTTTTAGATCTGGAGAGAGCCTAGAACAGGATTCAGAGAGAGGAGCTGTGGTTTGGATGAGGAAGTAAATAGTGTAGACTCATTTAGCATTTTTCTACCTTGCTTTTTAAGTCCAGTGTCCACACATTCACACACTGCCTAACCCTGGCACCAACCTACCAGAAGCAATGTGGGGTTCAGTGTCTTGTCCAAGGACACTTTAACACATGGGTGGACAAACTGTGACCTTCCAATCAGAGGTTGACCACTCTACCTGCGTACCATGACTGCCCAGTCTGGAATGGCAGAGGAGAACACTGGAGTTGTCCAGGATGTGCACGAGAGCTTTAAGACAATGGTCAAACATGCTGCAGGTGTAGGTGAGGCAGAGGAAAGTTTCAGGTGTGATGTGCAGCTAAAGAATGAAATGAAAGGTGTGGAAGACTGCAGTGAGAGCAGAAATGTTGTTGGTTTAGACTCTGATGCAGAGCTGGGGGGAGCAGAAATGAAGATGAATTTCCCTTTGTGAATGACCAGCATGATTTAAGTGGTAATGTTTATTTAGAATGCAGCCGTTTTTCTTTTGGGTGCATTAGTGGCAAACAAATTTGCATCAGCCTCTTCTGCTTCTCTGTTTAAAAATAGGACACTTGTACCAAAGGGGATCGGTCTTGACTTAAAGACTTGCAGAACAAAGCTTTTTCTTATTTCATAATCCTAAAGACCACATTCACCAGAGATTGCTGTGCTCCAGTTCACCTAAAGTCCTACAGTCCTAAATGCTAAAAGCCTAAATGCGCATGAATATTTTTGCCTTTGGTAGTGCCTGTGGGAAACCTCCATGCTCTGTACAGATTTTCCCATTTTTTTACCCACAGACAACCTGTCTGTGAGGGCAGTTGTAAGTTATACGTTCTATAAGTCGTAAGTCTTGTATATCATTGACATCTATTGATCGTGGATAACAGGATTTGATCTTTTGCTGTATTAATGTGTTTTTAACTGTTTGCAATGTTTCCAACTGTGAGTGGCAGGTAACATTGGCTGCACTGCAAAAATCCAGAGCTTTCTTCAAGCTTTTTCTGTGCTCTATTAAAGATCGACATCTTTTTTGACCCGTTATGACGCTTAAATAAGACAGCAGCACTGAACGTTAAAATCTGAAAGCAGTTTTGCAGAAGTGAAATACGTTCTTTCTTTCCAGGTAGATTTAACTGCACAGCAGGTAAACAGAAATACTTTGGAGATGTGTAGGAAAATGATGAAGCATTTGAAGCCGCGAGTCACTTCCCTAAATTCATCATGGAATTCCCGCAGGATTGCCGGTACCATCCGCACCAACTGTGTTGCTATGCTGCTGGGGAAGAATGGAAGTGAAGTGTCCTTTTTTCCAAAAGAGAACATTGTGTTCTAACAGAAACACAGAGCCAGTGTGAGGGAATGTTTCAACTCTTTCTACATGTGTGTGTAGAGGTCTATAACACACGTTAGCTTCATACATGACAGCCTGCAGTATTCACGAAGAAGCATGTGACAAAAGCCACAGCAAGGTCAGACTCACACTGACTTAACTGTCATTGAATCCTTGTGTGGGCCGTGTCACAGGCATGTGGTCATGAGGTTTAGCTTCACAACACACAAATTATCCGTCACATTTACATGTTCTTTGACGAACAGCGGGTGTGATCTGAGGTTTGTCCTACTGAGGAGCCTTGTGAGCTTTGTGGTTTCACAGTTCTCGTGTTCAGCTTTTGTGACCAAAGTCACAAAAGCTTTTAGACAAACACAAAACATCAGGGAACCTTCACTTTAAGACATTTTGGGACCACGCTTCCCCAAACCGGTCTGGTTTACAGGTAAACTGTAGTGGTAGCAAGTTCAACATGGAACGGGGCATTTACAGAAGAGGCTGCGGAGACAAGCAATTATCTTTTTTCTCCATTTAACTAAGATCAGAAATCAAAGACAGATAAAACAAATAAGAATTTACAAGAAAAAAGAATTAGCCTATAAGCCATTAAAGTTCTGATTAGATTTGTGAAGCTGTCTTCCACAGTAGCAGAACAAAGAAGCAGATATTTTGCAGCCATGCATGAGCTGCTCTTTTAGGGCAGCTGAAATGGAGCAGATTTATTCCACAGACCTGATTGTGGTTCTCAGTGAAACATGACACAAGTTATTACAGCTCCTTTGTCATCAGAGATAATAGTTTGATTCTGTCTGTCAAAATGAGCTGAAGAAAACAGACGAAGCTCTGCAAATGGAGCTGTGAGAGCGTGCACGTTGAAATGCAGTGGCAGTGGGGGCAGCATAGATTATTAATGATGTTGGTGCTGTCGTCGGCTCTGTATCATGTTTGTAGGCCGATAATGTACAGATAGCAGAGCCTGAGAGGAAACCGCTCTCTGTGACCTGCTGCAGGGCTTTATGGAATCACCAAACCAGGAACAATTCAGCAGCAGGTCGGCGTTTACTGTGGAACGGAGTAGGATTTGAAAATCACTGCATGAAAACCAATTTCTATTCACTCATATCTCTTTCTGTGAAGACAAAAGACCAGTTTAACCAGAGCGTTTCCAGTTCTAGGAAGATTTTCTGCTTTGTTAAATCTTCCATTAAAACAATCAGGTCTTAATGATTATTGTTCACGCAAACATCTTTTGTAGTTTTTAGTCTGTTTCTGTAAGGTTTTTTTCTGAAAAGCAAAAGATGAATTCTCCCTTTCTGTTTAAACACACAAGAACCACAGGTTTAGCTGTCGAACACAGTCTGAGAGCAGAGAGCAGGCGCTGCTGCGTTCTAGGAAATGATGGAATGAGAAATCAAACATTGGAAACTAAACCTATTTAGATGCAAGAGTGTGTTGTTTCCTTTGGTGAAACACACATTGACTGCCCTGCGCGTTGTGTTTAATCACACAGCGGGTGGCAAGGACTCCGGTGAGCAGCTTTATGGGATCAAGCAGGGGCAGCAGAAGTCAGGCACTTTGACCTGATCTGGACCTTAGATGTGAGATTTGCCATCATTCATTGAAACAAAAGGACATATCCTGTAGACAGAGATCCAAAGCAGCCTTTGGATCCAGCTGCAGCAGGTTCAAATACTGCTGGTTAAGCTTGAAGTTTCTGAAACGCTAACTTAAAAAAAAAAAACGTTTAAAAAGTCTTTAAACTAAGTCAAGATGACTTTTTTTTAAATTTCTGCTGAAAATAAAACAAAACAAAAGTTTTCATCAAACTAGTGCTCCAAGAATCCAGCATTAATGTTCAATGTTGTGAGGTGTGGGAGGAGACGCAGTGCCTCTGACAGCACCAACCACCTCCCTTCCCACTTCAGGCTCCACCTGCAGAGCCGCCCTATCTAAAATTGATTATGGTGACATTTACTATTCATAGAAAAGGTTACTAGAGTAACGCAGAGCTGTGCTGCATTTTTGAGTGGAGCATTACTCACAAACAAACGAAGAGAGGCTCTTCACAGAGCAGCCGAGCGCCGCAGCTGAATGACAAGCTGCTTGTGTAATGTCGAATAATACGCACTTGAATCTGCTTTTGGCTCAGATCATGATTTGCCCCAGTCTAATGATATTTTTAAAAGAAAACCTGTGGAAAATAAGGCAACCCAGACATGGACTGTCTACATTTTTACAGTGAAAAATAAATATGTTGTGAACATTGCTAACCCTATTCATACTAAACATCAAGTATTTACAATGACCTCAACTTTTACTCCGTGTCTGTCAGAGTTGTCCTTGCAGGTAGTTTGAAAATGAGGAAAAACTCTGTTAATCTGTTGATAAACTTCTGAATATCTGTAAATTGAAGCTCACATTTAGAAAACAAAAAAAGATTAGAAAATCTTTGAGACGAGTGAGGCAAGTCCTGACAAGACAGCTCAATGGCAAGAACAAGACCTGGGCAATAAACAGTTACGGACTGCCCGTCATCAGAAACCCTGCAGGAGTAACGAAATGGCCAAAGGAAGAGATGTGGTAGCAGCCAGCTGACACGTCCAAGCGTCAGTGTTTAGGAATGTATTTATCGGCTGTGAAATGTATAGATTGTGATTTTACGTTGCAGAAGGCCTGGACTGGCTTTACTGTTGCTTACGTCATTGTTCTCCAACCCTGACTCCACTCCAAAACATTTTCCATCTTGTCTAGATCACTAAAAAGCGTGATGAAGCTCTTCTCCGTTTGCTCACTTCCAGTTATATTGGAACAATGTAACATTCACTTTTGGTTTTTATGCTGCATGGTTTCAAGATGGGGCAACATCCCATCCATGTTTCTGCAGAAATTCTTCTGCTTTGCAGCTAAAGGGTTCTAATAAGTTCTAATACGTTGCCGTGCTCTCTGTTCGGTTCCTGCTCACATCACCACCATCCTGTTCTTCAGTCCAGACACGGGCGGTGTGGCACAGCTCTGCAAAATGTGCCAGAGCGATCACAGCCACCAAAAAAGCTGCACTTTGGGGTCAGATGGACCCTGGCACTGCCCAGCTGCTGTGCTGTGTGGGCCCTGAGAGAGAGCCAAGCTGTAAAAACTGTCACTTTCCCCATGACAACAGAGGAAGATGAACAGCAAAGAAAGAGAAGCAGATACCTCTGGACTGTCTTCAGGGCACTCACACCCAACATGACAGTAGAGGAGAATAAGATTACCACTTATTGTTAACCTCCAAGAGTCAACAAGCACATTTTATTGAAGGTTTGTGAAATAAAATGAGAAAGTTTTACAGCTACAATGCTGTTTGAAGTTCTGAAGTCAAATGTTCTGTAGTAGGAATGGTGTTACTGTGTGATCTTGTCAGTGGTGGTGCTGTGCTGCTGGAGTTCTCAGCTTTTTCTTTGCTGTGTGGGTGTCCAGCTACAAAGCTGAGAGGTCTCACAGGAGACAAAGCTTCTTGCTGGCTCCTTTCCATACAACAAGAGTACCTCATTCAAACACACTGCATCTCATTACACTTTCATTTCATCAAGTCACTTTAGAATTTTTCCAAATCCTGTTTCACCAGATTGGATTTTGAAGAAACATTTCTTCTTCATGTGATGAGCTGCATTCAGTCAGCTCTCTTTAATTAAACCTCAGCTCTTTTTGACTGTTTTGTGTTTCTTAAATGCAGGATGTTTTTTAAACAACAGTGACATTTAGTAGATGTGACTTTTTAACCTTTGGGCTGCCTCTCATGTTTGAGAAGCCGTAGTTATTCTGCCTTTTCATTTGTTTTTACCCTAAAGGCTCTTCCCAGTGCAGCCACACAGAAACCCAACTGTCAGAGTTTCATCAACACTGAATCTGCTGGTTATTAACCCGGTGGAATGCCCACTGTGTCAGCTGACCTATTAAAAACAGACAAAATACATTTTATTCAGAGTTTCCTGTTTCATATAGGTTGGAAGATTTCCACCTTCTACACAAAAAATCTACAATGTTCTTGCAGAGCAAGAGATCGGACTGTCAAGAATGGAAGCCTGCAGGCTGGAGAGCAAAGGATTTTCAGAAAGTTCTTTCAGAATCTGAATACTCTGGAAACCACTGGAGGTCAGAGGTCCTGCAGGTTTAACCAATGAGCTTCACCGATGGAACCCGTTTATGACAAACCTTGTTGTCTCCGCTGTGTCCCTCATAGTAGATCAAATGGTTTCATACTTTATGATGAAACACGAAAGTGCAGAAAAAAACACACCGTCCAGATGCCAGAACATCTGTTTGGATCCTGCTAGACATATTTTTCCACAGAAACGTTTACACCTTTAGCTCTTTTAAATAAAGAATCAGAGAAAGCTCTTTGCGTCAGTCTTTCACATTAAAATGACGTCTTTTTCAAAACCTGGAGTTTTTTCTGCTTGTTTCTGTTTGATGTCATTTCAGTCTTGCCTTTTCAAAGTTTTCCTGGTATTTTTGTTCCACTCTTTACTGTTTCCGGCCCTCTTTCGGCTCCCAGCTGCACATAACCTGTTTTGACAGCACCTTGAATTGTCTGTCTGTTAGACAGCGAAAACAAACCCTGCAGTTCAGTTTGGGGGCTGTGAGAGGGCAGCATGGGGCTGTGCAGGGAAAAGAGAGGTTGTAGGTTACCACCACATGTCACCCACCCACCTGCATGAACCGTTTGAAGCCAGCAGGAGGGGGAGATGAAAGCCCTGGCGCGGCGCACTTTGACATCATCAAAACCCAACTCCCTCGCAGCACTCAGCGGCTCTAATGGCTGTGTTAAAAGCTACTTTTAAATACAGGGATTCACAAGTGGCCGCTGCAGCGTCTGCTTATGTTTGTAGCACAGCGAACATGAATGGATTTTACATAATGAAACAGGAGAGAAGCAAGAGGACCTGCAGCTGAGCTCGCCGGCTCCCTGTGACTGTCCAGGGATTTCAGTCCGTTATCTGCAAAGTATTGTTCAACCACAATAAAGCCACACTGACTGAGATGAAAACATGTCTGGAAGAAGATTGACAGGAGTCAAAGATGAGGCTCACGAAAACAAAGACGTGCATGGATCTATTAGTCTGCCAGAGGATGAATCATGGCGTGGAGCCACAAGCTGCCCAACATAGTAGCTTCTACGTAACAACTGCAAGCTTTTTCAACTGTATTTTTTCATCTGCTCCAGACTCACAATGGTTTGAATAAAAAAAATACTCAGAAATGCAACTTTAATCTTGATTTTCTTCATATATGTCCTCCATCATGAGAAACATGCCACAAAAACAGTGTTTTCATCAGAGAGGTTTTTAAATGATGACATTCTAATATTACAGTTATTTGTAAATCAGAGGAACAAACTGAAGTAAATCCAAAGTCTGGTGCTGCAGCAGGACTGAGAAGAAGCACAGACGTCACTCCTTCTTCTGCAGACAAAGCACTGAGTGTGTCTGCTGTCAGTCACGTGTTCACAGAGGTTAGCAGGAGCTAACGGCTCCGACAGGTGACTCCATGACTGTCATTGACTGAGAGGCGGGAAACAGACAGAAAAGATATGGGCGAAGGCAAATGAGAACTCTTCAGACAACTTCACATCAAAAACATGTCATAATTATGCACTGTTGACTGACTGCATGTGGGTGGAATATTGGTGCGGGGGCTCCGCCCCTATCCTGGCTTCTTTCTCAATCCTTTGGGTTACATCAGGAATCATTAGTCTGCCGTGTTTGTGTCCATGGTTGAATCCTGAGGACAGACCATTGACAACAGCTGTTTCTTATTTTAAATAATGGATGTATTTTAAATGTGCTGTTGTGTGATAGTTCCATTGATAACAATGGCATGCGTTGCTGTGCACTGTAACTCTTTCTGTCACGACCCCATGTGCATGTCCCCCCAGTGAAAGAGATTAAAACTGCAGATCTCGTTTGTCCCGATCTGTGACAGTTTTCCTGATTGCGGCTCTTTGAGGGACACGAGGACAATCAGGTGTGTGGTGAGTTCGAGCTGCCCTCCAGAGCAGAGGAAAGTGCACGTCGTGAGTCCCTTGAGAAGCAGCTTGTGACATTTGAGAGATAATTGACGTTTCTCACAGCCTCCTTCTCTGCCGCGCTTCATTCTCCCAGGACTGACCCGGACTGCTCTGCTGAAGTGCTCTTCACAAGGTTGTCATCTTAAAGGTCAGACCCAGAGAGTGAACAGATCGAGACACCAGCCTGACCTTTCACAGAGTATCAGCTTCAACAGGCCATCAGACTGTGTGGGAGCACGGCTCATCTGAGTGGAAGAAGGAAACGGTCAGGGAAGCAAAGCACCACAGTAATGACCGGAGCAGAAAAAAACGCTTTTCTATCAAGACCAAAACATGAAAGTCAAAGTGGGAAAATCTCATTTGTGATTTTAATTTTTTTACGTTCAAATCTTTTATTTTTTAAACTATTTTGAATGTTTTAATATTCTTGCAATCTCTTTCATGTGAATTGTCCAAACTTAATGTGATCTATTTACCTTCAGAAGCCATTGTAAATGAATAGAAATCTGATTGAATTGTCTCTCAGTCAGCAGTTTCAGCTTCATGATCATCAGCTGTGTTCATTTCTGGTAATTACCCTCAGCCTATTTAAGTGTCTGGTTTTCAGGGCATCTGTTCTGTGACATTATTGTTTCTCCCATGGTTTTGTCATGTTTAAGTTTATATATATAAAATGTTTAAGTTTCTGCCACCAAGCGTGGTCTCCTCCACCACTGCTGTGACATGTGTGTAAAAGCTCAGATCTGTGTGATTCTTTAGGAAGCTGTGGAGCTGTGCAGACAGATGTTATAGAAAAGCAACAAACTTATTAAAAGTGTAAGCTGATGTCTGGTTGCGGTAGGGATCAAATCATTTGAAATGACTACATGTGATTCACTTGAGCATGCAAGTCATCCATCCATCCATCCATTTACTTCAGCCCTTCTGGCGTCACGGGGTTGCCAGAGACTGTCCCTGCTACTGTTGGGCGAAGGTGGGGAACTCCCTGGACAGGTCTCTGTAATCCCACCAAAATAAATGAAATGTGAATGTTTGCTTTTTACATCTTTGTAACAAAGATGTGTTTTCTGATGAAATTCCAGGACGTAGAACATGAATCTGGTAATATTCATGGAGATGTGAGATTCAGAAGCAGCTTCAGCAGATCCTCAAACTTTTGCTTTTTTATTCTTAAGCTTAAATTGTAGCTTGGATTGAAGCAGTTTAATTTTTCTTAAAGTCAGAATGGCTAACAGTTAAATTAAAAATAAAGGCTAAAGCTGCATTTTTTCCCACATTTCCCTGCTTGTAACAGAGTGACACAAAGCAGCTGTGCTAATGCAACCACTATGAGTCTTTTTTGAGTTAAAGGGTTTTATTTTCCCTCAGCCAGCGTGTTCTCAACAATAAACTCCATCCACCTCTCCTGCTGAACAAACACCTCTGCTTATGTCGCGTAGGAGTTTAAAACCTAGGAACTGCTTAGCTCAGTTCTCACACTCTAAGCGACTGAGACGTGACGCCAGACCAGACCTGTCGTTTACCTGCAAGACAAAGACAAAAGAAAGTCTTTTTCTCTCCTGTCTGACGTCAGCTAATCACTCGATTTATTTATGGCTGCCGAGCGGCTTCACAAACATTTATTCAATCATGACCTGGTGAGGGAGGAGGTGAGCAGAAACAGCTAAACTTAGATGGGCACAAGTAAACTCCAACTGTACAAATGCCACTCTGCGACACTCCTCAGGCAGGAGCAGGACAGACGGCGGCAATGTGGGAACTTTGGCCTCTTTTTTTTCTGATGGAAAGGTCGTGCTCTCATCCTTACCCTACACCTCGTACCAATAATCACACTTTAATTCAAAAGCCCACGGTTCATGTAATTTGATCATTTCTTTCTCGCTTTAAAGCTTAATGTGAGGTTAGTAAATAAACTCTTGTTAGCTTGTGCTGTTCAGGAGTGAGAGCAGAGACAGAGAATGTGATTGTGAACCAGCACTTGTTGATTTAATGACAGAAATCCTTCAATCCTCTCAACTGTGTCAGACTCTGCTTCCTCTCTGTCCACCGGGATAGACCCTTAAACCCACGGGTCTCCAGTGGAATCAGAAACCATCTCAGTGAGCTGTGCTGTAATGGACCCAAAAGAATCGACCAGCTCAGGCAGCAGGGCAAACTTGCTGCTTCTTCAGCAATAACATAAAAAAACACACAAACAAGAACACAAAGCTGCTGCTTCTTTTCCTCCACACTGCAAAAAACTGAAAGTATTTCACCAAAAGCAGTTTCCCCTCACGAGGACGTCATTTAGTCTATCAGTAAACCCAGGTGACCTCCTCCTCCTCCTCCTCCTCCTCAGAGTGGTGAAACTGAGACAAATGTCTATCTGAAGGTGAACTTTGTCACACCAATCTCTCATTGATGGAACAAAGTTCACCTGTCAGCTTGTTTTTCTTTTTTCACTGGGGGATGACTTAGCGAAGGTTTGCGAGTGTTGAAACGTGCAAACTCTACAACCAGCACAACAACAAGTGGCCCTTTTTTTACCGCCTGGATTGCATCTGATGGGAAAAGTATCAGGGGTGTTATCATGAAGCGATGAATCGATTTCTGTTCCTACGATCCAACCTGATCGATCTGTCTGAGGCAAGTTGTTAATCAAGTTGACTTATACCATCAAAAAACTGTTTGAACAATGAAACGTGATCTTGAAAAACACTGTTTGGATCGAGACATGGTAGAGCTCTTTTATTATGGCATAAAAACCACCAAGTTCATCCCAGCAGACAAACACATGTGATGCAGTAAACCTGATCAACCATCATTCCAGTCCAATGTGTGGAAACACTTTGAATTTACAAAGTCATGTGACCATACAGTGAGCTAGAATGTTCTAATAATGTTCCTTTGGATTATTCTGATGTGGAAAAACAACAGTGGACTGAACTTTATCAAACTCAAATGGGAATGGATTTGACATTCATTCTTGTTTACTTGTTTGTTTGTACACATATTTATTTACACTTGAAGAAACACAAGAATCTGGAAATCTTCACTGTTCAGTAGCAGCTATTTATCTCTGAGTCACACTGTTGAAGATTTGGATGAAGCCATTACAGATCCGTGAATCGGATCGGTCAAAATGAACCAATTTTGGCCGTTAATAACTGATCACTTTAGGAATGGGATTTTTCAAAAGTAAGGCAGTGTTGCAGCTGTTGTTTTTATTTAATACACATGTCTTCAGTTGATGTTTTAGGAAGAAGATGCAGATAAAGCAACAAAAAGAGCCTATTTTTTCTTCTCCTGCAAATACGTACAGCATACACGATCACATGTTCTGCTCTGCAATGTTTGAGCTTTCAGATTAGTGAGGGGATGACAAGGAACCCGAGATGTTAACTAAAGTTGACATTGATATTGTCTTTCTGCTTTTCCTTTTATTCCAATATTGCCTTTTTCCTCAGTAATTTTCAATTGTGCATGTTCTGTTCCTCTCCTCCATCTCTCCTGTGGTCTCTTTTCCTCTCCATCCACCGGCTGATGCACTCTGGGGAAGCAAAGGCATTATGGGTAAATCCAGTCTCATACTGAGATTTGTTCAGAAAGCAGTCTTCTGTGAAACACAATGGACACAACAAAATATCACATTCACAGAAAGAAGGCTGCTGGGGAAATGCAGCTGCAATGCTTCAGCGGCTAGTCGAGTGATTGATGACATCAGAAGTACGGATCAACCTCCAGGAGGAAATGTGCAAAACAGAAACAAGGTGGAATCAGAGCATGACACTGCTGCTGCTCTATCCACAACTCAGATTCTGACTGTTCGAACGAGACTAACGTCAATGGTGTTTTGAACATATTCTTGGAACATTTTTCTGATGATGGAGGAGTTTGTAGCAGTGACGTAGAAGCTACAATCGGCGGGACACAAACTCCATGCTCCGCCCCATTCTGATGAACCCACCTGCAGACCAACAGATCCATGAACGTCTTTGTTTTCCTCGTCTGAGCTGGAATCTGGATCAGAACTGGACGGCTGTGTAGCTCTGATATTGCTAATATTAGCTTGGGGGTGTGAGGGGCTGTAAGCTGGCGGTGGACTGTAAACAGATGGGTGATGGGAGAGAGTGGCGAGGCTGCTACACGCCACAACACAGAGGGGAATTCCTAATAAACTCCTGCCGCTCTGCAGAAACGATGTAACAGACCCAGGTTTTCTGATCATGACTAAAAACATCATTCAAAGACCACGGGGAACCCTTTTTTACAACAGATCAAAAGATGACTTCATGACCTGTTTACCATGATGGGATTTACCACATGAACACAGCAGTCCTGTCATGATTCACCTTTGTGTCTTATTATGTTCATAGATTAAACAAAGAAGCCTTCCAGTTTCTTGACATGTAAAGGGAAAAACAAAGTTGTGACCACAGACTGGAGTCAGAAAAGTTCCTGTCTGCATTTCTCAACATCCCACATTCAAGTTTCCCTCCTCTGAAAAGTGGGCGTGAGACAGACAGGCTTTAATTAAAATGTTTGCAGTCTTTCAGCTTAATGACTGACTGCCAGAACATCCTACACGATGGACCCCCCAGCTTTAACTGCAGGGCCCTATCTGTCTGACTGCATGGGTTCTGAACAGATCCTTACCGTTGGACCGATGCTTTCAGAGGTGCAGAATGTGCTCACATGCTTTCCATGTGAGCTGCTGGGCTGTGATGAAGAACAGCCTCCTCATCGCAGAGCGGGAGCAGGAAGTGTGCCGCTGCCCGCCACCGACAAAGGATGTGTTCACGGAGAGAAGAAGAGAGATCAGAACGCAGAAACATTCTGCTGTGCGTGTTAGAGCAGAGCACAAAGTAAAAAACAAATCAGACTTTTCTATTTCTGTCTGCCTCCCACTGGGCCATAAAACAAGATGATTTTTAAATGAAAGTTCACATTTAGAGAACCAATAGGAAACTTTTTCTTTAGTTAAAAAGAGCTGAAAAGTTCCACACTTAAATGAAATCTCTGAATAAATTGGATTTCTTTACTGCTGAGCGTATGGTGCAATGGTTTCAACGAGGGCGGGGTTTAGATTCACATCCAGAGTGGCAGCAGAGGTTCATCCAGGAGGGATGTGCAGAACGTCAGCGAGTCAAAGAAGCAGTGACTGAGAATTTCAAAAGATTTATTCATTGTGCAATTGTTTAGGTTTCCAGAATTTTAAAAAATATGTCTGTGACGACCAACTGACATCTAAAATATACTTTTTTACTTCTGTAACAAAATTGTGACACTTGAACCCCCAGTGAACATATTGCTGAGATACTGTAGAGAAACAACACAGTTACATTTTCTTAAATAATTCCCTACTGTATGAAGACATGTCTTACACAGAATAAGATCTGTTTATATCAAAGAATGTAATAATATCAAGTAAAGAAACAGGTTTGTTCTTCTTCCAACACTTGTATGTATCATTACAAAGTGAGACCATATCACTCGACTACAGCAGCAAGCACCTAACAGTGATGTTTACATCTAAGACTGGAGTAATAACTGTCCACAAAATACAGGAGCTACCGTTTGTAGTTGTTGGCACACATGAGCTAAATACTCATATCCAGTATTTAGAAATATCCGTCCAGATCAGATGATCAGATGGGAGTCTGGACAAACAGGGGCTTGGAGCCAGAGACATTTGTTGTTCTCTCATCATCAAGCTGAAAGCGTGATGACGGTGAACCCCCCCCCCCCCTAAACAACCCAAGTTTTCATGTAGAGATTCAGACTGGAATATTTTAGTTCATCTTTTTCTTCTTGCAGGTCTGGGATCAATGGTTTTTTGGGGAAATGAATGTAGAATGTGGTCATGCTTCTCAGGCTCCAAGCCCATGTGCTGGGGTTCAGAGATTAACCCTCCTCCTCCTCCTCCTCTTCCTCCTCTTCCTCCTCTTCCTCCTCCTGGTGTGTGCTCCTCTGCTGGCCTCATATCACCCGTCCAAGCCTGGACACACTCTCAGGAACTGCGTTTCCCAGGAAGCTCTCTTCTTTAGTTGGAGTCCTGCATCTCCACCCCTAGACCTTCTTCATCCCCACCAACGTTTGTCTTCTCCTCATCTGAAAGAAACACACAGCTGGAGATGTCAAAAAGCCACACTCATACGTTTGCATTGAAACGTTTAAATCTTCAGAGCTTCAGATCTTCAGAGTAGACTGTAGAATTACGATCTTCGCCGCAGAGGAAAACCCTCACAGCTTACAACATACTGTTATCTTACACTTCAGTCTTCTCACTGATTGTGAAATGTATGATAAGGGATGATGCTGCTCCACCTCAGAGTTTCAAAAGTATAAAGGGTTTATTTACCAAATGACAAACAGCATAAACAGCAACAATTCTGGTGTTGTTTACAACCCCCCCCTAAACTCATTCACCCCTGAAAAACCAGAACAACCTGCTCAGTTACCATCAATCTGTTTCTGGACCTGACTTTCCAGTTTGAATTGGACAAGGCGGAGCTCATGCGTCTTCATCACCTGCAGCGTGTTTGTCCGAGCTCCGCCTGTCGGACTGACCTTCTGCAGAGCCGCTCTCGTCTGGAGGCCAGCGGAGCTCTCCGCTCTCCACCTCAGCTGCATCTGTGGGCTCCACCACGATTGAAGGAAGCCTCTTGGACAGCTTTGGGTTCCTCTCAAGGACATCTGGGAAGATCTGTTTGAAATTTATGTAAGGTTTAGAGATCAGAGTGAATCTGCCGTGCAGTTATTATTCAGTGTTTCCAAATTTAAGGGGTTGTGTACAGTGGCCCGGAAGTGCAAATTACATCAACCAATCACCAACAGAAAAACATTCTCAAGATCACAACAATGAAAAGAAAACAAATGTTAAAAATCAGCATCTCATTTCAGAAAACAAAATCAACTTCCACGAAACAGAAAGAAATGGTAAAAAACAAAACACAAGGAGAAACCGGAAATGGTAGGCATTATGGGACATCGCTAACTGGATAATGATTTCCAGTCTCGCTTCAAACCAAATAACTATCAGTTCAAATGATGGTCAAACGCCATCATCCTCTCAGCGATGTCCGTCAGTTCCTCCCTTTTCTGGATTCTCCTTGTGTTTCACTTTTAAATGTTTCGTTTTGATTCCAAAATGTGTTTTCGTTTTTACAGAAACCAGATGACATAAAACACGAGTTTAAGTGGGTAAACTTGTAGAAACTGTGACTGTAAAACTGTTTTCCGCCATTGTTCTCCAGACCTCTACATCAGAATGAAGCAGAGGTAGAGGTTGCTGTCATGTTTTCCTGGAATACAATAAATATGTCAAACATCTATAAATGCAGATGATGCATTCATGAACAGCAAAAACTAACTGATTAGCAGCATCTCATAACTGTGGTGAAGGCACACTTGACTTTTTGACATCTTTCTGTAGTTTGGTCAAACCAGTAAGCCTGTCAGTGAAAATGAACCAATAGATGAGGTTCTCTGCGGTCACTGAACTAGGCAACGAAGTAGTACTCCCATTCAAAGAGGCTGTAAAAGCAGTTTGTGACTGAATCACACACAGGTAAAGAGGCTCTTTCCTGAAGCACAGCTTAGATTTTGCACATTCACAGCATCACACACACATCATGTAGGATACTGAGTCCTGCTCTCCTCCTGCTCCCCCACCAAAGTCCTCCGTCCCAGGCTCCACTGAGGTTATCACTTCGGTCATCCTGGAAAAGAAGCATTGAGGATCACCAGTAAGACGCAAGCTAAGAAAGGACTCACGCAAGAGTGCACTGGCCCAGCTGGAGCCTAGAACTGGACCAAACAAATGCTACCGGAGCTCAAAGCACCTCAAGCAGGCATGTTAAAACAACTCGAGCTGAGATTCCCAAAGAGATGTGACAGAACAGAAAACAGTCACTTCTAGCAGCTACAGCTGATGCTACAGTCTCTGCATCTTCCCATCAGCAGGAAACAACATTTTCACAGGAACATCTAGAACATGTTTCCTATAGTTTCCTTGAAAAAGAGGAGTCCTTCAATAAACAGCCAAATAAAAGCTTTCTGTTTGAATCCTGTAGGGCTGTGTGTGGTCTGAAGTTAGCTCAACCTTCATCAGCACTGTCCAGTAATTAAACAAAATCATTTCTTGTACAGCGTGGACTTTGCGTGGGTAAACACCACATCTGTGAAGCTGAGTGATTCATGCAGGTTTAAGAGCGGCTCAAACTGCAGTCCAGATGATTCATGAATCGAGAAGGTACTGACAGGCTCATAGCTGCAGCTTCAGTCATTGAAATTGAACACTGATCGACCCAAAAAGATTCTGAAACAAAAAACTGAGAAAAGTTTGCTTTTTCATGATTCTGACAAACAAAAATGTCAAAGAACTACTACTGTTTCCTACAGTCACAGAAAGGCAGTGGCTGTTCTGCAGGCTTCTCTGTCCTTCAGATGAGCTGCTTCCTGGCCGTTCTCTGTGTTCTCAATCAGCCCCTGCATCCTGGTGCAGGAACGGTGGAGCGTGGCGGCACACTCAGCCTCTTTAGGTGACACTGCCTGTAAAATAAAATCCTTTTAAAGCCCAGCTCCAGTGAAAATCCTGTTTTTGGTGTTTTTAAGCATGTTCTTGGAGCATTTTCCTCACGATGGAGGACATATATAATAAGAAGATTAAGCCCTAAGTATTTCTGCATTCTAATTGTTGTGAATCAGGAGCAGACTCAAATGTTATTGGAAAAGCTTGTAGCAGTGACGTAGGTGCTACAGTTGGTGGGCCACAAATAGATCCATGTATATCTTTGTTTTCCTGGTTTGAGCTGGAATCTGGACCAGAACTGTACAGCTGGATTACTCTAATAGTTTTATTTGCACCGCTAATGTTAGCTTGGGGTTTTGAAGGAGTGGGAGCTAATGGGAGAGCGTGTTTATATGGACAATGGGAAATGGAGGCAGGCTTACTCCATGCCAACAGTCACACCCCAAGGTGAACTTCAGGTGACGTCCTGCTGCTCTGCAGAAACTATGTTCTAGAAAACAACACAGGGTTTTTAAACGTTGGCTAAAATGTTATAATCCTTAAATAAAAGATCACTTTTCCAACAGATCAAAGGATGATCAGAGGGATCTTTTGTCTCATGTAAACTGCGTTTACTGAAGTAGAGCTTGTCTTCCTTGCTTGGAGCGCTTCACAGTCACCCATTCACACACTGATGGCGGCTCTGCTGCCTAACATTGGCACCGACCTATAACCACCAAGAACAATGTGGGCTTCAGTGTTTGCCCAAGGACACTTTCACTGAGGCATTTGATTGGTCAGATTTTAACTTGAATAACTTGCATTAAAGAAAAAATATAATGGAAAAAAATTTGGATTAACAAGAAGATGTTAAGAGAAAGAGACCAGAGCAAGAATGATTCTTCTGACCAATAGAATGACTGAGAAACAGCTGTTTATTTCTCTATAGAAGTCTATGGGATCTGGGCTTTTTGGAGCCAGCAGGTACTTCCTGTTTGGAAAGCCAGGGGGGCGGAGTCAGTTCTTGTAGTCAATGGTCAAAACGGCAGATAACTCTGAATGAGCCAGTAACAAGCAGCGCTCCTCCTGCTCCTCTCCTCCTGATGATGCAGGAGGTTCTCGTGTTTGAATTACCATGTCAATGTGGCGGCAGACGACCACAGTCCGCACCGCTGCTTTTCAGGTGTGAAAGAGACTGAAGACAGGAATGAAATTAGGGATTCAACAAGGAGAAAGCGTGTCATGACGCAAACACATCTCTGGTGCTGGCTGCTGTTGACAGACAGTTCACAGCTGAGCCTTTGTGCTGACTGTGGGGTGTTTTCAACAACGCATGACCCAAACGTGTCATTAGGATCTCAGGAGAGTGTGAATGCCTTTGATGAATAGGCATGACACATCTCCTTTACAGGACTGCCCACAATGATAGCATGCTCAGTGCTGAAAGGCGACTTCTCAAGTGACAAGTTATCAGAAATGCTACTTTCCTACAATCAGACAGGCAGTTGCTGTTTCCATGGGGACGACCGAGTGAGATTTTCTGCCTATGATTGTCTCAGAAGCGACTTCTGCCTGAGCGCAGAAGGCTGAATTTTGGGGTGTTGGTGTGTTCTGTCTCTGTAAAACCTGCACCTGCTTTCAGCATCACCTGAAGGCAGACAGAGCAGCCTCTCTCCTCATCAGAGGCTGGCTTTGTTCGTCTGGGGCGAGTCGGAGCGATCAGCTGTGGCCTGCTGCTCTATGGGAAGCAAACGGAGGGCTTGAGGACGTGATTGGAGTTCTGATCAGGTTTCTGTGGAGTGCATCATGCTGATGCAAAGCCTTCCAAATACAAGAATTTGAATGTTGATGTCAGGTGTGACTGCAGACATGCCTTTCTTCTGGTTCTGAGGTTTGATTCTAGAGGAAGTTGCCTCACTTCTGCTTTAGTGGAGACAGGAAGTGCTCAGACACTTAAGTTCACACTTTCATTATCCAAAATATCACTAGAGGCTTTTGTAGTCGACTAACCTTTCAGATGGTTTTGGAGGTGAGGAGGAGCTGTGAAAAACACTTATAATGCATCTATGCCTTAAAAATGTTGCTGTTATTTTGTTATTTTAGACTTTTATTAAGTTATCTGAAACCAGTTCTTCTGCTTTCCTTTGCAGGCAGAATCTGATGTAAACTACAAAACAGCAGAATGTAAATGAGACTCATTCCATTATGAAATTATCTTCTGCTAGTTTCAAACTCAAACACAGCACAGAAAAATGCCAGCTTGATGATTTATTCCATATTTAGCTTTGTCAGTGATTGTGTATGTTTCAGCCTGAAAACACTCACATGCACAGACACTTTCAGTTTCAACATTTCCTAAAGGACACACCTGACTGCAGGTGTTGCCACACAGAGATGCAAGAGGAGCAAAAAAAAAAAAAACTAAGAGGAGAAGACAGAGCTGAGAACAAACAAGGAAAGATCTGATGAAAGGAGTCATGTTCAAGTTTGGGGAATATCCTGAATGTGAAGACAGACCAGGTTTATTTCTGCTTTAACATCAAGAAAACATCAATGACTGCAATGATGGACAAGAAAAGGTCACACAAACTAATGGTTCTTTTGGGCCTGCAGATCAGGTCATCTTCATCTGGTGAATGCTTTTATGTTATGTTATGATTAGATTAGATTAGATTAGATTAGATTAAATTAGATTTATTCGTGCTGAACAAAGGTATTCCAAAAGGTCTTAGGAGGCAGATATAAACTGGCTCAAAAAAGCTTTTTTAATGAATCATTGCACTGCTAAGAATGTGCCTAACAGTCGGTGGGATAGGCTCCAGCAACATTGTAAACTCCAAGAGAGATTGATTGGGTTTGAAAAATGGATGGATGGATGGATGGATGGATGGATGGATGGATGGATGGATGGAT
>BSAI01000101.1:29248636-29263974 GCA_036245035.1 Adrianichthys oophorus
CTTCAGATCCTTTACTTTTGGGTGCAGAGAAACCAAGACTTGGCATCGTAAATTTTGATGAGTCTTCTGTAAACTTTGCTTCAACTTTGATCTCAGGAGTTCTCACGTCCACTTCTGCAAACTTGTTTTTCAGATCAGCATCATGGAGTTTAACCTCAACTTCAGGTAGTGTGAAATCTACATTTGTAATGGATGAGCTTGATTCCTTCACTGCCATTTTATGCTTTGGAGTTTCATCTTCTTCAGTTCTAAAGTATAGAACCTCTGAGGCCTTTACGCTTGGTTTTGAGAAAGAAAATGTTGGCATTGAAAACTTTGTTTTTTTATGCTTTACTCCTGCCTCCTCATCTAGTTGCTCTTCAACTTCACCCTCTTTCATGTGGAGTTCTCCTCTAGCTTCTGGAACATCAGGATCAGACTGGGACACATCTACAGAAATGTTCACTTCATCAGCTTTTTCATAATCAGGTTTTTCAGCGCTGATATTTTGTGGGGTGATACCAATCCTGGGTAATTTGAATGATGGCATTTTAAATTTTGATAGGGATTGATCCACATCACTTGATTGTGCTCCAGGTGCCTTCATGCCTACATTGGTAGAAGGTTCTCTGAGTTCAGCATCAGTCATCTTGTTTTCAGTCTTGGCTACTTCAAGAGTCCCGTCTGCATCCTTTGAAATGTTGAAATCTGTTTCAGTTCCTTTAACCTTTGGAAATGTAATTCCAAGCTTTGGAATTTTGAATCGGCTTCCTTGTCCTGTAACTTCATGATGAGATTGTGGGGTTTTCACTTTCAACTCAGCCTTTTCCATTTCTACTCTTCCTTCAGGTATCAATATTTCTGCTTTTCCCAGACTGACATCAGTTTTGGAGACTTCTGGAAGTCCTACTTTGGTTTCATTGCCTTGTAGATTGGTTTCTGTTTCCTTCTGTGGTGCACTTAAGTTTGGATCATGGAGAGCAGTGTCCTTTCTGGATTCTCCTGGAACTGTTGATGCAGTCTTTGATAGACCAAGTTGAAGGTCTGGTACTTTTAACTTGGGCATTTTTAGTCCAAACTTTTTTGTTTTTTCCTTTTCTGGGTGACCCTCTGTGTCCAGAAGCTGTGCTTCAGGTGTTTTCCCATCAGAATCCACCTCTGCAGCTGAAGCTTTTTCTTTTTGCAATTCGACCTCAGGCTCTGTGACCTCTCTCTTGTCTCCAGGTACTGTGACATCTGCTCTTCGTTTTGACTGGGTTGTCTCAGATTTTGGCCCCTTGACCTTTGGCATGGAAAAGCTCAGATAGGGCATTTTTAACTTGCTTTCCTTCCCATCCTGTTCAGGTTCAGAGGTTATTTTAACTGAAGATGGCTCACTGCACATTGCAGACACCTCTCCCAGAACATCAGCTCCAACACTCCTCACTTCTTTGTCTAGAGAGATGAGTGTCTGATCCAACTGAGGTTTTGGTGTTTTCTGCAGTTTGAACTTGCCTGTTAGTTCATCAACTTCAGCAGCTTTTGGTTTCACCTGTGGAGATGAAGCTTCCTTAGTGTCTCCTGTTTCACTACAAACCACAATGCTCTTCTCAGACACCTTCAGTGGTGCATCAGGAATTTCAGGGTCTTTGCTTTCAAGAGATGCGTCAGAGCTCCCGCCTGAAGCAGAAGCTGGGAATTTGGGTATTTGAAAAGTTGGCATTTTTAGTTTTGAGCCTTCTGCCTGCTTCTCTGTGATCTTCGAGGCTTCAGTTTCCTCTTCAGTTTCATCTTTCCTCAATAAGCCGGATTCTGTTGCTTTGGGCATTCCAATTACCAGGCTGGGCATTTTGAACTTGGAGCTGTGTCTGTCGTGTTCTCCGCCAGGCTGCTTAGGTTTGATCTTTGGTTCTTCTGTCTCAGTCTTTTCGTCCGGCATAGAAACATCTGTTGGAACATCAGTCACAGAAACTTCTGCTGGTTGAACCTCTGCTTTAGGCTGTGTGACATCTGGATCCTTCGTTTGCAAACTTAAGTCAAGTTCTGGCCCTTTTACTTGTGGCATTTTGATTCCAAGCTTTGGCATTTTGAATTTTCCTACTTGAACACTGAGTTCCCTGTCAGCCTCCACAGGTTGGAGACCCACCTCGGGTCTGTCTGTCCTCTCTGTATCATTTGTTGCAGATACTGCTGGGATTTGGGCCTCAGCTTTCTTCTGTGTTGTTTCTGTGGATTTCTTTGTCAAACTAAAATCAATGTCAGGGCCTTTGATTTTCATCAGTTTGATTCCATACATTGGTTTTTTTGATTTGCCTTTGGGCTCATCTTCAGTTTCCAGAGGTTTTGCTTGTTTCTCAGGTGTTTCTGTATCTGTTTGCTCTGAAAGGAACATATCAATACCTTCAAGGGAAACATTGGGCTCTGGAAGTTGGACCTCATCTCTCAGACTTGTCACTTTGACACCCTCATCTGCATCTTTCTTTGATGACTTTACATCAGAGCCATTAATTTTCGGTATTTTGATCCCTAACTTTGGCATTTTGAATCTGCTTTCATATCCTCCAGCTTCAGTTTGGGTCTCACAGCTTCCCATTTCTGTTTCTTTTATTTCCATCTTCTGTTCTGGAATGTAAATGTCTGTTCCTCTAGTGGTAACATCTGCCTCAAAGGCTTCTGGGGTTTCTGCTTTAGCCTGTGTGATGGTGACTTCTTTCTTTGATGCTCCTACGTCTGATTTTGGTCCTTTGACCTTTGGAAGGGAGATGTCGATGTGTGGCAGTTTAAATCTTTCACCTTTTGTTTTCTCTATGCCGTCAACACTCACGTCTTTATCTTCAACAGACACTTTTTCTTCAATAACAAACTGGCAGCTGCTGTCCTTTTTGGCTGTGGACTCACCTACCAAGGAACCCACTTCAACGCCACTCATTTCAGATGTTTTGATACTGCAGAAGTCCGTTCTGGTTGTCAAACTAGTCCTGAAGTCAGACGTTCCTGTGTCTGGAGTTCTTGTCCTAAAGCTGTGTGTTATCATTGTTGGGCTGACTGTTTTTTGGTTGGACTCTTTTGCTGAATCATTTTCTGGTTTCACGTCAGTTGTGCTGCTCACTGTTCCAGTTCCATCCTTATGAAGAATAGGTAGCTTTTGTGGAGTTTCCACCCACGATATTGTGATCTGTTCTCTTTTAATTGTGTCGTCTTCTTTCGACTGACTTTTGGTTTCATTCTGAGGATCTGTGGCATCTCCCGTGGTCTCTCCTAAAAGCCCCTCTGAGGCTAAAGGAGTCAATGCTGTTGTATTTTTTACTGTCGGGATGGAGGTTTCCTTCAGGTCGGACGGCTCCTGCTGTGCCTCCTGCTTTGCTTTGGTTTCTGTCACTTTGGTGGGCGTTATTACAGAAATCCTCTGTGCATTTGCATCAATCACAGTGATTTGTTCAGGGATTGGAATCCCAGACGTGTCAACTTGAGGCAGCTTAAAACCAGGCAATTTTGAAACCGCCTCTTTCACGCTTTTAACATCAATTGACAGCTGGACGGCTTCGGAGTGATTCTCCTCACTATCGTCTCTGAAAGGTTCTTTAACTCCTGTGGCTGTGCCCGTGGACATGTCCTCCATGCCTGGTATCTGAATGTCTTCTCGCTTGGGAAGTTCTGCAGTAGAACCAACACTTTTTGAAAGTCTCTCATAGGGATCTTCTATAATCGTTGTACCCTCAGTTGTGTGTTTTTCAACATTTGGTTTTTGTGGAACTCCACTTTGTGGCTCATGTTCCTTTTCAAGACTTGCTCCAAGAGCTTTTAGCCTTTTTGGTGAAGAAACTGCTTTGGCATCTTTTTTGTGTGACCTATCCTTCCCCAAAATCTTAATCATTAACTCCAGCTTATCTTTCTTCTTTATCTTCCTGTCAGCAGGCTTGGCTTCAGACGGGCTTTTGTGTTCAGTCGGGGGCGCATTGGGGTCTTCTGTTTTCAAAGTGCTTTCTAAGCTGATGAGCTCCACTGTTTGAGGAAGGCTTGGATCCCTCTGGATGTTTTGTTCTGTATCTTCGTCCATCTTCAAGTCCTCTGTCTTATGGCCTTCTGCTGTTTCTGCTACGAGGCCCTCAAGAGACTCTGGCGAGAGCATGTCTGATTCCTGTGCTTGCTGAACGTCTCCACTGGTGGGGGCGGTTGTTGGCGCTTCGGTGTCTTCGGATGAACTTATGCGGCCTCTCTTTGTCAGACCAGAGAGCTTTATTTTATGCTTCTTCTTTCCTTTGAGAGCGTCCTGGGATTTTATTGGTGACTCTGTGTCACTTGTTGTTGGACTCAGCTCGAGCTTTCTCTGCTCATCAGCTTCTGAAGAACTGTGAGACCTTGTAAAACGAGACTTTCGTCCTTTTCCAAAGGAAGGAAACTTTGGCCAAGAAATACGAGCATCCCCACATCTTTTTGTTTTTCCCTGCTCCCTCATCTCTGCAGAAGACATCTCTTCTTCCTGTTGGGAGACAAACAATTTAAAACATTTTACTCACAATGTCAGGTCCATGAGAGTGTAAACAGTTGAAGACTAGTTACAGGGATGGCGTCAGACTCGATGCCGGGCTCTGTCTCTGTGATGTCCGGTTTGCGTTTCAGGCAAAGCTTCACTTTGTATGCTTGAGCATGCTCCAGAATCTGGATGGCGTCCTTGTATGGCACGTTGTCAAAATACACAGTGGCACTTAGAATCTGATCACCTGCAGAGGAAAAACAGCACGCCAAAGGTTGATAAAATTTCTGTTTAGGCTTGTAAAATTCTTGAATTAAAACCAATCACAAGGAAAGATACTAATCAGTCCCTCTGGGATTTTGAGGTCGTTTTTTATGATTATTGCAGCACAAAAAGTCTTAAGTTGTAACTAAAAACTTTTCTAAAAATTTCAAATGAAGTTTTTCAAGAAAAATGTCCACCTAAAGGACATAGGAGGACATACAAAGTTGAAGTGATTTTTACAGGTTTTTGTGCATTTTCATATAGCCTCACTGATGAAATGTATTAATTAGGGATGTCCCAAAAATCTTTTTTGGCCCTGATCTGATTCCAAGTCATTACATTTTGGTACTGAATCCCGATCCCACACTTTGGCAAAACATTTTTAAAAAATGAAAAAAATGTAAAAAACTGATCCTGGTTGTTCCCTATTTTTTATTCACCTTTTTGTAACTTTTAACACTTAAACAGAGCACTTCTGGGAAGCAGCTAGCTCGAACAGTCAAGTAAAAATAGATATTAACTAGAAAAAATGTTAACTCTAAACCAGTAAAAATAGGTGATAATTTAGTTATGTGAGAAGGTTTAGAAACTGTAGTCTTAGTTCGTTTGAACGTCTTTTTGATTAATTATGATCCATGGTTAGATGAAAAAATCTTTAAAATAAAAGCGATTTTCTCAAAAAATATTTGTTTCAGTACAAAAATAACAAGTCACATAAGACAGCTTTGTGACTGCAGCTTTAGTATCTACAGAACGTTTTTGATCAGATGTGATTAAATCTCCATTAAAAGCTAAAAGGGAGGACTTTCTTCCATAATCGCTGTTGTAGCATAAATGTGAGGATGAGTTGTCATGACGATCTTGTATCAGTGTAAAAATGTATTCGCTTTGGTTGTTTTTGAAAGATCATGGGTTTATTTAGTGTTTTTTTAAATCATCTTTACCCTGCTTTGCAGCATCTCACAGCTCTGTTGGCACCAGAGAATCGTACTCATTGAACAAAACCAAAAACCCAATGTTTTTTATCTTTATCTTTCTGTCTCTATTTTTTCATAGTTTGCATTCAGACAAAAAGTAAGTGACACTTGCTGTCAGTTTTAGACAATTATTAAACGAGTTTTTGAGCTCTGAAGTCTGTGAATATTTAGCATGATGCATGCTGATGCATGCTGCTCTGGACGGCAATAGGATGTTGTACGTGACCTGCATACTTCCATCAGGACTTCTATTTGAAAGAACAAGCTTGAAATATACAGCGCTGCTCAAAATATATTAAAAAAATAAATGCACAGTGGAGCAGTGGTTGCCTCACAGCAAGAAGGTCCCCGGTTCAAGTCCGGGGGACTTGGGGACTCCGGCTTCCTCCCACCGTCTAAAAACATGCTTCATAGGTTCATTGGTTATTCTAAATTGTCCCTAGATGGGGATGTGGATGTGAGTGTGCATGGGTGTGTGATTGTAGCCCCTGCGACAGACTGGAGACCAGTCCAGGGGTGTCCCCTGCCTTCACCCATGAGTGGCCGGGTTAGGCTCCGGCAACCCGGTGACCCCGAAAGGGACTAACCGGGTTTAGAAAATGAATGAATATGTGATCCTGATCAGGAGACAACGTCCGATATCGATTAAGTCAGACACTACGTGATCGGGTCTGATTTTTAATCATGTGATCAGATCAGGACATCTCTAGCATTAATGAAAAGTGGTATGTTTTAAGGTAAATTAAAAAATGTCTTGCTTTTACAAGAACAACTGTAGGAAATTTGACACAAAAATGACCAGCATTATATTCACACTGACAAGTATATTTGAGCCGTTAAACTTGATTGGACGGTTTGATTGTGGAACGTGTTTGAATCAGAGCTTTTGGCCAAAGTTGCAGTGATTGGAGGAAGTTGCCGTGCTGAGAACGATGTGCAGAAATTTGTTGACTTGACACAACTTTGCTTGATGGCAGATTCCTGGATGGAACATCAGCTTTACAGTTGATGACTTGCCTTCTTTGACTTTCAAACTCTTTGATGCAGGCGACTCTGGCACCACTTCTTTAATGAAGATCCCCTCTTTGCTTCCGCTGCTGTAAACGAGTCCCTCAGCACATCCATCTTTGGAGGTTCTCACAATCACGCCCCCCTCAGGGCTGTGAACTTCCTGCCAACACATAAAAAGAATTATATAAAATTATATAAAACATGTTTTTTATTGTTTTTGATAGAAAAAAAGCTCTCAATAGAAGCCGAACTACTATTCTGATGCTGTATAGTAGGAAGCCATTGGATAAATCCGGTCCAGGTTTTCAGTCGGTTTGTGACATCAGGTACGCCATGGGCCTGACAAGCCTCTGCTCAGAACTTCAGCTGTAAACCAGCTAGGCTGTTTGCAGGGAAACTGATCATCACGATGATGTGTATGTATCCTTTCTTTACAAGGACAGATGCTTTTCTGCGGCACGTCAAACGAGCTACATGCTCTGACCATGAAGGCCTGCACAGGTCCCGCCTCTTTTGGTTCCACAGTTGTGCAATTGAACATGGACCCAACCATAACCGTAATCTGCTGTTGAGGACAGAAGCAGAGACTCAGACATGACGCGGTGAACGCCTCACCTTCAGTTTGCTCATCTTCGGGGTTGTCCGCCTCTCAAACATGGACCCAAATCCCGTCCTTTTGGTTTTGTGTCCACTTTTGTGGTGGAGGTCCGCTTCAGTCTGAAGAAAAGACGGCGTTAAGATGAGCTTCAGAGAGTTGTTCTTCAGGGATTAAACCAACAGTTTTTGATGTTTTTCTACACACAAAGAGGACAGCCTGTGGACATGACTGTGAGCTCGGTCTTGGTCATTTTCCCATGAAGGGACTTTGTTTCATCATTCACGCTGACGGTTTTCTTTTTGGAGTTTGGTAACTGAGCCACATGCTCTGCCGCCATGCAACTTTGTATTTCTGAACCCAAAGCCTGCCGGATCACAGCAACACTCGGTGTAGTGATAGAACAGGACTTGTTTACTCTGCATCAGAACCACGTTTATGAAACCTATTGTTGGTGAGTGAAATGTTTCTGTGGGAAGAAGCTGCTCTCTGATTGGTTTTCCTCTTAAAGCTGGGACACACCTTTGCTGTGAGCGTTACCTCTGTGTCGATGTATTTGGCCGCTTCAGGAAACTCCTCCACAGGGGAGGATCCTTGTGGGCGGGGCCTCTCCTCCTCCACAAGCTGGGATGACTCTTCACTTAACTGCATGGGTAAGAAGGTTTCATTCTAGATGTCTCAGTAGAGTAAAATTACTACATGAGAAATTATGAACTGGAAATATTAAAGTTTCTGTGCATTGTTTCATGATGAAAATATTCATACACACATTTTAACTGGTCCAAGTCTAAGAACCTTACAAGTCAAAATCCCTTTGATTTATTTTTCCAAAGATAAACTCAAATAATGCTATTTTTACAGCATCACAGTTAAAAAAAAAAAAAGTATTTCTCTACTATATCTCACTTAATAAATGACATTATATTTTAGCTTTTGTGTTATTTTTTATTTTTGATTGTTTTGGTTTTATGTAATTTTAATGTAACCCAATATTTCTATTCTTAACGTCAATTTTCACATTTTTCTCAATACAATTTCTGCTAATACATAAATAAGTGGTCTGGAGCACAAGTTCTGTTTGACTTGTGGATTTTCATGTCATAGCATCAGAAGTAGTTTAAGTCATTCTGAAAAGTGATGGACAGGTTTAAACTGGTCAGTGAAAACCAGCTTGTCAAAGACAGAGCGACTGTGGGTTGGTCACTCACCGAGTCGTCGCGTGTTGCAGCTTCTGGTCCTCGCAGCCTCCGCCCAGCTCCTGTTCACACAAACACAACTGCTTCTTATAAGGCTGTAGTGGAAGGTGCCGTTCCTGCTTGTTCTGCTGGACACTAAGACTCCATGATCCATGAAGGGTTCTGGTTGTTCTCTCTGTTAAAGGAAAGCTGATGTGTTTCAGTTTACTGATATCATTGTCTGTCTTTCATAAAGAGCAGAGATGGCGGCTGCTGCTGTGCGTCAGAGCTGAACGAAGGAGCAAACACAGAGCTGCCCTCATATCAGGATTTCCTGTCTGCCTTGTTGTGTCCAGATGTAATTTGTTTCAAACTTATGAGACCAAATGAATTGGTGAGTGCTGCAGAGATCTGCATTTGTGTGAGGCTGCAGTCTCACTGCTGCTGGTTCAAATCCCAAGACTTTACTTCATAAATAAACCTACAAATCATTTCACGTTTTAAATATGACCAGAAGAAGTTTACGTCGCTGTTCTTTTGGACATAAATGAAGGGCAAAGACAGCTTTTAAAACAGCCCTCATTATAAATCCATTTCAATAGCAACCAAAACAAACCAGAGTTTCCCTGATAAATAAGAAGAGGGCTTTAAAGGAGAACAAGATGAATGTCTAACCCTCTGGAGACGCTCATTGTGCTGCACACAAAAATGAAAGAGAAGAAGAAAGACAAAACCTGTTTTTACTTCACCAACATTAGCACTTTCTTTGCTTGTTTTCCACTTTCTGTTTGTAACTTTGCATTTAACAGCGTTTCCTTGTCAAAACTTTGTCCTTTCTTGTCTTTCACACAAGCATGAGGCCCTTCACTGAGCAGACAGTGTCAGAGGTGGCTCTTACGACTGCTGGGCCCCTGACCCAGAAGGAGAGCTGCTCCTCCTGTCGAGCAGCAAGCCTCCACCCACCCAGACTGCCGGCCCCCGCCTGGAGCGTCAGAGAGACCGGAGCCGTGGATGGGACGATTTGAAAGTTTTTCCTGGCAGTAATTCCTCCAGAGAGCAGCTGCCTGAACCTGTTAAGTGATCCAGGTATTGATCCACATTCAATCCAGAGTCTCTCTGGACCTCCTGGTTGCCAAAGAGGGAAAGTCTGACTCCAAACAAATCTGATTAGTGAGACCGTTGTGATTGCCCGCTGTGATATGAAGTTTTTCTTCATTTAAGGGCTCTTGATTATTGGATTAACTCGGATTATTAAGATCCCTTCACAGTTTATTAGGATTTTTTTTGCAGTAATTTGAACGTTGCAGGCTGTCACAGCTTTTCTCACAGCGTCTTGTTACAGGAGATGTATATGAGGCTATATTTGTGCCACCACACTGAGAACAAAAGTCACAGTTCCTAAACTGAAGCACATCTAAAACTGGAAGTTATGAATGCAAAATCAAAGATAGGGAGAAAGAGAGATGAGAGACAACACATCTGAAAACATTTGTGCTGCAAATGTTCAAAATGTATTTTGAAAGCAAACATTTAACATTTGTATCGGCAACTTTGAAAGTTTTGTGTTTAAACTGAATGTTTTGTTTGCAGTTTAGGAAAATTTGATCTCAAAACTGTGACTTTTGTTCTCAGTATGGTGACATAAACATCACTTCATAGTTGTGCAGTTTTAGTGTTCTATCTATGCGTCTACATTTCAATGAACACGCTCAAAAAGCAATATCACACCCTTTCATATCAGAATCCATGCACCTCAAGAACAAAACATACCTGTATGTTCACTAAAACATCCATCCATCTGCTTCCGCTCATCTGGACCGGGTCGCAGGGGCAGCAGTCTAAACAAAGATGCTTCCCTCTCCCCGTCCACTTCCTCCAGCTCCTCTGGGGGGGACCCCTACACGTACCAAGGCCAGCAGAGAGATGTAGTGTGTCCTGGGTCTTCCCCGGGGCCTCCGCCCAGTGGGACATGCCTGGAACACCTCCCCAGGGAGACGTCCAGGAGGCATCCGACCAGATTCCAGAGCCACCTCAACTGGCTCCTCTGCATTTGGAGGAGCAGCGGCTTTACTCTGAGCTCTCTCCGGGTGACCGAGCTTCTCACCCTATCTCTATAAGAGAGAGCCCAGCCACCCTACGGAGGAAGCTCATTTCAGCCGCTGGTATCCAATACTTACACTCCTCCACCTGGGGAAGGAGCACTCCACCCACCCAGAGAGGGCAAACCACCTTTCTCCGGTTGAGAACCATGGCCTCAGATTCAGCGGTGCTGACCCTCATCCCAGGAGCTTCACATTCGGCTTCCAATGCATGGAGGTCCTGATCCATGAAGCCAACAGGACAACATCATCTGCAAAGAGCAGAGAGGAAATCCTGCGGTTCCCAAACCGGAGCCCCTCCAGCCTCTGGCTGTGGCTACAAATAAAGGGCAGCCCTGCCGGAGTCCAACACCAGGAACAGGCCTGACTTACTGCCGGCTATGCCAACCAAACTCCTACTCCGGTCATACAGAGACCCCCGGTAAGGCTCCCTGGACCCTGTACTCCCAGAGCACCGTCTGGGGGACGCGGTCAAATGCCTTGTCCAAATGCACAAAACACATATGAACTGTGTGAGCAAAAAAAACACTCAAACAACTTTGTGAAAAACTCTTTTTGTCTTCAAACCACAAGCAAAGCTTTGACCCAATTTCAGTAAGGAAGATCTACCAGTTTGCTGTTCCTCCTCCACCCTGTCCTCCACCTGGAGTGATGCTTTGGCATGGCCTGGCCTCTAACCACCATCAGCTCTGTGGTGTATACATCTATGGTCTGAGGTGACCCCAAACAAGCAAGGCGTCATCGGTCCAGAGCCGAACCCCCAAAGATTCTGGAATTATTTCATGCTCATCAGATGTGACACAAATAAATCCTCCCTAATATCTTTCTTTCTCTGAATGCTTTCCATCAGAAACATAACCTGACTCTGTTCATGTGTGAAATGAGAATCAGGCATGTTTTTCCAAAGCAGACTAACGTGTGTTATGACAGCCCTGCAGTAATGTGCGTCATGTGAGGAGCTCTTAAGTGCATTAGAAAGCAGTTCTCATGTTGAGGCAGGAGCTCCTGCTCCTTCACGCTGTCCTCCTGCCTCAACCTAAAGAACTGTGAAACCACATTAAAGCTCTGCTGGTTTATGGGCTCTAATGGAAAAATAATACCCAGCATCTTTCATCAGCGCTGTGGTGAACTTACAGGAGGTTTGTCATCCCTGTCCAGAAAGGTTCTAAAACAGAAGGAGAGCTCGCAGCTCCCTGCACCTTTGGGTTAAGAATGCTTCATTCCCCTCTCTTTTCTTAAGTTTAACAAGCAAAGCTTTTCCCTTTCATTTAAAGCATTTCTCAATCATCCAAACACTCACCTACCTGCAGCTGCTGCCTTCCAAACACCCGGAGGTCAATGGAAATGTCCTAACTGGCCCTCAGCGTGAGAGTGACTGGGGCCAAACTGTTCAGCCTCAGATTAAAGGAGGTGGGACGCCTGAGGTTCACTCATACCTCTAAACTCAATTTGTCCTCCCTGAATCTCTCACTGAGACTGAAATAGATCCATTCTCTGCACCTCATGACACATTACATGATCGTTGGTTTTAATCCACGTTTTTTCATTGGCATTAAAACAACAAACTTTGGAATTACAATCTGAATCCTTTAAAAGACCCACTCCAATTAAAAGGATGTTTTTGGAGTTTTTATCATGATCTTGTGGTATTTTTCCCATGATGGAAGACATGTTAAGAAAATGAAGCTATAAAATGTTTGACTTTCTGAATATTTCTTTATTCGAAGCCTTTTTTAATCAGCAGTGGTTACTTTATGTTCCAGATGTTAACATTTACTGACCCCTGCAGAGCCTGTCTGTGCTTTCTGCCTCATTCAACACAGATTTTATGCTTTCAGTATGACGTGTGAGCTGTGCGGACACAGGCCTTCTCTAAAACTGTTGCATGCTGAATTCTTCATGCTGTTAATGTGCAGGACCTCTCCTCTGCATCTGCAAAAAGGTTTGATCTGTGGCTGCAGCAGTGACCTCCGCTGACAGAAAGCCCAGGAGAACACGGTTGGAATGGGAATGGAGTGACGCTGATCAGCTGCTGCACAGCAGATCACAATATGACCAAGAGTCAGAGAAAACTTACTCCAGAATGGAAATGTAAAGATGGAAACATATTGCATTTAAGTAACAATGTGTTTTTGTTCTAATGTTTTTAAGAACTGCAAAAGCAAAGAACTAAGGCTGGCCTCATCTCCTCATCAAAACTACAAGATAATGTAGTGCAGAATGTTTGTTTTTTGTGGCTGTATTTCGGCACCTTTGTTTTCTTGGAGTAATAACATTGACCTAGTAAAACACTGGGATTAATTGTGATCAATCACAACCCAAAAGTGTGATTTTAATAGATTGACAGCACTAATTATAATGTTCATTCTTCACTATATTCTGATCCATTCACACATCTCTGAGTATTCCTCTAAAAACCTGCACTCTGAGCACCAGCCCCTCTCAATCTATGAAAACCACATGACATCACAAAGTGAGAACAGCCACTTCCAGGAAGAGTCTGTGCTGCCAGCACCACCTCCAGGCCAACACACATACACAATTTCTCCACGGAGCACACGGTGATCGGCAAAACGCTTTCATTTTAAAAGCACTAAACCGCATATCTTCCAATGGTGTCCCGTCTCCAGTATCTGGCGGGGCTGACAGGTGTTCTTTGCTTTAGACGTTGTTCTCTAATAGTTAAGACACCCCGCCACCACCACCTCCCCCCACCCACGTGTCGAGCACAGCCGTGCAGACGCCGGGTGTCTGTGCAGCGACAAACTCTGGTGAGGAAACACTCCTTCGATTTAGCGTTTAAACTCCATGTGGTGGCGTACGCCAAACAACATTCTGGTGAGGAATCTGCACCACATTTTTGGGATGGATCTTAAACGTATCTGAGAAGACGTCTTTAGAAACCAATTTCCTGCTGAAGGTACAAAGGAAGCGAGCGACCGATAAGAAGTGATGCGGAACAATTAGAGCATTGGCCGCGGCGCAGCAGTCTGGCAGAGACGCAATTTTGGCGGCCCGGCTAAAGTTCATATTTTAATCTTTGGCGAGGTCGCTGTGACGCGTCAACTAATCAGGGTCTCACCTTTGGTGATCAACACAGACATCACTCCATGTAACAATCAGACTCAAAACATTCACAGGTAGAACATTTAAGAATGACTTTATGTGATTTTCCAAAATGTGGATTTGGAGGATGTAACTTGATTATTTGATCGACTTAAACAAAACCTAATTTTCACTTTATAAATGATAAATTTCTTCTTTTATTAGCAGGTTTTAGTAGTAAGCTGAACAATATTAAACGTTCTTTTTCTCTGGAGTGTAAACATATGTTTTTATGCGAAAAAAACCTACGTTGAACCTTTACCCCACTTTCACATAAAAACCTCAAATCTTCCCTCTAAAATATTATTTCAGATGACTGATCCCTTTAGCTTTCTGAATCTAGTCTTTCCAGAAGATTTGTTCCTGAAATATTTTCCTCAATATAAATGAAGAAAGCAGAGCAGAGCAGGAAGTCAGCTTTATAAATCCGTACAGGTGAGAATGAATGTTTGAATGTTTGATGGTAATGTTCATCACCCACATTTAAAAGAACAAAGGTGAGAGTTTCCATCAAGAGCTGCTGATGTAAACCTTCAGTCCGATGCGTCAGACTAACGCTGGATTTGGGCGTGTCCTCTGTGGCCGTGCTGACTCGGCGTGGAGAAAAGCTTTTGAAGGTCGGGCCTTCATCTGAAGCCTAACCCTGCGTGTGCTGACAGGAAGTGATCAGATCAGACAGAGGTGATGTTGTGTTCCTGTGTCTGTTTTTCCTTCTGCTAAAGTCGGTTGTTCCTGTGAAGAAAGGCCCGGAAGGCTCCTCAAAGCTCTAAACTAATATAAACTCATCCAGCTCATTATTTCTGCTCTGGGGTTGTGATTCTGACACACACGCTCTTTTCGCCTCAGCGCAGTTTGCTGGGATTTAAGTTGTAATGAGATTTGAGAGGGAAAGAAAACACAATTAGATTTTCTGCATGGGTTGTAGGAGCATGAGACTGCAGAAGCTCATGCTTTCAATCTCATCATCTGCTGCTGATTTACAACAAGTTTCATCACAGCGCTGGAATCTGCATCCCCACAGAAACACTCGTGAAACGTGTCTCTGTGTTTTGGTAAAGCTGAAACTCCTGAAGCTGTGGAGGATGTGTTTGGATCAGAGGGGTTTAAACATGCAGTCAGATTCAGGCTTCGAGTGTTTAAATGTGAGAACACTGATGGAAGTGGGTTCCTTCCAGTCACTTCAACCACACTGCAGCAGTAACTGAGCTAACATGAAGTCCTGGAGACACCTAGAGCTGGGGGGGTGCTATAGCAGCAGAGCACACGCGTGTTCACTCCAACACACACCACTGGATCCCAAACTATGATGGGATCTCAGAGGATCCAGTCTCTGCATGTAGCTGTGGTCTGGAAAGCTGGAAGCCGGAGTGTGGAAACAGACAGACAGACAGACAGACAGACAAACAGGCAGGCAGACAGACAGAAAGGCAGGCAGACAGACAGGCAGGCAGGCAGACAGACAGACAGACAGGCAGACAGACAGACAGACAGACAGGCAGGCAGGCAGACAGACAGAAAGGGCAGGCAGACAGACAGAAAGGGCAGGCAGACAGGCAGACAGACAGACAGACAGGCAGGCAGACAGACAGACAGACAGGCAGGTAGTCCGACAGACAGGCAGGCACACAGACAGGCAGGCAGGCAGACATACAGGCAGGCAGACAGACAGACAGGCAGGCA
>BSAI01000101.1:29264074-29302097 GCA_036245035.1 Adrianichthys oophorus
CAGACAGACAGACAGACAGGCAGGCAGGCAGACAAACAGGCAGGCAGACAGACAGACAGGCAGGCAGACAGACAGGCAGACAGACAGTCAGGCAGACAGACAGAAAGGGCAGGCAGACAGACAGGCAGGCAGGCAGACAGACAGGCAGGCACACAGACAGACAGGCAGGCAGACAGACAGAAAGGCAGGCAGACAGGCAGGCAGGCAGACAGACAGACAGACAGGCAGACAGACAGGCAGGGAGGCAGACAGACCGACAGACAGACAGACAGACAAACAGGCAGGCAGGCAGACAGACAGAAAGGGCAGGCAGACAGACAGACAGGCAGACAGACAGACAGACAGGCAGGCAGGCAGACAGACAGACAGACAGACAGGCAGACAGACAGACAGACAGGCAGACAGGCACACAGACAGACAGGCAGACAGACAGGTAGTCCGACAGACAGGCAGGCAGAGTGACAGACAGGCAGACAGACAGGTAGTCCGACAGACAGGCAGGCAGACAGACAGAAAGGGCAGGCAGAGTGACAGACAGGCAGACAGACAGGTAGTCCGACAGACAGGCAGGCACACAGACAGACAGGCAGGCAGACAGACAGGCAGGCAGACAGACAGACAGGCAGGCAGACAGACAGGCAGGCACACAGACAGACAGGCAGGCAGACAGACAGAAAGGCAGGCAGACAGACAGGCAGACAGACAGACAGACAGGCAGGCAGACAGACAGGCAGGCAGACAGACAGACAGACAGACAGGCAGGCAGACAGACAGGCAGGCAGACAGACAGACAGACAGGCAGACGGGCAGACAGACAGGCAGGCAGGCAGATAGACAGACAGACAGGCAGGCAGACAGACAGACAGAAAGGGCAGACAGATAGACAGACCAGCTGTTGTCTCTCTCAGGCAGAGACAGCAGCTTTTTATATAAGGGGCCGCTAAAGTGAAGCAAAATCAATTTCAGAGCAGGACGTCTGCAACTGATGTCTAGATAACTGTTTTAATGCTTCAATGTCCACGAAAGCTACTGCCCTGCTGTCTGCCTGTCTGTCTATCTGTCTGCCCGTCTGTCTGTCTGTCTGTCTGCCCGTCTGTCTGTCTGTCTGCCCGTCTGTCTGTCTATATGTCTTTACAGCAGCTGGACTTTGGGCATCACTGTGAACTAAACTGTATAAAGTGTTGAAATATGCAGGAAAAAAGTCTTTAAATTCCCTCAAAGCTCATATTTGACTGACATGTTTATAATGCTCTTTTATTTGTTTGTTTGTTTGTTTTTCTCTGCCACGTCTACAAGCACAAACGGCATCAGAAGTGGTGACATGAGCATGTTTTCTCCTAAAACTCTGGTGAAGTAAACGTTCAGATAAAATGAAGGAAACCTGAACTGATCTGTAGGTGTGGTCCGGCCTGAACGTTACACAAGCTCGGACAAACTCCTGGGAGTGTCTGAACCGGTCAGCAAATATGGACACTACTTACAAAAAAGGTCAGGGTAGGATGTACGTTTTAAGGAGACTCGCCTCTTTGCATGTCTGTTCGGAACTTCTTTTTCCCTTCTGTCAAACTGTGGTTTTAAGTGTCCTCTTCTATGCTGTGCTGGACATAAAGAAACTGAGCAGCCTGATCAGAAAGGCAGGCTGCGTGGTGTGTCTACGTCTGGACTCAGTGGAGTTGGTGGTGGAGTGACGGATGCTGGCCAAGCTGAAGGTCATTCTGCAGAACACCAGCCACCCCCTGTTCTCAGTGTTCTATGGCCAGAGGAGCTCTATCGCCGCCAACCGCCTTCGCTCCCTGCTGTGCTCTACAGAAAGATTTAGGAAGTCTTTATTTCCCAGTGCAGTACGGTGTGGAGGCAGAAGAAGGGCTCACGGATCCGTGTTTTTATAAGTTCTTATTACTATTTGTATCCATTTTTAATATCCCTTATGTATTTAAATATCTCATATCTATTTTAATACCTCTTTTATTTATATTTTTATATATCTCCTTCAGTCTAGCTCTACTTTGTATTTTATTAGCTCACTAACTTGGTTTTATGTTGTATGTATGGAGCAAGGATTAATAAAGTATATCTATCTACACGAGCTTCCTAACATCCGTTTTTATTCTATTTGAGTTGTTTTCTAGCTCCAGCGGTCACATTTTTCATTCATATTTGGTTTATTATTTCAGTCATTGAAGTAGATTCTTTTAAATGATGTATTCAGCGTGCTGCATCAGCAGCATAGAACAACGGAAACATGTTTTTATATATGATCGTGGTGAAGCACCAGCTCAAACCCATTGGCCCTTCACTTAACCATGACTCCGTGATATTTGACCTGTAAACTCAGATTAAGTTTACAGTCTCATCTGCATCAGCAGGAAACTGGGTTATTTCAAACTCCTGAAGATGAAATCCCAGCCTTTAAAAAAATCATGTTTATTCACGGATTTTTGAAAAGCTTTCAGTCTTCCTTTAGCACACCTGTTATTTTTAGCTTTCTCAGACTCGTTCCAGGTAACGTACAGCTTTCCTGTTTTCATGCTGAACGATAAAGTTTTTGTGCTCAGTGAAGCTGGCTCTGAGTCTTCAGAGGATGCTTCCATGTGTTTTGACGGCATGTTATCGTCTGCTGCCATCGTTCTGACTCTGGATGCTGTTTACATTGAAGCTCGCTCTTCAAACAGGCAGCTGAAATGCGGAGCAGCTTGACGCGCTCCCTGATGACATCTTCCAGCACTCTCCTGCAGCCACACCCAGCCCCCACTGCAGGCCAAACGCTCGCTTCAGCATCAGCACCAGCTGCCTCTCCGCATCCACACCCTCTGCACTACTGAACCCTGCTGCTGAGTCTGGAAACTGCACTCTCACAGACCAGAGAAACACTGGGGGGGTGCCCCCCCCGTACCTGAGGAGGCAGCATGCCAGTTGGGAAACGCCAGGTGGAAGCAGTCGCACATGCTGGCAGCTGAGACGGCGACAGCAGCTGCAGACGAAGTCCTGTGTCGGGCAGGCCGAAGGATGAAGCGGGGGCCGGCTGTGGTGGAGGGTTAGGCAGGTGCTGCTGCTGCCCCCCACCTCGTCCTGTGGCAGACTGGTCAGTCGCAGCGCAGGGAGGGATGAGTTGCAGAAATAGGCAGAGACAGAAGGAGAGCGGCAGATTTCTGCTCTGCTCTTAGAGCTGTCCACAGAATGAAGGAAACTCCCCCGGCTGTGTCATAAACATGGACCTCCTGCACAGCACACCAACTTAGTGATGGGAGGAGCTGCCCCCCGCCCCAACAAAAACACACTTCCCTCGATGATATTTCTCCTCCTCCAGGTCTCCTGCCTCTCTTCCAGCCAGCTGGGATGATCTGCTTAATCTGACAAGGACAATCAGGACGTCTGCCTGCAGCAGCAGAAGGAGGAGATGCTGCTCCTCACCAGGAGACTGAGCTCACTTTGTTGTTGTTGACGTCATTGTGGAGAAGAAACTGGAAAACTAACCGTGTTCATTGGCCTGTCAAACTGCAGGATGACAGACATTACTTATTCAGAAGCTGTTTGGATTCCACAGCACAGAAAAATCATTTCACACTTCATACACTTCACCACAGATTCTAATCCCACAGAAAATAAGAAAACAAACGGCAAAAGCCCCCGGTCTGAGGTCCTGTAACGCCGTCCTGCTGGTCGCTGTGTGAGCGTCGTTAGGGTCACAAAAACAGGAAAGGTTCTTCTTCCTTAAATGCATGCAACCATCCCTGCTGGACATATTGGCTCCGCCCCTGCAGCCTAATTGGCTTACCACAGTCTGAAAATTAATGACATCATAAGAAGCGGACGTTGTCCCAGACCAGAGGAATCATGCAAACTAAAATCCAGGTCAAATCAAACTGCGCATTCTAAGTGTTCTGAAATGTAAAGGACGCTCACTCTCCATGATTCCGATTATAATGCGTTCAGCTTCATCACTACTCTGTTTTCTGTCAGAATGATGGAGAAAGGAAGAGAAGATGAACGGTGTCTGCTCATAGATTTAGCTTTGGAGACATCAAAGTCCATCAGTTCTTTGTCCATTCCCTGACAGGTGAGCAGGTGTGTTAAAGGCAGGAGATCTCCGACTTAAAGACAGATTTCTGTGTCAGAGTTTCTGTGGTCAGTGATGATCGGTTCTTGAGGGTTGTTTTCTTTGGCCTGACACAGACAGGTGGAACAGGTGAAGCTGGGATGACAGCAGCAGGTGAGATGCTGAGTCTGCTCTCTCCGTGATGGTTCAGGAGGTCATTGTTGGTTTTACATTCACTTATCTGCTGCTTAACAGGATCCTTCAACATTTTGATGTCTTTCCTATCAGCATCAACTTTTGCTTCCAACAGTGTTGTCAGCGCTTTCACGTTCGATCACTAAGGGACTGTTGGAGCTGAGAGTGAAGCTGGCTGTGCATCCGCCAAGAAAAATGCAAGGCAGCATCCCAGCATCAGGTGCTGAGCCAAACAAACATGTTTGACTCTACAGTGGATAGAGAAACGTTACCATGACTTTTTTTCCATACAACATTAAACTCCATCCATTCAGGTGGAAACCTGTGACTCATCCAGCGATCAGTAGAAGGAAATAACTGATCATCTGTTTGTCAGCTTGTCACAGGAGTGTTTGTGATGATTCTTTTATTCTTTGAGAATCAGTGTGCTAAAGCCGCCAGAGGTCCTGTCGCTGCATCTTTCTGCTCCTCCCTCTGCTCTGGACTCTGTAGCCA
Organism: Adrianichthys oophorus; assembly: GCA_036245035.1. Classification (NCBI taxonomy): domain Eukaryota; kingdom Metazoa; phylum Chordata; class Actinopteri; order Beloniformes; family Adrianichthyidae; genus Adrianichthys; species Adrianichthys oophorus. Next base: position 29,268,801 of record BSAI01000101.1, read on the forward strand.
AAGTGACTCAGCGGGTTGGTTTGGCTGAAGTTCAGAAACTCTTCTGAACCAAAATCAATTCCTGGCAGGAGGAACAAAGAAACAACACCAAGCTGTTCTGCTGCTTTCCACTTTATCATCCTATGAGCAAAACCGGATGTGCACGACCCCACATTAGGGCCCTTTAAATAAAACGCTGCAAATCAATAACATGACAGACAAGTTTGGTTAGAGAAAGGTTTCTGCTGAAAGAGTTGGTCCTTTTTTAATTTTAAACAAGAACAAAGACTCTAAAAGTGTACAGCTTGATCTAACTTTTCTTTTTCCCTTGATGGAGCTTGATTGCTCACATTTGATCACAAAAGATCACATTTGTGACGTAGAAAAAACGGCGCTCCATTCTGATGCATCCACTTCAGACAAATAGATCCATGAACGCCTTTGTTTCCCTCGTCTGAGCTGGAATCCGGAGGAAAACTGGACGGCTGGACAGCTCTGATGTTGCTCATCATCTTTATTGCAAATGTCAGGTTGTGGATGTGAGGAGCTGTAAGCTAGCAGGGGAGAGTTTAGACAAAGAGCTCTCAGTAATGAATGATGGGAAGGAGGGAAGGGTTGTGCGTTTGGCAAAGGGAAGGTCAAAGTGGTAGAAAAACAGACTTCATTGTGTGAAGGTTTAGCTTCCATTGTGTGCATGCATTCGGCATGTTTCGTCTGCAGACACTGCCTCCACAAAGACAAAAGCTTAGCTTTTCATTTCAACAGACTCTTTAATATCCTCTGTTCATGAACGCCCAGCATCACATTTGATAAAATCATTCAATGTTAAAACAAGTCAACCATGCGCATCTTAAAGTCCCAGTTGACGCTGGCTCAAATCCTGCTCTCAGGAACACACATGGTAAAGACTGTGTTCTTTGATGCTCTTTGCCACGTCTTGCTTGTCTTTTGCTTTGGATGCTGTTCACAAGCGGCTCACATGAAACTCGTCATCTCTGGAGATGTTGGAGTTCATCTCAGTTCAGACCTGCATCCACATGAGCCTTTGGTTCCACGCAACTCAGTGTGAAATACAGATCCGATGACCCCTTAGCCTGGCCGGCGTCACATGGTGTTTTGGCTTTACAATACAGATCCTCACACACAAAGCACACATGCAGACACATTCTGTGGATCTCACATGGATTTTACAGCAAATTCTTTCCGTTTTCTGGCTGTTTCTTTGGGATAGTGGAGGGACGAGACTGAAGGGTTCATGTGATTCACTGAAGATTTACAAATCGGGTTCTAGAACGCTTCCGCAGGTAGCTTGAGTGAAAAGCAGGCGGCACGTCTGAACTCTCTATGCAGAAATTTAAAATCAGTGTTTTAATACTCAGAAATTCTAACCTGAAGGTTGCAGTGGTCGGCGCTGGAAACCAAAGTCTGTGGTCGCATGACAAAGAAAGTTCAAGATCTGAAATTTCTCTGATAAAAGATCCAAAGGTGTGGAGCAGGGAGGGGCAAAGCGATGAACACGACAGAGGTCATCAGCAGGAGACAAAGACTTCACCAAAGCCAAGACTCTGATGAGTTAGCGGTTCAGGACTTGGCCTGATGGCGTTGATCCGTGGCTAGATTTCCTTCATCAAACCATCAGTTACTTTTATAATTACAGTCCTGTTTTTGTGCCGGTATTTATTGCGGGTGGGGTCAGGTGGTGAAATGGGCGAGTGAGTGGGTTGGTTTTCATTTAAATTTGTAGTTTGTTTGTTTAACGTGTAAACATGTTATAAACAATACTTGGTTTGGTTTTCTGACCAAGATCCCAAACATCTCGTTTAAATAATATCCCATTGCATCTCTAAATGATCAGTCGCTCAGTGTAAAGAGAAAGGAACCTTTTCTTGTCTGTGTGTGATGAATGAACGTGAGATGATAGATGAGATCAGCTGATCTGTGACCAATGTGGGAAACATTCAAGGTTACTTTTTTCATTGAACAGCTTTTTCTCAGCATGTTTTTGTATTTTTGTCATGGAAAAGTAAAATGCTTTGGGTTATTGTCATTATATATCATTATTGAAATGAAAGCTGCAGCTTTAAGGAGGATTGAGCACAACATCTGACAGGTCACAGTTTTCAGTGTAACACAGACTCTGTTATGCTACACAGACGCTGCTGAAACAGTGGATTCAATTCTGGTATTATTTATTATTCTGTGAATTCATCTTGTTGTATTTATCCGCCGCGTCTTAAAGGCCGGTCCGTGATCACACAGGACACACAGAACAGCTAGTTAGCACCATGGCATTAGCGGCTAGCATCACAGCGGTGCTCTGTTAGTGATGGGGGGTTACCAAAGTGATGAAAACATTCATGTCACAGCGTATGATGGACCTTCATATGTGCTGCTGGGAGCTCATCTGCCACATGCTGGTCTTTCACCTACAGACTAACAGCCTCTGCTCTGCCTTTAATTACTCACATTTTTAATTCATTTATGAAAATTAGATTGAGCCGCGCAGCCGGCAGAGGCTGGCAGTACAGTACGGCTTCTGTTGAAGTGCTTTCAGTCATCGTTATGACCACGGGCTTTGTCTTCTTTACAGAGCAGGTTCATCATGTGCAAACCACATCATTGGAAATTTGAAAAATGTTGGACTTAAGGTTTTAGAATTCAGAAGGCAAATCTACTCAGAGTGAAATTGGCTAATCAAATCACTGAACATAAACAGAAACTTGTCAGATTTCGGTCAGTCTGAGATGGAAGATATGGATTCCTGACTAAGTTAGATGACTGTTGGTTAATTCAATTTAATATTGTTGATTTATAAAAAATGTGACAGAAAAAAGTCTTCTTTTAACCTTCATTTGTGGTCTCAAATTTTGGTGAGGGACCGTGAAAGTGCCGCTGTTTTGAAGGAGTGGCGTCAGGAACCAAGAGACTGCAGCCGCTTGTCACACCTTTACCTTTACCTGAGGTTTACCGGGCTTTACCGGGCTTTCCCAGAGCTGGAGGGCTCTCCTTCATCTTGATGCTGAAGGTTAACAGCAGTGGTTTAGAAACACGCTCTTTTGGGTTCTAATTCTCATCTTTTTCACATGTTTTTTTTTCAGTTTTTCTACATGTTTTCATTTCATTTTATCGACTGATTGTGTGTTTTAAGTTGTTTTTATTGATTTTTTATCAGGATTTCTAGTTTTAGCTACTATTTTAGCTATTTCTAATTCAATCATGTAAAACACTTTGAGGTGCTCTTGAACAGGAAATGGGCCATGTAAATAGAGTTACGCTTAATTAAAAAAATCATTTGAAAAAAGCTTATTTATTTGTTTGAATGCAGCTTTTGACCTTGTTGAAAACTTAAGTGTCTGCATATGACCGGGTCAGTGGCTTCCCTTTAATTTCCTTTTGAGTTGGATGCTAGCAAGAGCGCTTAGGAAAAACAACATACCAGCAGCTAATTTGTTTCCCCGTGAAAAATTAAGGAGACCTATTCAGTCCCGAGATTCTGCTTCAAATCCATTTCTTGACGACACCAAGAGTTGGGGTCAGCGTCCACGACCAATGCTGGAGTCTGGACGGACATGCTAAATCAATTACAGGACATCAGACAAACAGAGGCCCAAATACACTTCCAGAAACATTCCCACATCCGTCTGCATTGGGAAAGAATTCAGAAGTCAGTCACGAGAATGCTCTGATTCCCGTGTCTTCTTCAGTTCAATCCACAACAAATCCTTTCATTGGTCATCATTTATTCCCAGATGTTTGTTACTTTTAGTAACAGATTCCCTTCATCAGCTGCGACCATTAACATTGTTTGCATATTTGTAGAGGTAAGAAATAACACAGAAAAATGATATTTTTCACACTTGTTTGATCCATTATTCACTGTGAAATCTACAAGAATTTCACGGATTTTTTTTTTCTACTTCAAACTGTTGGAGAGACAGCTTGAAGAAAAAGCTGGTCGTGTTATGTGACTTGTTCTATCCATGTCTGTGAGATAAACAGTATTTGTTTGTTAAAGCTAAACTTAACTTCCAGCTGAGCAGCAGCGACAGTGCTCGCCGTCTGGGTTCTGCTTCCGAGTGCTCTACCTCTGGGAGTCTGCATGAAAGCTGCAGCTCCATTCATGCACGTCCAGAAGGACCTTCTGTCAAAGGTCCTCATGTGATCTGAGCACGCCAAAAGGCATCTGGGGGGTTCTGCTTTCAGAGAAATTCTTGGTGGGATTGATGCAAAGAGCAAATTCCTTTTGTTTTTGATGCAGGAAGACAAATCCTCTCTCATTCTGCTCAACACGCCATCCAGCATGGAAGAACCGAACAGCTGACTTTTCCATGTTGGACCGTTAAACTTCATCTAAGAGAGGAAGTTTAACACTTAGCTGTGTGGGAGAATCCTTACCTGCATCTGAGAGTGTGAGTCACCCGTAGAAAAAGCCTTACTTCCAGTAAAATTAGATCAATTCCGTCGCCATTTTGTTCAGAATACGAACACCGCCATGTTGGAGCCGGATGCTGTTAGTAAGCAGTGATTGGTTTGAGTTGGGTGAGTCGTTTCTATGGCAACCACTCACCAATCAGGGGTGAGCTCGTAGGAAGTCATCTCCCCCCACCGCTGAAAGAGGGCTGGGGATCTGTCAATCAAACCTTTTGAACATTGGACCTGCAGGTCAGCAGGCTCCACCTACTTTTATTGAGACATCTGATTGGTCAGTTTCTAAAAAAGAAAAAAATATCATGAAAAAAGAGGATTTTCAAGAACATGTAAAGAAAGGTACCAGAGCAAGAATGGTAACTCTGGCAAATAGAATGACTGGGTAACAGCTGGGGGGAGGGGTCACTCTGTCCGGTTCTCTTATACAGTCAGTGGGGAGAAGGTGCCGTTTTCTTCTGTTTGGTGAAGCTTCGTTTGGTGTTTAAAAAAGGGGATTTTTTTGCTCTTCAACACTGAAACCTTTTAAGTCAACATGTTTTCAGTGCTGGAAGCCTTTAAATCAAAGGACTTGATCCATTTAGAGCCTTTTTTACGAAAACCCAACAGTTTTGAACTACTTTCACAAGAACTGGGTAATTACAACAATTACAACAAACTTTCTCCAAGAATAGTACTGTCCAGTTGATAAGTCTGAGAATATTTTCTTTTTCCAAAAGCACAAGCGCCTTCATGTGTGGACAAACCCAAATGATTCTGCTTTAAAGGAAGAGCCCATGTGCTCAGCATCACTGGCCTCTGCTCAGACAAACGGCCCTCTACACTAAAGGAAAGTACTGACTGTAAACAGCTTGGTTTGATCCTCAGTGGTCTTTGGAGCGGTTCTGTGGTAAAGGCTGTTTATTTCCAGGGCAGAAACTCAGGAAACAAACTCCACAGCTGCAGAGAATTGCTGTTTCCTTAGACGATAACTGTGGTACCCAGCTTCAACTGAGAAAGACGAGAACACACAGATGCTTCACTTCATGAAGGAATAATGAGACAGCAGCTCTCTGCAGAGTTCAGTATATTTCAGCATTTGTAACTATTCTTCCTGGGGTTCAGACATTTTTACTAAACTTTTACATTTATAGACAAACATACAAAATGAACACATCTACAAATATACACATAAAGTTGTATCAAACAATCTTCTCAAAAGTGAATATGAAATGGAACCCCATACAAACACACAACCCAATGCAATGACATAGCTACACAGCATCAGTGTATGTTTATGTCAGATAAGTCCGTTTTTAATGATGATTTAAAAATGCTTTTGCTCTTTGACTGTGAAATGGTTTTTGGAAATGAATTCCAACATGACATGCCGCTGTGCAGAACAGTCTGTTTGATGCTTTTAGTTTTTGCTGTTGGTAAAGTGAAATGACCAAGCTTTGGTTCATGATGTGACATATAGCAGCTGCAATGATCTCTGCCACCAGTGCCGGAAGTCTGCAGTCAAGTTCGCCTGCACACCGTGGCGCCGCTTTACATGACCAGTGTTGTGCTTACTGTTTTTTAATTTGAATGAACACTTATTTACTTGAATGGCAACATCCATCTCTGAAGGATCATTTTAGCGATGTTTCCCTAATTGTACCTTATCTATGCAATAATGATTCCATATCTTTTGGTTGAGTTATGAATTTACCACCATGTTCTATAAAAGACAGGGTGCCTTTCACCATTTTTTGGGGGGATAATTCATTCACAGTGTTCCAAATCTCTTTTTTATCCGTTTTAAGAGCAATAATTGAATTTTCATAACATAGTTTGTTTAACTTTAACTAAATGTTTAAGTTTAGGATATTTTTTCCAATAGATGTACATCCTATTTTATTGCATCTTTTAAGCCTGATTTCTTTGTTTCATTTATTCCTTCATCTGGTGATCTAACCACCGTGTCCTCTTTCTAACTACAAACTTCTTTACTGGGGCGTGATCGTTGACCACTGACATGATTACATCATCCAGATGACTTATTAAGAATACATCATCTAAGTCAATTCTTTTAAGATCTTCAATGAACCTCATTTGATTGAACCATTTCACAGTTCTCTTGGTCCTCTATTGACAACTTTTGCATTTCTTACAGTTAAAACAAGATTCTAATCACTACGTCCTCCTGGAACAATAGATCCTCCAGAGCATAGCTCAAGTCTATAAGGAATGAGACAAACGCAGAAACACTGGAGCATCTGTTAAAAGACAAAGGACATATCTGTAAGCAATGCAAGAGCAGGAAGAAAATGGACCTAAATGTCCTCCAACATTTGTTATCCTGCACAAAAACAAGTTAGTTGTTGCAGCTGCTGTAATAGATTACTTTACTTAGTAAATCTCCAGTTTCCAAATGACCGTAGGAATTTTGCTGCTCTCTTCATCTTACTTTGAACAACCTCTAACTCTGCATTGGCGCATGTGTCAGTAACTCTGTTTTTCATTATTAGTATCTGTTTTGTTTCATTGAACTGAGAGACAACGTCAGAGCCAACTGTTAACACAAGTTCATCTGTCTTATTAGTCGCCAATGGTTTCACTGCACCAGTAATGAAATAATGACGGTCTCTGTAGTCTAGCTATTGTAATCTAATTACCAGCATTTGAACAGTAATTTGTTATGCTATTCCGTTTCATTTAGGGACGTTTTCTGTAAGGTGGGTCCATGCCATCCATCTAACAGTTTTGAAGCAGCAGCAGATGTTGTTTGTTGTCTGAGAGTGCTGAGTCAGCTTGAGGCTCTGTGGGGCAAAGCCCGGCTTCACAGCACTGCAGCAGCCCGCCGTCTGCCTGCAGAACAGAAACCCCTCACTGATCCACTGCAGCACTCTGCAGGAAAGCAGATGGAGACAGGAGCGTCTGGACAGGGGTGTTCCAGCAGCAGCATTAGCAGAGGTTGTGTGCAGTAGTGCACGTGTTGCTCCTCCTTTTGAGCTGCCACTCCCCAAATTCCAGCAGCATGGACTCCTCACCCACCCAGTGAAGCACATTCCTATAAGCTGCCTCTCAAACATGTTAATGTCCTGCTTGTGTCTTTATTTACAGCCGAGCTGCAGTCTGTTTACAGTGCTGGATCTGACACATTTCTACAAGTAAATTAAAATTGACTTTTTATTGAGGAAATGGGTTTAAGATTCTAAAAAATCTTAATTTATCTTAATTTAGGGCCTTTGTTTGTGACTGCACAGCACTTCCCCTCATTGCAGACACACACCTTTATCTGTGGACACATGCGGGTGGACAGATCTGCTGCATTTCAGCAGAGGTACTGGAGAAACATGAGATCACAGCACAATCACATTACTCTCCCTCCCTGAATGACAGCTTCCTGTGAATTCAGAAGCTCCTTCTTATTGTGCTTGCTTAGTGAAAAGGTCAGGTTACCTGAAAACATCTCCAGTCTAGTAATGAAGCTGCAGAAGGACTGACCTGCTATAGAAGGACTGACCTGCTATAGAAGGACTGGCCTGCTGTAGGAGGAGAACTCTTTTTGTGAAGATGTTACTGTGCAGCGTCATTCAAGTCAAACACCTGCCTTTCTAACAACCACCACTAGAGGGCAGGCTTTGCTTATGTTTGGCTCCCACTCATGTGTAGCGGTGGAAGTGAAATTTGCCCTCATTCTTGTCTGGCAGGCTTGTTGTTACCTTTAATTTGAAAATGGTTGTAAAATCCAAACAACAGACTTACTTTAACAGCTAAGCTCTGGTGGATCCAGACAGTGGGGGTTCGGGTTAAACCAGAGCCCAGACCCAAATGAAGCAGGAGAGTCCACGGACCACAGGCAGCTGCGGGTTGAGTAAGAGCTGCTTGTGCAAGCATGTGTGTAGAAGGGCATGTTTTCCACAGGAATGACAGTTTGAAATCAGTCCAACAAAAGAAGAACCAGAAATAATGCTTGAGAGCTTTTTATTGGATTATTGAATAAAATCTAAAAAATATTCCACAAAAATACATTTTGAATAATCAGATTACCCAGCAAACATCCTTCAGTGACATTTACAGCCTCTTCTTTACAATCCCATACATGATGCTTGAAATAAATAACTGCCACATCCTGCTTCACTGCAACTGTTTGAACCCAGAAGAAAGAAGGTGGTTTTATCGTAGAGGATAAACTCTGACTGAGTGGATTCACCAGGAGTGAAAACAAGTAGCCGGAGAAGTGAGCAGTGCTCATACTGCTCTGTGATTGGTCGGTGGTCAGAATCTGACCAAAACAAGCTCCAAACTCCTCCTCATGAGCAAGTGACGTGCGCTGCTTCCTCCCACACTCCTCCACCTCTCTTCCTCCCCCCGGCCCTTACCGCCGCCTCCCCCCCAGCTAGCTGCTATCAGCCAGTCAGGATGCATTAAGCTGGTGAGTCTGTGGTATTCAACCAGCTCAGAAAATGCAGTTTGAGTGCTTTTATGTAATAGCGAACCCGTTTATCGACGTCTCAGTAGTAAGGCACAGTTTCAGCGTGAGGATGGAGGAGAACATTAGATGGAGAGCAGAGCGCCGGGTTTCTGGAGTTTTAATGTCATCGATGGTCAGAGAAAAGGGTTCATGGCTCTAGAAGTGAAGCACGTGTGTCCAGGTAAACCATCATGAAACAGGAGGTAGAACAGGAGTAAACCATACGTAGAGAAGGTCAGGAGCGGGCCTCATCCTGACCCTTCGCGCTCCACATCTCTTCTACTGGACACAAGACTGCAGTTTCAGATAGAAACACGTAAAAAACGTTAAAAATACTCCCAACATCAGAATAAAAATCCACACGGAAAAGGCCATAAGAACAGAGACTCCAGCAGTCGATTACAATTCTGCGACAAGATTCCTGAAAGTTTCTCAGCTCCTGATTTACAGAGAGAATGGAAATGAGAACCCACTTCATGCTGCGAGGTGATTTTTCCTAAAAGCTGCTTTTGCTGCAAGGAAAAGCCGTCATTTCTGTGACAAAACAGAGAAAACAGCCATTCCAGCAGCGGGTTCAGCACAGGAAAGATGGGAGTTATAATCACAGTACACAGAACACGGCGAGTCTTCATTCATAAATAAAAATAACATTAGATTCCTGACAAACTTGTCTTCTCTGCCTTTCTGCTAAAGTTCTCACAGAATAAATATCCATAAAAAGTCCAAACGGCTGCATGATGCAGCCAAACGTCCCGTCTGTCAAAGACCCGACGAGATGCGGACAGTGAAAGCAGAGTGAGGCCTTTGCCCCGGTGGCTGGCTGAAGCAGGCCCTCTTAAGTAATTGAAGGGATTTGGATGAATAATTAACCCGGCCGGCAGCCTGAGGGATGCACACACCTCTGGCAGCTCAGGTTCTTTGCACCCGAGCGCAGGCCTTGATCCGAGCCACACATGCTTTTAGGAAAACTTGCAGAACCAGGAGAGAAAGTGAGAAAATACTTGAGGGAAAGTCTGTTTGTGCTGCGCCTGCAGAAGTGGATTAAGGAGCATCTTTGGTTTGCCAAGGCCTCGAGCTTCCATCCAACCGCTGACGGATGCTCCCGCTCTCAAACTGCTACATATACATACATATATATATATATATAGTTTCTGTCCTTTTCTTTTTACATCATTATTTTATATATAAACTGTTATAAAATACTTTGTCATAAAATATACATTTTTGCTGTAAAATCACCAATAAATTACTTTGTGGAAACTGCTTGTGTTTTGTCAGAAATATTCCAGCAGGTTTTTGTTTCTGAGCACAAATCCATGATGGCGACTCTACAATAAATATTTCATGAGTAGTTTGACGCTCCTCGCAGCTTCAGGACTCGTCCTCCCTCTAAAACCGCTTTTTTTTGTTGCCGTCAGACAGATTCAGACGTTTGAGGTCCTCTTTAGAACGCTGACCCAAGTGCACAGCGTCCAGCCCTTTGCCCCGCTCATCAGGACTTTACCAGGACCTCCATGATGTGGTCCAGCTCATTGAGGTCCATGAGACACGACTGGAGACTTCCAGCTGAGGAATGGCTGGGAGAGCGCAGCTTCAGGTCCTCATCCCACCAAAGCGAGGAGGTGACGGGCCACAAGGAGCCTGCCGCCCAAGCCGAGGGCAGGTCAGAGCTCTCGTACATGGATGTGTCGATGTCCTCAAAGATATCGTCCAGGGCCAGGTCACTAAGATACCCCATTGCGTTTCCCGCCTCGCTAAAAGTGTTACTGACTGTGGTGGGAGGAGATTTCGGCTGCTCGGCATCCTGGGAGGCAGGCTCTGGAGACACCGGAGGAGACAGAGAAAGGCTCTCCCCGTCCCCCTCTGCACATCCAGAGCACGTCACCGACATGTCCTCTCTGAAGTCTTCCTTCAGAAGGTAGGAGTCAGGATCCACGCCGTGGAGAACGTCTGAGGTGCAGGTTCCTGTTCCATCGCTCCGTATCTCATCCTGGATCTGCCTCAGGGTGTTGATGAGCAGCACCGAGCGCCGCAGGCTCAGCTCCATGCCGGCCTGGTAGTGCTGCAGCTTCTCCAAGCAGAGGCTGAGTACCAGCTGACGCTGCTGCAGGCGGCTCACGGACGGATCATCGCCTCCGCCCACCGCCGGATCCTGACTCTTCTCCTCCAACACAGCAGCGCCGGGGAGCACCTCAGCCTCCAGCTCCTCCAAGCAGCTCCACTTCCTCTTCACACCGCGACCCAACATTGACCTGCAGCAGCAGAGAAAGACGTCACCGAGCATGTTTCACCACGACCAGCAGTCAGCGTCAGCCGCATGCTTCTGAGAAGGATGGGAGAACGGGAAAGCCCCGCCGCCGCCATCCTTCACAGGAGACAGCAGGATGGATGGATTTGTGACCTTAAAGTGTCTCCAGAGAAAAGCCTCAGATACGTTTCACCAAACATCAAAAACAGAACTCAAACGGATTCTGTTTCTCACGCAGACCTCGGTGTCTTTAGCCTACGTAAACGGTGTCCCACATGAGAGTTACTACGGGACATGTGGTCAGCCCCTCGCCGCCTTCATGTGTCCGTTTGAAGGCTGTGGTCAGCGTGTAGCAGGTGGGTGGAGTGAGAACACACACCTTTATGTTTGTCTTCCGCCCTTATACCTGACAGCTGGGTGGGGGGTGTCCCCCTGTGAGTCACAGCAGGATGAAGGTGGATGGATGGATGGATGGATGGATGGAGTTCATTCATCCAACAGAATCATGCCAGAGCCCAGCTTCTTCCTCTGGAACCGTCATTGGATTATTGTCTGACTCTGAGATGTTCCAGCGTTTTCCCTGACAGTCAATCATCCCGCACACCTGTGTCCTCCACAGGTGTGCGGGGGCCGGGGCGTGACCCGCCTCTGAAAGTGACGGAGCACACATCTGAGGGGTCTTCCGGACGGGTTCGGTTTTAGGGTCTGCGGCAGAGCGAACACACGTTCCCGGGCTGAGATCCCGACGCGTCTGACTCACGTGCGGACAGGGTTTGCTCATCCGAGCGGGCCGGAGAACCCACCCGAACCCCGCGGTTCGTTGGAACGGCGGCCAATGAGCGAGTCCCACTGAGTTTTCGGACTTTGGGTTTTAGCCTCTTTAAGTACCGAGAAGAGACGCCAACAAACTCGGTCCGTGCTTTAAAGAGAGGGCGGACTCATGTCGACACGTTAGTTCGGTTACCGGAGTTTCCTCTACGGTTCCGACTGTGCTCGGGACGCCCGGGAACACCGTGACCCTGGCTCCTACCGGTTCCGCGCCTGACAAACCGTTCGTTCCGAACCAAGTTCAAAGAACTAACTTGACAAACACATGTTCCGCTGGAGAGCGGGGGAAAGCACACACCTTGCGTGTCCTTGGAAAGCGTCATGAGGTGTAGAAACCCGCCGTGTCCCGCGTTCGAGCCCCGTCGCTGCGTTCCTGTAGTACGGAGATCCGGAGCGCGGAATGTCCAGTCCATCCGCGGCAGCGGGGGGAGGCGGCGGAACAGCCGTGCAGGGGGAGGGACGGGCTCAGGGAAACCTCGGGCGCGAGGCCTCACACTCACACGTGGTTGGATTGTTTGCCTGTCAATCAAGCCTCCACCTCCGCAGCTCACGGGGCAGCGAATGTGCGCCAGTTCGGCGAGCTGTCGTTGCGTTCACGAACACCTCGTACATTCTGAATCTTGTAATCTGGGGGTTTAATAACAGGTTTACTTCGGCAGATGTTTACTTTTCTGTAGTTTCAAGATTTTTTTTTACTCTACTACTTCATTGGATGTTCTCCTTTTCACTCGATCTTAGTAAAATAATATTAAACTTTGGTTTATTTAGAACCTGACCAAGAAAAAGCAGTGTGTCATTACTTTTTGTAGGTATTCTGATTAAAAGACATGTAGCGTTCGGCACTTAATCATTTTGACATTTAAATTCTGCTGCTAAAATCTGTTAACATGTCTTTTTCTTTTCGTTCAAACATAAAGGAGTAATAATAAAATATAAACTAATAATCTATCAGCAAGTCATTTCACCTGCTGAAAGAACCTTTAAAAACCCTAAATTTTCCATCAAAACTTCTCATGTCGCCACTGCTCAGTCCTGATGAAAAAACACCTGATTGTGGGAGACGTTAACGAGAAACTCAGCTTTGAGTTAGACCTTATATTTCCTTTGGTGAAACCTCACTTCTGAGTGCATTAGGTGTGCCAGAGCATCAGAAAAGACCAAAGTAAAGTTTTATTAAAGACAGTTTTGGGACAGATCGTGCCCTCTGAAAATATTATTTTGGGTCAGTGGTCTTAGAGGCCAGATTATAATGACTCAATTTGGAAATACAGGTTTGGAGGAATATTAAAACATGCCCAAAGAATGAATAATTTCAGTTTCCTATAATTGATCATCTGATTAAACTGTACATTTACAAGAAAAAAGGCAAAACAAAGAATATTGTGCTGTGTGAGCGTTCATATTTAATGTCTATGGTTAGAAATATCCAGAAGATCCGCAGTATTTCCGGGAGCACCTGAATGCAGCATTTTAAAGAGACAGATGACTCAGAAGAGAGGAGGAAATTCGTGACCGGAAGACCGGGGAGAGCAAACACCAAATAAGGCAGCCCACAGCTTCGCCATTATTCCCGATTGCCTTCTCCCCTCAGTTCATTATCTAGTCAGTCAAAAAAAGTACATTTTTATTAAGTAAAATGAAAATAATGCTCCCTGGTAATAATCTGGCATCCATGGAAAGTGTTCTTTTTTCCATAGTGTCGCATTTGTCTGAGATGTGCTTTCTTCAGAATAAACACCCCAGTTTAGTGTGTGAATTGTGACTGTGAAGGTTCAGCCAAATCATGTCTGCTTGTGTCAAACAGCTTCTTCTGTTGCTGACTCTGGCTTCCTGCTACCTAAAGGTGCTGCCAAGCAGGTACCTGTGCAGCAGCACCAATGAGCATGAGCTCTGCTACAGCCATTAACACATTTTAATTTACTTTATATGACTTTATTGTTTTATTTTTACTTTCATTTTTTAATAATACTTTGGGGGTTTTTTTGTTTTTTTTTTTACAGTCTATGGTGTAGACTAGTAATTCTCCCTCTTCTGACCAAAACATAGACTGTATATGAGAACTGGACTGAATGACTCCTCCCCCCTTCCATTCCAAACATACGTACCTGCTGGCTCCAAGAAGCCAAAATCTCATGGACTTTTTGGGAGAAATAAACAGCTGTTACTCAGTCGCTGTGTTTGTCAAACATTCTTGTTCTGGTGCATTTTAACGTGTTCTTGCTAACCTTCTTTTTTTTCTCTGATATGTTTTATGTTGCGCAACAAGCTGACTCCTGGTTGGCCAGAGAGGTTTTCATAGATTTATTGATTCAAACCGACTAGGACCAACTGCTGCTTACTGACTCCTGATGTCTGGCTCCGTATCAACATTAAAAATGGTGTCCACCAAATGTCTGCACTGAGCCCTCTGTGACTGGATCAGAACTTGAGACAGTGAGGAACTAAAGTCTGCCTTTCATTCCAAGGTCCAAGGGTTTGGAGGAAGACTGGTGAGGAGCAGAACCCAAACTGCTGGAGGTCCAGTGTGAAATCTGCACAGTCATGATTTGGGCTGCAGTGTCCAGCACTGGTGTTGGTAAACTCTGCTTTCTTCAATCCAGAATCACTGCAACAGTCTAGCAGAATGTTCTGGAGGACTTCATGATTCCTTCTGCTGGATCTGGATGGAGATGCAGATTTTTATCTTCCAGCAGAACATGGTCCTGTCCAGAATATTGAAGGATTGAAGATGGACATTTAGAAAATACTTTATATGGATTGATTTGATGTGATCATAATCTCTGCTTTTTCTTTTTGCAGACACTGAAAGGTAAATGATGATTTCTACACTTAAGGCCATTTTAAAAAGGACATTGGTTCTGTGACATGGTTGTGACTACGATTCACTGAGCACTGTGATCCTGCAGGGTTTCTTAAACACTGAATGCATGAGGCTGATACTGTGATGTCCAAGTGTTTAGATCATGGCAGAGCCATAATGTCATCCTTCATCCTACGTTCCCAAACCTGTCTTACCGGCGTCTAAAGGATGTGTGAGCAGCATGAGGTGGAGGAGCCAAGCTGCTGTTGCTGTGTATGGTTCTTCCATGTGCTGCAGAGGCTACTGTTTCAATAAATATGAAATCGGTCTTTTCTCCACAAACTTCAGTTATCCAGCAGAGTGAACGATGGAATAAGGAGTTTCAAGGGAATGTTTTCATTACCACCAGCTCTGCTGCTGGTCCCACTGATGAATGTTCCTTTCAAATATGCAACATTTAGAAGAAGACGAACAGGCTTTTCAAGGTAAACTCAACAGGTTAGTGTTGAATTAGTTCACCTGAAACTCTTTGAAAACAAAAGCTTCTGTTTACAGAAACGTGTGATTTCTAAACATCATGTGCCGTCAAAGGTATAATTTCATTTGTATTACTACATGAACGTCCTCCTCTTTTTCTTGCTGTGCCTGTTAGAAAACGCAGCCTCTCTGTTTTTTCCTGCTGACTCACCCTGAGGCCATTAATCTTTAACTATCCTAACCCTTCTGGGCAGAAGGCCAGCTCGCAGCATAAGCTATTTTGGAGGAATAACTACCTGTAGAAATGTCAGACGATATGTTAAGAGAATTGATTTTATCCCCTGCAGGCTTGGAGCTGGAAGGTTCCTGCTCATGAGCCTGGAGCTGCGGTAAGGCTGAACGGGTTTGTTCAGTTGTGGTGGTGCTGCGTGGACTTCATGGTGACTCTGTGTATCTAAAGTTAAACCTCACAACATCAACATGTGGGAACACGTGAGGACAAAGGTCTCCCTGCAGCGAAACTCCTTAAACGGAGCTTTAACTCGTAACAAAACCACTGAACTCAATGAAGACGAAAAACAACCAACTGTGCCTGAAACTGGCAACACAACAGGAAGAACAACACGGCGGCACAGCAGTGTAGGGCAAGAAAAATGCCGAACAAAGGATCCCTACTTTCAAAACCACGTTTTCCCTCATTTGCATGTTGATGTGGTTCAATGTTCATAAAGTCCTGCTTCAATCGTCTTGTGATCTACAGGGAAACTGTTCCCAGCGGTATTCTAGCTGTTACCATGCTGTTTTTAGCCAAAATCTAAAACCCTGGCGTTTTGTTGGACATAGTTTCTGCAGAGCGGCAGGAGTTCTTTAGAAATTTACCTCTGAGTTGTGGGCGGGGCTGTTAGGGGGAGAGTAAGCCCACCCCCTTCCCCATCATCCATCTGTTTCTCCCCCCCTAGCTCACAGTCCTTCGCACCCCAACCTATGGCAGCAATATCAGACCCATCCAGCCGTCCAGTTCTGATCCAGATTCCAGCTCAGACGAGGAAAACCAAGACGTTCATGGATCATGATTTCATCAGGAGAAGTTCACACTGAAAGGAACCAGTTGGGATTTGAACCGTGGCCTTCTAGCTTTGTGGAAAGAGAACTGACCTCCTGTTCAAACTAACTTAACTGGATTTCTCCACCTGGATTCAACTCCTTTTAATGGCAGCAGCTGGACTGGGATTTCCTGCATCTTTCTGATACTTCCAAAAGTACTAAGACTGTAACCGACATGAACGTGAGGCTCTTTCTGACGCGGATTCAGATGAAACTGCAGAGAAAATAAGGCATTTCAATTGTTACATCTTTTATTATAAAAAATATTTACAAAGATGCTACAATGTTTAATAGAAAAATGCATACATTTTACATCGATACTTAGTCTTTGAAGTTCTAGCTCCCATTCAGACTAGAATGACATCCTTCAGGAGTGTTGTGGTAAGGTATTAAGCATGTCGTAATACTGTATTTTCATCAATACATTTCATTTGCCTGAGTTATTTATTTTATCGCCATACGGAACAAATTGGAGAGAAAAAAAAAAGCATCTGATTTTGAACACATTTAGGACAAAGGCAACTGTTTGCATAAAAGGACCTTTGAGTCATAGACAGTCATTTTAAAACATGTATGACAGAGCTGCATAGTCGTCTGAATATTGACCCGGTTGGAATTCATTTGAATCAAAATAAATAGGTACTGCATTGAAAAATGGAGGGCATAATTTGGATGAGTGTGATCTGACCTGGAGTTTGAACTGATTAGTCAACATGGCATGTCTGTACCTGGATAAAATAAATACAATAAATAAAACAATAAATTAGATGGGTTAAAACACAGAATTCTTCATTTGCAGTAACAAATGATACAAAGAAATATGGCTTCTTGATGCAGTTATCACCCAGATGCTTTAGGAAAAAGCGGCTTCTTATTCGTTGATTGGATCCGTATATAAAAAGCTGAGCAGAAAAGTGTATTTGTCAAGTAAATACTGCGAACAGACAAAGAGCGATGTTAACCAATGCTGGGTTGGAGGTAAATTCCCTGCTCTGCATAAAGCTTTTTCAAACAGTGCCTCAGAAGTGTGTGGATGCCGTTCAGGACACCTTTTACAGTCGACTTGTTATACCAAACCATGGGAAGACACCGTTTGAGTCTGGCTACATTAAAATCTTAAAAACCTCAGGAGGGAAAAATAATATCAAATGACGTTTGCAAAATCCCCCCCCCCCTCTGTATTATGCAAAAAATATATTTCTATATACATATACGTACATATATTCCATTCATAATTGCTCAAATCTCTAGGAAAATATGCATTAATTCATAGATTTGGATTAACACTTTGTTCTTGTTTGCGATGGGTGTAGTGTGA
Source organism: Adrianichthys oophorus (assembly GCA_036245035.1). Lineage (NCBI taxonomy): Eukaryota > Metazoa > Chordata > Actinopteri > Beloniformes > Adrianichthyidae > Adrianichthys > Adrianichthys oophorus. The sequence goes on from BSAI01000101.1 coordinate 29,286,421, forward strand.
TGACCTGTTCCTCTGTCCGTCTAACAATAAATAGAGCTGAACATAAAGGCAGAGAGCTGAAGGTTTACCTCAAAAACATGGAAAGTACGTGTACAAAAATAAAAACATTTAAAAATGCATCATGGTATCGGTGGAATCGTCTCTGCCTCATCACAGATGTGGAGTTTGGGATTTCATCAGCAAAGTAGGAAACAGCTTTGCTCCTGGACCAGGAAGGCCTGTGGAGATCACCACCCTCTCAGTCCGCTTGGATGAACTCACCCCGGAGACCACCATGAGACCAGCCCACTTGAAACCCCCCCCCCCTCCCCCGGACCAGGGTCAGCTTCCTACTTCACAAACCTCCAACATTCTATAGAGATACCACAACAGAGCATGCACGTGGCGTGTGCATAGTCTGGCAGGAGTCTGTGAGATCGTTGGACACCGTCTGAGTTTCAAGAGCCCACGATGATCTCCATGATATGGTCCAGTTCATTCAGGTCTGACCTGCAGCTGGAGCTGGAGCTCAGACCCGTGGGCGCATGAGAGGACAGGCTCTCCAACAAATCATAAGGCCCCATTTTGGGGGTGCTCTGCATGCCTGTCAGCACCGTATCCAGGTCGTAGTAGGACGGGTCCACATCTGAAAACAGTTCCTCGAGTGCAGGGTCAGGAGGCGGGGCTGGATGCTTGATTTCAAAAGTCCCAAAAACCTGCTCCCCTGTCCTGGAGTCTGCACTTAGGTGATCCCGGTCGGCTTCGTCTCCCTCTGACATGCACTCCTCGCTGTCCTCCTCCTCCTCCTCTTCACAGTCACCATCGTCGTCCTCTTCGTCCCAGCAGGGGCCCATGCCAAAGGGGCCTGCCAGGTAAGAGTTGGTAGACAGCTGGGGGGACACGGGGGACAGAGTGGACATGGTGACCTCTGTCTCCACCTCCCCCTCCATCACCACCTCCTCTGAGTGGTAGCCCTCCTCCAAACCAACCACTGGAAACGGCTTTGGGCTCTGCCCGGGCTGGGCCCCCGTTTCAGTCTGCCGGCACAGCACCTCAGTGGCCACCAGGCGGTCGGCAGGGCACTGGGCGGCTGCCAGAGCCTGGGTCATTATCTGCCAGGTACCGTCCTGGGTCATCTCCTCCTGGATTTGTCGGACTGTGTTGGCTATGAGCACCGAGCGGCAGAGGTTTGGCTCCACCAGCATGTGACAGAGCTGCAGCTTGATCAGCGACATGTCAAGCAGAGACTGCCGCTGCAGACTGTAAGAAGACGAGAGCGTCCGAGCTGCTGCAGGCGGAGCTGCCGGGCCCTGGTCACCGCTGGAGGCCGGCTCCTCTGCCGAGTCTGAGAACTTGCGCTTGGTGCCCTTTGGGAACATGTTGCGTCTCTGCTGAGATGGTGAGGAAACAAACACGGTGAGACACAAAATCCACTCCAGCTCCACAAAAAGTGTCACAAACAAATATTTACAGTTTGATTAACTACTAAAGTGAGAAAGTAAGTGCAATGTAGTTATTTATGTGAATGTGTGATGTGTCATGGCTATGTGAAGTCATACTTGTGTGAACATTAGGGAGCTAAGACTACAAGCTGCTCAAAGGCAGCAGTGAATTTACAAATGAACTACAGGCTTAAACTCTGAACTACAGTAAAATGGTCTGTTGTAGTTGCTTTTTCTTAAAGTTTGCTATACCTTTCCTGTTGAGAGGCACAGGCAATAGAAATGCAGCTTGGTCCCGGCTGCAACGCTTCAAGTACTTTTGTACGAGCAACAAGCAGCTTTTGTTCAGCACCATTTCTGCCCATTTTAGGCCAGTCTGAAGCAAGACTCCTGCTGGGCGGAACAACCACACTTTTAACAAACTGCTGAGCCACCGAAAATAGCAAGGTTACCAACTAAAGGTGGACGCTGCATCAAAATAAAGGACAGGCTACAGACACCTTTGTCAAAAAAACAAACATTTTCCCTTCACACGGTTTACTCACAGCCACCTGTGATCAAGAGAATCAGAGAGTTGTTCTAATCAATAAGGTGCTTTTCAGGATTAAAATCATCATGAAGACACATGGCATTTGCAATTCATAACAAGATACATTACCGTGAACCTCCAGTGTTAACAAGAAATATCAAATTTCATGGTCTACACACGTCACACTTCAGAAACTAGTAGAACAAGATTTTTACTTCAGTGAGGAGAGGGGAGGGGAAAAAGCAGAGTCAACTTCCTCATGAAACAGCGCTTCAGTACACACGTCTTACAGAGACAACACCACAGTCCTGCCCGCATTAAAGCCATCCGACTCCCCTAAATAAACAGGATGGAATCAAACATCAGCCTGGGCTCTGAGCAGCAGCCGGCAGTACGCGGCTGTGTCTCATCTAAGAAACCTGTGGGCAGGGCATTCAAGTCAATGGCTGCACTTGATTTACACATGATGGCATCCTCCGCGTACTCGCATAGTCACAAAAATGTGGGCACAATCAAACGTGTTCTGAGAACTGTTGCCTGAAAAGTACAACACTGGAGTTTACACACAGAACAAATCAGTTGATCATTTCACAGAAGGTGCAGAGTTCTGTAAAAAGCTGAATCAAACAAAAGGTTCTAGAGACTGCCCCTAAGATCTGCACCAAAACAATGTGAGTTTGATAGAAACGCTCGTGTGAAAAAGGCCAAACTCGGGCTTCACTTTGGGTTAATCTGCAGTACTTTGCAAGCATGTTGAGGAACAAAAGAAAAATGCAATTAAACATGCACTGAAAAGCTACAGTGAGAATAACTGAGTTACATGTCCTTTAACAGAAGGAGCTACATGGGCTCCTTACCTAAAAAACAGATAAAAACAATTATTCCATCTTACCCTGATCACTCAGATGATCAGCATGAACTGCACAAGCACAACATTTAAGCCAATGATAATCCTTAAACCGAGGTGGCACCAAAATGCTCAGGTGGTCTTACTCCTCGACTGCACAGAGAATAACATTTCCTGACAGGGGGCAGAATGGGGGCAAAGTCATTTAAGACGGTCCCTGGAGATATAAAATACAGAGGGTGAGAAAACAATTATGGACACAAGAATTTGTGATGTTCCCTGTTAAACAAGAAAGACTACAGAGCATTGCCTCTTTAAAGGGAAAAAAACCACTGAAAAATGGACAGAAACAGGTGAGATGACGTGGAAAACCCACAACCTAAGAGAGTTTACTGCACATAGAACATACACATTTTGGACATCAGAAATTGGTTTTTGTGTACATTTTCCCAACACTTTGAAGTTCAGCATTTTGGGGCTAAACCTCAGGGTTATTTTAAACAACAGAGCTTTGTATTTTTAATAATTTGTCTTTGATAGCGACTGAGCAGTCAGAGCAGACGGTTTATCTGTTCAGAAAGATGATCTGCAATTCAAAAGGTTACAAACACAATTGACCTACATGATATACAAAGCAAAAGTTTACTTCTTCCATTTATAAAAAAACAAACTGTATCTGCACTGCTCTTGATAATCCTCTTTTTGATTATATTTTTCTGTAATACGTTATTTAAGTTATAAACTGACCCGTCAGATGCCACTATAATGTAGATGTGCCTGCTGCCCCAACATTCAACAGATTCCATATGACCCGCTTAAAATGGTAGGGGTGGACATCCAACAAGCTCACTCCGGATTGGTGAGAGTGGTTGCCATAGAAACATTGAATCAGACTGACTTGAACCAATCACTGCTTACTGACCACATCTGGTTCCAACATGTTGACATCAATTTTGCACCAAAAAACGGAGGTTGGAGTTTGGTTGGAGCTGGAAGTAAACCATTTTCAGTGGGTGACGTCACACTCAGTCAGTCCACTTTTTAGATAGAGTCAATGGTCTGTACCGAACGTGACGCTGGGGCCATTTTTCATACGGATGGCGCCAATATCTATTTTACTGACTACATTATCACTCAATCAGTGCCTAGTTTCAGTGTTTTTTTTGTTTTTTTTTTAATTCAAACCTATCCACCTAATTTGTTCTAGATACACTAATGAAAACATTTTGACATTACATTCAAAAAATGGACATGCTGTAGCGCGGGTTACACGTGGGTGTTAGGCCTATGTTTATCCATTTGGCTTAAAAAATACACACATTTTGTAATATTCATAGCTAATCAGTAATGTAGTCCAAAGGGTTGTTCATGCTTGATTCATTTATCAAATCAAATCAAACTTTATTTCTATAGCACTTTTCCTATGAAGCATAACACAAAGTGCTTTACATTAAAATAAAACAGATTAAAAACAAGCACAACCATAAAAATGTAGAACCCCCCCCAACACACACATGCAATCCACCCAACCCCTTTCACAATTCCCACCCCCTTAGCTGATGGAGCCCATTGGGAAACAGGCTGAGCAAGGAGAAAGTTGGTTGGTGGACCCATTATAGTTATGCGGTGTTAAACAGCAGGATGATGCAATAACATGCGTCTACATTAACAACACATTTGATAATAGTAGGAACAGTCTAATAACATGTCAGCTGAAGATTATTGATTTGCTTATAGCTTAGATTTTACTTTATTCGCTTTCTACATATGTAAAAAATGTTTTGAACATTTTAATGTACAGGTTTTAGATTGTTTTAGAATAATATAACATAATCCCGATCTAATGATTTTAAAATTTTTTGTCTGCTATAAATGCTCAATTGTTCACCACGTGTACATAATTAATTAACCCTGCATATCAAGGTAATTATATGGTTTTCTTAACAGAATCTCACTTTATGTCTGTTATTTAACCGGAAAATGCTGACATGCACTAAATAAGGATCTGAAGAAAGGTGTGACCAGATACCAGGAGAGGTCTCCTTTCATTTGCAGTCGTTCGAGTCCGCTCACAAACGGATAAACATGTTGTTATTGAGCATGATTTCAGTGTAAACAGTGCCGTGTTTGTGGGGCCAAACAAAACGCAGCCTCGCTTTACGTCAATGGCTGCTGGCGGGGCCCATCCCCCACCGCGCAGAGAAAAGGCAGCAGCACTTCACAGCCCGCACCGCCTCAGCCATTAAAACCACCGTCACCCTCCACGGCGCTTTAACCGCTTTCACCCCGACACCGACCGCTGAGCACGGCGGCGGGAGTCCCGGCGCAGAGCGCCGCGGCCAGCCGCGTGCTTTGTCTTTCCAGCGTCTGGAGCAGCGGCCGACAATGAGGCCATTTTGGGCTGGCGGCTAACAGCTAGCCGGCTAGCAGCGGCGCTGGTCTGAATGCGGTTCGTGGACCGGCGCTGAATAACTGTCCCCGAATAATCACAAACAGGCCTTCGCGACGGAATCGAACATGTGACATTTGTCTGGGCCCGTTCAGTATACAAAATGCAAACTAGCACTAAGCGTGAAGCTAGTAGGCTACGAGCGCCCACCCACCCTCTCTCCGCGGTCCTTCCTCCTTTCTGGTAGAAAACCAGAGTTTTCGCGGCGGCTACGGCTGTAAAGTAAACCTCCCCGGCTGTCGGCGCGCGGTTCGGCGGCCGCACTCACCTCGGTTCTGCGTTATTTTGTTCCTGTCTCGGTCATAGGATCGACGACAGGGAGAGCAGAGATCGGGTTCAGATGAGATCATTCATGCCACGGCTTCAGAAAGTGAGCGGCTCCGTCCTGCTGCTGCGGAGCGGAGCCGAGCGGAGGGAGGAAGGAAGGAAGTGAGCGAGGAAGGAGGGAAGGAAGGGACGGAGGGAGGGAGGGGGAGGGGAGGCAGACTGCCATATGCTGCCGGGACTCCACCACTCTCATCATTTCTGCCTGCTCCGCCACCAAACCCGCAGAAACACGCACATGCTGCGGGACAACGGCACGCATTCAGAAAAGGACGAGGCACACCGCATCTGCCGAACGTGAAGTCGTAGGAAAGTGTTTGTAATGTGAACCTCTAGGCAGAAGGAGCTGTTTTATGATTAAAACACATCCACACTTTAACAATTGTCTGAATGATTCGGGCATAGGTTTGATTACGTCACACAAAGGTTTCGTTTAAAGCTGTCACTGATGTTTTTAACATGTTCTTGTGGCAGGTTTCTCATGACTGAGGACATATATTAAGAAAATGGAGATTAAAATGGTATTTTAAAGGTTTTTTTTTTGTAAACTGTGAATCAGGAGCAAATGAAAAAATGTCATTTGAAAAAGAGCTCATCAGTGGCGGACTTAGTAGTTTTGGGGCCCCAGGCGAACAATAACATGGAGGCCCTTTGCAGCGATTGCATTAATCATTTTTTTCATTATTATTCCACTTGTAGGCATAGTCAATTTTTTTATATGAATTTAAAAAGTAAAAAGAAAGAAATGTGTTTTATATATAGCTAACTTGCTGTAGATGGAATAGTCCATTGATATACAGGGACAGGGGAGGACAAAGCACTTTCACATGAGCAGTCATTTCAGGTATTTGGGTTTTTCATAGCAGAGTTAAATAAAAATGGGCGTGGAAATAATTTTAGACATTTTTTGTAAGTGTTCAGCTTGAGCGTTGTGGGCCTCAGGCAATCCCCTTCCGTTGCTTATAGGTAAGTTTACCTCTCTGTAGAAAACACACTGAGCAGGCCACGAGATCCCTGCTCCACTCCATTCTAATGCATCCACTTGTAGACAAATAGATCCATGTAATCATAATTAAAAGTCCACTGGGAGTGCTTCTACAATAGATCAGAGATGGTCAGAGTGAAACTTTAGTACCTTTGGCAGTATATTGATGCAAAACAAGTGAGTTTTTAAGACAAATATTTTTTAAAGTTAAACTTTTTTATTCCTGGTTTTCTTGTCTAAATTTTTATATGTTCATCTTTTTATGAGTATAAACACCTCCAGCTGTTCCTGCAAAAGACTGCAGTGAAGAACACATGAATAAGTGCTGAAAATGAAGATTCTGTCATGACGCAACAGGCAACGTTCCAAAGGGAAAGCATTCCAAATTTTTCACTTGTTTCATCCCTAAGTAAAACTTAAATCTCTTTATCTTCTAGGATTAGACCAGAGATCTTTTTGGACAGGTACACAGAAAGCTTCATCACTGTTCCTTTGCTTCAACCCACAATATTTTCTCATTCAAAATTGGGGAAAAAAGCCTCTCAGAAAGTCTCTAAATGTGTATGGTCTGTGATGTAAAACGTTACCACTCAAAATGGTTGTTTGTCAATAATTTCAGTGGTATCCCATCGTATTTTGAAAAAAAAAATGTCAATAAAATCTACTTTTCAACATGAAGCAATTTTTAAGCTTAAATGCACCTTTAAAGGCTCGAGTAACGTTGAAAAGAAGTTCTCCCCTTTTGTTGTATTGCAGTCTTTAAAAAGCTATTGAACTGACATCTAAATGAGAAGTCAAATAGGACCCTCATTTTTCATTTTTGAAGTGCATCAAAGTTATAAAATGATCCATGACACATCAGTTCATTTTCTAAACCTGATTACTCTCCTTTGGGGTTGCTGGAGCCTATCCCAGCTACTATCAGTTGAAGTTGAGGTACACATTGGATGGGTCACCAGTCCATCACAGGGTTACAGAGAGACAAACAACCACACACACGCACACCCACTCACAGCGAAGGGACAATGAAAGTAATTAATTAACTTACAGAGAATGTTTTTGGACTGTGGGAGGAAGCTGGAGTACCAGGGGAAAACCACCACATGCATGAAGAGAACATCAAACTCCACACAGAAAGAACCCAGATCCCATAGATCTCTATAGAGAAATAAACAGCCATGATTCAGTCATTCTATTTGTCAGAATAACCATTCTAGCTCTGATACATTTTTAACATCTCGATAACCCCAAATTTGTCTAATGATTTTCTTCTGTAGTGCAAGTTGTCCAAGTCATAAAATTGCCTATCAAGATGTGCAGTCCTCAAGATGGAAGATTCTCTGAGTCTTTTAGTACATACCCTTCATCTCTGGACCGATTGGCCATTTGTCAAGCTGCTTTCAACTTTTTTTTTTTTTTTTACATTTATTTGGTGCGTAAACCATCTGTTTGACAAATATAAGCATTTGTGAAAACTCTTGAAAAAGACTTTCAAGCTACTTTTCCTCCACCCTGGTTCTTCTGCTACTTTCAGGAGCAGAGTCCACGTGTGACTACACACAAGCTCTGTGACTTTCCACCACCTAAGCACTGTTTTCTGGCTCTCAAAGCAAGTTCCCTGCGTGTTCCGACTTTTTCCTGGCCCAGAGAGAGAAACCACTTCACCTAAATCTGTGAATGTACATCTTTATTTGTGTAGGCTGAAAGCACTTGTTGAATGGAATTTAAGAACATGTGTACAAATGGTTAGGGCTATGACCTGAAGGTTTCTGCATTGATTGCCTCACTTTCAAACATCACTTACAATAAAAGACAAATTCCTTGAAATGAAAAAAAAAAAAAATCCAAACCTGTTCTTAGAAAGTCTGCTTTCTCAAATGCAGTTATAGTGAAAATAGTCCACTGTCTGTCAACTGGAATTTGAGTGTGGATCACACATCCCGAAAGTTTTCACAGCGCCTCACTTCTTCCACGTTTCATGATGTAACAGCCTTATTTCTAAATGGATTGAAACCGTTTTCTTCCTGAAAAATTCAGTGAAAAACACTCCATAATAACAATGTTGAAAAAGTTCTTTTGAAATGTATGCAAATGTATTAAAATTGAAAAACCTGAAAAATGATATGTGCAGAAGTATTCACAGCCTTTACTCAATACTTTTAGTTTGCAACAATTTGAAAAGAATTTTTCAGGAAGAAAACTGTTTCTCTCCGTTTTGTACTTTCTGGATGCACTGTATATTTAAGATTAACGAAGAGATCGATCCGACAGCCAATACAGGATTTTTTCCATTACTATTCCTTGTTTCAACTGGAAGAAAAACCAACCTGATGTAAAAAAGTAAACATTTGCATTTTCATTTTTTTGTGTTTGAACAACTCTGGATTCACTACTTTAGATTTGAAAATCCACATTACAGAATGTTGACAAGTGAAATCAGCAAACAGCACACTACAAAGATGTGTAAAGTGTTTGTATCTTTCTGTTGGTTTTCTGCTAATAATCCATTTACCAGTCATCTTATCTCAACACAAAGATCAACACAAAGGTGAAATTGATGATTACGGACACACAGATGAGAAGAGCAGATGAGATTTAATTCCTAAGCGTTGTAACTGATCGTAAATGAAGTTGGAAAGCCCAAGGTAAAAATGTTGCTATAAAAATATCAAGGAGTACAGGGACACGAAGCGGGGTAAAATATCTTATAAATGCTAATTTTATTGTGCACTAGTACTGCCCTACGTCAATATGGTGGTTGAGGTTGGGCTACCACCTTGAGATAGGAAGAAGCCAACCTATTTCCACTATGCATATTAGAAAAACGAGCCATGAGAATACTTCATAGAATGGTATATTATAAACACATCAGCATTTCATCTATAAATCAAAATGACCCAAGGTTCCAGATATATATAATAAAATCCAAAATAAAGCAAATAATTTATACAGTTAAAAAAAAACTACTTCCACAAAGCATCCAAAAATTGTTTCAGGAATAAGAAGGAAATATTTACCAACAAAAAATTTGCTTCTCTTTCTGTGGGGTGAGGTTATAGAATAGCATGGAGGAAAGTAATAAAATTAGTGAAAATGTTACACAAAAAACAGAAAATACAAACTAAATCTTGGAAACATGTAAAAAAGAAAACGAAAAGCCTTATAGAACAATGTACAGACAATCGTGACTGTTTTTTCTTTCATTTTTTGAAGTTTGCACTTTATCACTTTTTGTTGATCATGTTTAACTGTTTCATTTTGTGTTTGGAATAAAAGGAGATCAATGAATCAAAACTCTTTGCTGAGAGCTGAACCTGAAGCCCCAGAATCAGGTCTACAGATCACCTGCTTGGATTCTGTGCTTCACAATAATATATATATATTTTTTTACTTCTTTTAGCAGTCACTGGTTAGTGTTATTAGAGGATTATTAACATACTCCATAAAGAAAGTAAACCCATTGTAACTAAAAGCAAAGATTTATGTCTATATTTCAATCAAATTGCAATTCAAAAGGCTTTTTCCCCTTTATTGACACGTCCAAAGTAATAGAAAACGTAGTCACACAAAACGACAAACTATATGGCAACTAAACCTCCCAAAACTACAAAAATGAAATGAAACCAGGCCAAAGTCATTGTCATCCTAACTCTTAAAAACAACAATAAATAGGCCTAACTATGACTCCATGTGATACAATTAAGTAGTAAAAACAGTGATAAGTAATAAAACATAATGAAAAAACCAGGAAAAATACATTAGTTCATGTAAACAGGTAAATAATAATAATAAGAGTTTCTTAGATTTCTTCATTTCCAATAATTGAAGGGATTTACAGAACAGGCTTAAAATCTTTTTAAAAGGAGGCTCAGTTAAAAAAAAACGATATTTATGAATAAAAAACCCAAGAAAGACCATATTGTAAACTTAAAATGGAATATATTTGTCCTTTTACATAAATATTATATTGAGTGTAAACGTAAAAAGAATATTGTTTCTTTATAGAAAGCCAGTCATTTAAATCCTAAAAAAATAAACCACATTACAATCATTAAAAAGATGTTTCCGGGTCTCACTGTGGTTTTGACACAAAGGGCATAAATAACATGGAATATTAAATCTTCCTAAAAAATCTCTCCATCTTCTCTCGCGGAACTTCCTTTTGGTGACATCACTTCCGGCACGGGAGGGAACCATTTTTCTTCTTCTACAAAGTTCCGTTTCCAGCATTTTCTTTGCCCGGCGCATAAACGCTGCAGCACCGCTGGAGGTTTCTAGAAGCAGCCGCGGCGTGTGCTGGATCCTCACCGGCAGAAGGGCTCGCATTTGGACGCATCCTGAGAGTTAGATCCCTGTTATTCCGGGAAAATGGCGAAGTGGGGAGAAGGAGACCCTCGGTGGATCGTAGAGGAGAGAGCTGACGCCACGAATGTCAACAATTGGCACTGGTAAGCAGAGATGAGAGGACCGCTAACACGGCCAGCCTCGGTGTCATGGAAAAGTCAGACTTTGACTTGAATCCAGACGCTCGATCGTCTGAGTGTTCGTCTGTTCGGTTCTGTTGTTCGGTATCGTTTGTGTTCAGCGGGATGTTTCCTGAAATCCAGGCTGTAATGAATGTGCTTTCTCGTTAGCATGTAGCCGCTGCCCTCATGTCTCATTCCCCACACGTTAGGCAATCAGTGTTGCAGGGCGACAGCATTCCTCTGTTTTAACACCGTTTGTCAGAATCTGACAGAAAAACACTTTTTTACTAAAACTGTTGGGTTTTTGGGACGTTTAGGTGTAGCATTTGCACTAAAGGTTACAGTTTCAAAAGCCAAACCAGGCCTTTGAGCATTTCAGCCAAAGAGCAGGAACACTCACGTTTGGTTTCTGGACCAGGGGTGTCACGTCCGGCTGCAAGCGGCCGGATGCAGCCCTGGTGCTGAGGCTGAGCGGGTCCTCAGCTTTCTCCATCAGGGATGGGGTTCTAACAGGAAAATGCTGCTGCTTGCCGGGATCCCCGTTCTTCCTTTCATTGCTGTCGTCTTTGGACTTGCAGGACCGAACGAGATGCCACTAACTGGTCGACGGACAAACTGAAAGCTTTGCTGCTCGGGCTGAGTGTGGAAAACGAAGAGGGAAAGTGCGAGGTGACAGAAGTCAGCAAACTAGAAGGAGAAGCCTCCATCAACAACCGCAAAGGCAAACTTATTTTCTTCTATGAGTGGAATGTGAAAGCAGCTTGGACCGGTGAGTGTAAAGTCATGTTTATTGAAGTTGTGTCTTCTTTACTCTCTTTATAAACCTTTAAAGCAGAGCAGTCTTTGTGTCACTGCACTACCAATATTTAAGTAACAGTTTGTGTTGGAAAACATTGAATGACTTTAAGTTCTGATGACATTTGTCTTCATTTCCTTCCCAGGAAAGTCTAAAACGGGAGTCAAATACAAAGGAACCATCGAGGTTCCTAACCTGTCTGATGAAAATGACATGGAGGATCTCGCTGTGAGTGTCTCTCTGTTTGTGTTGAGAGCTGCTGGAGATGTTCTCTGAAGTCTGTGTCCTCGGTGTCCAGATTTCTGTCATGATGAACAAAGATGAACCAGACACGCCGCTGCTGAACCTGATGAAGAGGGAAGGAGCCGAGAAAGTTCGCCAAGCGCTCGGAAGCTACGTTGACTACTTAAAAACAGGTCAGGAACGTCATGTTTCTTTGTTTTCCTCCCTTCTGCTGTTTGAATGGGATATTGAAGAGGTACGCATATATTGAACATCAGTGTTTTTAAAAAGGCTGTTGTACTTTTAAAGTTTGATTCAAAGATTTAAGAGGTTAGAAGGGAGTCAAATCGATGAAAAGTCTCAAATACAACGTTTCAGAGCGAGGAAACGTTTTTGCCCCCAGTTTTTTGGGGGGTCATTGAGGAGTGGACGGTGCAGTTTTGGATCTAACTTAGCTGTGCATTGAAATCTTTCTATTGTCTTGGCACTTCGTTCTAAAGCCTTTCCTTCACTTCAGAGTTCACACAGGGGATGATCCTGCCTACAGCCAACGGCGTGGCCAAGGTGCAGTCTGCTTCACAGTCCAAAGCCAAGTTAGATAAAACTCAGGTTTGTTGGTCACTCGGTCACTTCATAGTGAGCCCTGCATGGAGAGTAATCTTTGTAATGCCTTCTTCCCTCTCCTCGTGACACAGATTTGCAGCAGCAGCACAGCTGCTCCTGTCAACACCGGCGTGAAGATCCCCACCTGTAAATTCAGCATCAGAGACACGTTTCTCACCTCCCCGGCTGATCTGTACAGAGTCTTTGTCAACCAGGAGGTGAGCCGCCTGCGCTTCGGAGCAGGTTCCTGCTCTGCTCAGCCCTGTCTGACTGTCGCTGTTCTGCTGCAGATGGTTCAGGCCTTTACGCACAGCTCTGCAGCGGTGGACGCAGAGAGGGGGGGCAGGTTCCGCCTGCTAGACGGGAATGTTTGTGGAGAATTCACAGAGCTGGTAAAACAGTACACCGATTAGGAAAGATCTGAATCGATCCTTGAATATGCTCCGTGAAACCATGTGTTCTTTTACCTTCAGGTTCCTGATGAGAAAATAGTTATGAAGTGGAGGTATAACAACTGGCCCTGTGGTAAGTATCCCCGCTGGAGAAATGTACCTCCTTAGTTAAAGAGTTTATTCAAGATGAGTTTCAGACATTTTGGGTTAGGCATTTAGAGTAAGTGAAATCATCTTTCAGTTGGTAGACGGTCACAGTGCAGCTGCTGGTTCCAGCAGGAGAACATTCCTGCTCAGGCTCATGTTCTTCTGCGTGTCCGTGGTCGTAGATCGAAGCTAAAATCGGCTCACGCTCAGCAGGTCCAGATGGAAACAGAATCACGTTCAGTGATTACATCACTTCTCTTTCATGCGTGACTCTTTTATCCGTGAACCTTCCGGACGTTTTCCGTATAACGAGACCTGGACGCCGTGGATTCGTGTCCACTCTGTCCAGAACCCCCGTGACCTAACACCCCGTGACCTTTTCTTGCCCTGCAGAACATTACGCAACAATCACGCTGACCTTTGTGGACCGCAGCAGCGAGACGGAGCTGAAGGTGGAGTGTCGAGGCGTCCCCGACAGCGAGGAGGAGCAGACGAAAGAGGGCTGGAGGAGATACTACTTTGAAGCTATTAAACAGACTTTTGGCTACGGAGCACGGCTCTTCTGAAGACTGCACTGTACATGTTTTCTTTTTTGTTTGGATTATTTCAAAAGATGCTCCCCTTCATTCTCTGTTGTTGCGTTCATAGGACAAGTTTACTAAAAAAAGCAAAACAAAACACAGAGGAAAGCCTGTCACGTTGTGTGTAAATGTTTTAATTTTGAACATATTTAAGATTTTTGCGCCATTAATTCAACCTTCAGGAGCAAAGATCGCTGTCTTTGAGACTTGTGGTGGAATAAAGTTTCTAAGAATGAACTGAAGGAAATGCATCTCAGCTTGTTCAAAAATTTTTGGTTTTTTTTTCTTCAGTTGGAAAACCTTTTTATTTAGTTCCTGTTTTACTGAGTGTAACTGTAATGAAGATGTTTTTAGCCATGGTGCATGCTTCATTTAAGAGTTCTTCTCATCCAAGCGCTCTTATCTGTGAGCTCCCCCCAGTCGGTTTCAGATGGTTTGGGTCCAGTCGGCATCGCGTTTGAGAGCACAGCTCTGCCTGCAAACACTTCACGGCTGGAACGTTTTTAGTTCTTTAGGGCACCAACTGAAGACAGACGTATAGATATCCAGTAAGGAGCTTTCACCACATAATGCATCTATTTATTCCTCACTTCAGTCGACATGTAAAAAAAACAATAGTTTCTTACAATAAAAAAGGGAAAAGGGGACCTCTTACTTTATTTTATTTAACTGATTGGTTTTTACATCTGGCCCACAGGCAGACAGAAGCACATCCATTAGCAAATGTTTTTGTGTCTTCAAAACATTAACTTACATGTGATTTAAAAACAGAAACCCCTTTATCTGCTTTGAAATAACACATTTAGTTCAGATCACAGGAAAAGAAGAAACTGCAGTGCTCAAGTTTCTCTACAGGACATCAAGCTGCAAATCACACTTCAAATGTGTCATTCAGGTTCAACTAAACACAACTTTGAACTAAAAATACATTTGATGAAATTCAATAAATGAAAAAGCCTGGCAACAAAAAGGCATCATTATTGCTACAAATACTCCAACTTTACAACAACAAAATCCAGGACATTTGACTTGATTCTCCATCTGAATTTAATGTTTTAAGTCATTCATCCTAATATTTTTATTTTTTTACCAACCAAAGGGGGAGCAAAGCGTGGAAATGATCAGACCGGTACAGACTTGCAGAGATTTTGATCCTTTTGCTGTCTGCACGGCTACAAGCAGATGTAGAGCTCCGACTCCTGCAATCAGGGAAGGAAGTGAGTCACTGACCAAACAGGCAGGAGTTATCCTGCCCTCAACCTGCAAATACCTGCTACACCATTTTATCTGCACACGTGCAGAGGATGCCTCCTCTCTAAGCAGGTAAAATGCTGCAGGTTTAGGTTGTTTATTGCTGAGGTCTTTAGTATTTTTGACTCACTCACAATATGCATTCATTTCTACAAACTTCAGTGAGTTTGAGGAAAGCTACGTACACTGCAGCTCGAGTCGCTTTCAAGTGAGGCCATGCTCCTGCGAGGTGATGAATTTCCTCCTTCAGACAGTTTCTTACCAGAAACCTCCTGTCCTTTGTTCCTTAAAAAGAAATCCTGCCACACATCAATAAAGCATAGCTCATTCTAAAGAAGGCTGCACTACAGTGTTAGTTCAGTTAAAAACAGAATATGATAACAATATGCTGAAAACTTCCTGGCATCACTTTTCTCAGATTAATTTTGCAAACTATAGATCTGCTAAGTCTCAAGCCTCCATCTGCATCTGTGTCTCATCTGCATCTGTGTCTCGTTTGCAGCTGTGTCTCATCAGCAGCTGTGTCTCGTCTGCAGCTGTGTCTCGTCTGCAGCTGTGTCTCGTCTGCAGATGTGTCTGGTCTGCAGCTGTGTCTCGTCTGCAGCTGTGTCTCATCTGCATCTGTGTCTGGTCTGCAGCTGTGTCTCGTCTGCAGCTGTGTCTC
>BSAI01000101.1:29327436-29349681 GCA_036245035.1 Adrianichthys oophorus
TAGATTTAAAGTAGATCCAAACTAGAGTTACAGTAGATCTAAACTAGAGTAAAAGTAGATTTAAAGTAGATCCAAACTAGAATTACAGTAGAGTTTAAACTAGCGTTACGGTAGATCTAAACTAGAGTAAAACTAGATTTTAAAACTAGAGTAAAACTAGATCTAAACTAGATTTAAGCTAGAATAAAACTGTATTTAAAGTTGAGTTATCCCATGACGCCTTAGCTCCGAGATCACTGGTCATTTTTATTTCTCTGGTAATGTTAAGTTGGGGTTGTGAGGGGCTGGAAGCTCGCAGGAGAGAGTGGAAACAGAGGGATGACCGTGGGGGGGCAATGCTGCAAAGCATTGCTTCACACAATGAGTCAAAGTTCAACACGACAGGTCAGCTCATCCCATCCGCCCCCCCATGATGGAAGAATGAACAGATTATTGAGCAGGAAGGGAACAGTCTTTAGAGCTTCTGTAGAAGAAAGCAGATGTTTGGAAACACCTGTATTTGTTCTGGACTCAATGTCAACGGTAGAACTGGTTCTCTGACTTAAGGCAGATCTGAGTTCCACCTGCTCGGAGCTCTGGAGTCCCCCTCCCAGCAGAACAAAAGGTTGTGTTCTGGACTCTAATGGTTTGGGAAATTTCCTTTTGAGAGGCTTCATGAAGGACCACTTCATAAAGGTATATTTCATTAAGGGATGGTTTGTGAAGGAAAGCTTATCGAAGAAAGAGTTTACGTAGGAACGTTTCACCAAGGAACCTTTCATGAAGAAATCTAGGAAGCCTTCAAGAAGAGACAGTTCATTAAGGAACGTTTCATAAAAGAATGTTTCAGTAATGAAGTTTTATGAAAAAAGTCTCATGAAGGAACGTTTTTGTGAAGGTACATTTTTAAAGGAAAGTTTTGTTAAAGTTTTCATGGAGGAACAATTCATGAAGGAACATTTTATGGGCGCTGCGTTCCTGTCTGTAACCAGGAAGGTTTTTATTTTTCCAAAGTTCACCCCTCCCCGGGGTTAGACGCGAGTCTGAAATGCGTGTCCGAGCGAAGCGCAGCAGCAGGTTCTATATTTGAAGTGCAGGACTCAGGCATGGGCATCGTTTTACAGGGTTACTCTATGATCCTCTGGTTGGGTGTATGAGTGCAGGCGCTCGCTCACATGCATACACCCATGCAGTTGGAGGCCTGGGCGCCTTATCAATCCAGCCATCCTCTGCTGAGCGATAGGGACCTCCAGCTTGCAGCAGCCCCTCCCAGCCTGCAGAGATGCAGCCACAAACCGCTGCTGGTCGTTTCCGTCCCTGAGAGGACAGAGCGTTCATGCATTTGGTTCCACGCGTGTTCCCTGTGCAGGAACATCAGGACTTAGTCTCTGCAGAGCTGAGAAACCCTCCTGCACTCAGATGCAGGCCTTTCCATTGTGAAGATGTCATTGCCATGTGTCCGTTGTGTCTCTGCAGATCAGCAAAACGCTCTGAAAGTGGTTCGAGCCAGCAAGTCCAGAGTGAGGAAGTCCAGTAAGGTAACGCTCCTTCATTCTCTGACCTGTATGTTCTTCTCATGTTTAAATCCGTTCCTGTGTTCAACATCTGCAAACATGTCAGCCGGTGGAGGGCCCTAGATCAGATCCTTCATTCCTGGAGGCGCAGAGACGCTGCAGCTTCAACAGAACTTCTCTGTCCTAAAAATAAGAACGTTTTACAGTTCTGATAACAATCGTCATGGAAACCTGTGTGCTGATATGCACTTTGAGAAGCGAACATCTGTTCGGAGCCGCTGCCCCGTCGTTTGCTTTTCCACCGCCATTCCTCAGGGTCAGAAAGGAGTCGTAGAAATAAAATAATAGAGGAAGGCGGTGGCCGTTTGAAGCATCCCATCATTAAAGTCAACTGCTACGCTGAACTGAAACGTCCGGCCTGTGTCTGTGGCTTCTAATGAGATTAGAAGTTTTCCTGAAGCCTGTTCTGCTCCGACCTCAGGCAACAGGAGTTTGGAGCAGCAGGAATACAAGCTAAAGAACTGTTCTACAGAGTAGATCTGAGGGTTCCTCGCTTTCTCTGTAAACCCTAGTCTGTGGAAACTGCAGGCCCTCACTCGGACAACGCCTTCATCACACGTTCCTCAAGTGTTCCTCTCACGAGTCCTCTTCCAATGTTCTTCACTTGTTCCTCAAACGTTCCTCATGCATTCTTTACATGAACTTCACACATTCCAAACATTCCTCATAAGTTTCTTCCTCTGTTCTTCACTAGTCCCTCATGTTCCTCAAACATTCTTCACTAGTTCCTTACGTGTTCTTCTTGTGTTCCTTGCACGTTCCTCACCTGTTCCCCACCAGTTCCTCTCGTGCAGATAGACGGAACGCTGCAGAAGGTGTGCGTTCCTGCCGGAGCTTCAGCTTCTGCCCTGATCTGCGCTCGGCCTCAGATCGATTGTTTCTGTAGAGGATCCGTGAACGGCTCCACCACCTCGTCTCTCTGCAGAAGGAAAACTCTCAGACAGATGAAGCAGTTGGAGATAGTTGTCAGAAAATGTTGGCTCTCGCTTTTACAGACTTGGGTGTTAGAGGAAACCCAGGAACCCGAGAAGCAAACCTTCACATTGTGTTCACCATGAAGCAGATCTTCATGCTTCATCTCCTGGACCCTGTGAACGTCCTGGAAGCGTCTTCATGTTTGTCTGCTTCAGCCTGTGGGAAGCATGGAGGCATCAGGAAGTTTCTGACTCAGCTTTGTCCCGTTTCTCCACAGTCGAGTGACTTCAGCGACATCACAAACTGGCCCACACCTGGGGAGCTGGCCAAAGAGGTACGATGCTGCCGAGCTGGGTGACCATTAACCTGACCTTCCTCCTGCTGCAGTTCCTGATGCTTAGTGTGGAGATTTGCTTTCCCCAAACGCAGTGCTGCAGTCCGATGTAGAGAAGCATAAATGAAATTATTTTAAAGCTTTGTGCTGAAGATAAAGGTGAAAATCTCATCACTCACCTGTTGATTCCTTTTGGTTTCATTCACTCACACGACTGTATTTTTAGAAACCAGGAATGGGCAATCTTAGACATTCCAAATATCCGTTTCTGAGTACTTGGATACTTGTTACAGTTCTAGAGCTCACTTCTATTGGAAAACTTTGGGATTCTTGTTCAATTTTCAGCTCAGTTATGCAGGAAAATGTGTTTTCATTCTCCGACAAACTCAAAGTGAGCAGCTTCTACCTCCATCATTCTGATCTGATGGACAGCTGGATGCTGGAGAGTTAAAAATGTCCCTTCGTCTCGTTTTAGCAGCAGCACAACGTCCTCAACAACAACGGGAAAAAGCCTCCCCCCTGCAGAGAAAAGGAGAAGCGGCGTGAGCGACCTGAGCGGAAATCAGAGAGCAGCCACGATGGATGCGAGAGCAAAGAGAACCAGGAGGCTCAGCCTGGGGAGCTCTCCAAAGACCAGGAGTCCAAGGCAGGACAGGATGCCAAAGGCAGCAGCCAGAGGAAGAGAGGAGGTGAGGGTGAGGAGAACTTTGATTCTTTGGGTGCATGTGGTTGTGAGGAGGCTGTATGACGCTGATCCCTGCTCTGCCCTCTGAGACCTGTTGACATGAAGATGCTTTCATCCTCCATGCAGCCTCACAATCAACCTGAACGTGGTGATGCAGTATTCGGTTCCTCCTCCCTTTACTCACCAGTCTCCTTGGTGTAGAAGTAGCTGCTGGTTTTTGCTGCTGCGCTGCATGCTCCAAAGTTTGCTTCCATCCCACGCTCTTTTGCAATATTGACTTCCACTCCAGAGAGCCCACAGACGGGGCCTGTGGCGGCGAACGTCCACCAGCCGCCGCTGCTGCTCTAGCTCCTGGATGATCTGTGAAGAAAAGTGAAATGATCCATCAGCAGCTGTGTAGTGTGCAGATCTGTGCATGTTTCTGCACATGTTCACAGTCTGCAGGTCTTTGAGGTCCTGAACGGAGGCGTAGAGGAGAACCGGAGTTTGTAGATGTTTGAGGCTACAAACTGATCAGGACTGCAGTCCAGTGGCTGTGGCTCTCAGCAGGTTTCATGTCATCCTTACAGCGAGCAAATGAGGGCACGCTTTTGACGTCATTTTATTAAAGCTGGGATGTTTGACGCTTTTGGACCAAAGCTTTGTCTCTGGTGTGCGATCACGACCAGGTCACAAACGTAAGTGGGTTTCTCTGCCGCTGGACGAAGACTCCCGGGATGATGCTGACAAGATGCCTGGCGGGGGCCCGGCACACTCTGAGCCCGTCGGCGACACGCCCAACCCCGCGTCGTCCAATCAAACGCTCAGAAACAGCAGGGCGCATGATGGCAGCCTGAGTAAGTGCTTGCAGCTGACCCTTCTCTTCCTGACTCACTGGCTTTGCTGTTTGATCTGATATGGTTTGTTGTTCGCTCACCGCTTCTGCCAAACGGCCGTCGGTCCTGACTGAGCCGTCCTGCAGCATTCAGTTTCTCCTCTCTGGTCCACCAGCCATTCGACAGAACCTCTGCACTCATGGACGAGTCTCTCAACAAAGATTATCTTCAGCTTCAGGTTGGAGAGCAGAGCCGCGGGACCACAGCGATGACGCGGCCAGCACTCAGGGGGAAGGCGGTGGCGTTCGAGGAGGACTGCGAGGCCGGGGGAAAGGCCGCGGGCGGGGCAGAGGTCGTGGACGAGGTGCGAGTTTGACTTGTCTGTGTTTGCCTGCATTTGTAAGACGAGGTGGAGGGGCCCTCCCCTGAGCGTCTGCCGTCCTCTGGCCTGATCTCTGCTCCTGCCTCCTCTGCAGGTCGGTACGAGCACTCCCTGACCTTCAGGGACGCTGCGTCCTCAGACGGCTCCGCCCAGGTCCCAGCAGAGTTCGGCACCAACATGGTTTACTACTATGATGACGGCAGCAAGGTCCAGATGTACACGGTGGACGAAAAGCTCCTGAAGGAGTACATCAAACGACAAATGTACTTTTCTTCATCAGTCCTAACCAAACACAGATTCACCAGTGAGACAGCTGTCCTTTCACCTTCTTCAGGATGAGATTCTCATTCATCTTTGACCCAAAAAAGACGAGTCGCTGTGCTTCTAACCGTGAGCCAGCACTCTTTCTGCCATGCTTTGGTTGTAAGAGCCAGCGCTCTGTCTGTGAAGCAGCAACTCAACGCTGGAGCTGTCAGAGCGCCCCTCCCACAGGGTCAGATCTGATCCAAACACCAGAGAACAGAAGGAGTAACTCGCACAGTTGAGCTCCCGCCTGCAGGGGGCAGTGTGCCCTGTGTTTGCTGGAGAGCTCTGCCTGATTAAAGATCAGACTCTGGTGGGTAGGGGTGAGGAGGCTCCTAAATTTAGCCTGCCTCTGTGGGACAGGCCATGAATCATACGCAGGGCTGAGTCGGCACTATGAAGACATACGACACAAAATAGAAGGGGGGGCAGTTTTAGGCGGAGGGGGGGTCTTTTCATCCCCACCGTGGGGTCTTTCAGGCTGCCCGCTCAGCCGGCACTAACTCCACAGAAAGCAACAGCTCCTCGCTGCCTGCGGGCGCGTGTGTTTGTGAGCATGCATGCACACGTGCACGTGCACCAGGCCGGTGAGCAGGAGCTGTCTGGATCTGGAGCTGTTTCTTTTCATTTTGAAATCCGTTGACAGAGTCAAATGTCAGGACGAGCTTCTGTTTCCTTTCCTGAGAAACAAACTCAAATTCCACTGGAATCAGACCCCGGCGTTTAAACGCCTCCGTATAAACCCTAACCCTGAATACTAGAAGAGCAAGGACAGCAAGTGTTTGACACTTTTTAACAGCAGTGCTAAATTCTGACAGACGTCTCCTAAACCTCACAGTTTATTGAAGGCATACGTGTGCACAGAAGTCTGGTGCAGTTTCAGATGTGGAATCCTGGTTTTAAAGAAGTAGAGTGTCGGTTTGTGCCGCGCCCGTCAGTCAGCATCTCTTGGTGAACGTTTCCTTTCAGATTGAGATGTTCTTGATTTAATCTCCAAACATCTCGATGCCCTCCAGTGAGTACTACTTCAGCATCCACAACCTGGAGCGAGACTTCTTCCTGCGCAGAAAGATGGACGCTCAGGGTTTCCTGCCCATCTCCCTCATCGCCAGCTTCCACAGAGTCCAGGCGCTGACCACTGACATCAGCCTCATCATGGAGGTAAGGCCTCACCTGTCAGTCTCTCCTCAGCTCCAGCTTTCTTCAGTGACGTGGGATCCGTTTGTCCCTGCAGGCTGTGAAGAGCAGCTCAGAGGTGGAGTTGGTGGATGACAGAATTCGCTGCAAAAAGGAGCCTGAGCGTTGGCCCATCCCCGCCCCGCCCCTGGTGGGCTCTCCTCGCACCGATTTCTCCCAGCTCCTCAACTGTCCGGAGTTTGTTCCTCGACAGAACCTCGCCAACACCAACTCTGGTCAGTCTTTACCTCCTGAGCCTCACAGCAGGAGCAGAAACCAGCTGTGAAGCTGGGCATGCTGCATGGTGGGTCAGTGGTTAGCACCCTGGTTCAAATCCCAGCTGGATTCTTTCTGTGAGGAGTTTGCATGCTGTTCCCATGCATGTAAGGGTTTTCTCCAGACACTTCGGTTTCCTCCCACAGTCCAGAAACATGCTTCGTAGGTTCATTGGTGACTGTAAATCGTGCGTGTGAGTGTATGGCTCTGGACAGACTGGTGACCTGTCCAGGGTGCACCCTGGCTTGGCCCAGCAGTGGCTGGGTTAGGCTCCAGCAGCCCCGTATCCCCATCAGGGATACGAGTTAAGAAAAAGGATGGATGTTAGAAACGGAGAAGCAAAAGCATTTCCCATAATTATCTTGTTTGCTTATTTCTAAATCAATCACTTAGAGTGTTTTAAAGTAGAGTGCACGTGAAGCAGTGGTGTTCTGGTTCTGGTGTTCTCATGCCACACTTTGCTGCTCCAAATACTCGGCCGAGCGGCTAATCTGGATTAAAGGCAGCTGCTGTTTGAACTGCTGGCCCCACCTGAGATTTCTGCTGGATTATAGTCCTCAGTGAGGAAGAGGAGGCTCCTGTGACCCATCACAGATGTGCTCTGTCACGTCTTCGTCCTCTCCTCCCGTCAGTAAGCCGGTCCTGCTCCCTGAGACGCCTCCTTCAGGCTGACATGCTCCTCCTGGGAGCGTTTCCCATCATGCCAGCATGTTCAGGTAGTCAGCCGCCCTCGTCTTCATCTTAAGTGATGAGGAGCATTCGCTCTCATTCAGAGGTTCTCAAACGTTCTGCTTCTTCAGAACGTTCTGCTGGTTCTAGTGGTTCTGCCCATGTTGAGGTTTTTAAAATATGAGCCGGTTTTGTATCGTTGGTATTCTGCACGGCGACGGCGTTCTTTGAACGTTCAGGTCATTGTCCCAGCTGTTGGGGGCGGGGTCAAAGTCACAGCGACTGGAGGAAGACGTTTTTCAGTTCTGGACCTTCTTGAGGGTCTTGAAGGGTTCTTGAAGGATGAGACTGAAACGTAACGTTTGCAGCTTTCTGAGAACACGTGCTTGTGTTTCAGCTTCGCCGCCTGTGAAGAAAACTCCTCTGCATTCGGAGACGCCTCTGGACTCGGTTAAGTTCGGCTCGTCCAGCCAGGAGCCGCTCCCCGCCACAGAGGACTCCAGAGACATGGCTGCCCTCACTGCTGACCCGGACGCCTGGATCCAGGTGGAGAAACGCCACCGACAGCCTTCTGGGAAAGCAAAGGTAGTGAGGGGACACAGTCAGGAGGTCGCTGTCCTCCTCCACTTCAGGGTGGAGGGATTTCTCCACCTCTTTGGGTTTATCCTCTCCATCATTGGCTCTTTGCTTCTCTCCATCTGAGTCCTTGTTTTTCTCTCCTCCTCTCTCTGTGGCCTCCTCTTCTCCTCTTCTCCTCTTGGCCAGCAGCATGCAGAGGAGCATGCATGCGCTGCTGGCTCCCCTCCTCCTCCCTCCCCACTGCTCCAACCGGAGTGCCTCCTCTCTGCAGTTGAGTACCTCTTCCTCTCACTCCTCCTCTCCTCTCCTCTCATTACGTCAGGTCTCTCATGGTTCAGCTGCTTTGTTCTGTGCCTCGGAGCTCTTCTTCTGTGCTTCCTGCCTCATTTTCTGTCTGCTGTGTTGTTCAGGGGGACGGGAAGGCTCCTCCCCCCAGCCCCCAGGCTCCCCTGCAGCCCGAGCCCGACCAGGAGGAGCTGGACTTCATGTTTGACGAGGAAATGGAGCAAATGGCGCCCAGGAAGAACCAGTTCACAGACTGGTCAGACGAAGACGACTCTGACTACGAGCTGGATGACCAAGATGTCAACAAGATCCTGATCGTCACCCAGACCCCCCCCCTACCTCCGGAAGCACCCCAGCGGCGACCGAACTGGTAACCACGAGTCCCGAGCCAGGATCACAGCGGACCTCGCCAAAGCCATCAATGACGGGCTCTACTATTACGAGCAGGACCTGTGGAAGGGAGAGGAACCCACGGAGAACAGCAAGGTGGGCTGTAGATGAAACCTTTCTCACTGTTTGATCGTTTACGCTCCAAACAACCCAACCTGCTAACAGCCGTCAGAGGAGATTCAGAGACTGCAGGACTGCTGATGCTTTACAGCCTGATGGAGACTCTTCTGTTCATCAGAGCAGGAGGTTTACACAAACACCGTCTCAGTGTTTGATTCCCGCTTTGTCCCTTTTGGGGTCACTGGGCTGCTGGAGCCTAACCTGGCCACTCGTGGGCGAAGGCAGGATACGCCCTGGAAAGGTCGCCAGTCTGTCGCAGGGTCACAATCACACACTCACATTCACACAAGTGTGTGAGCATTTAACCTGTGAAGCATTTTTTTGGATGGTGGGAGGAAGCTGGAATCCCCGGAGAAAACTCAGAAATATGGCTCCATCATGTAGTTTCAATCGGAATCAGACGTCGTCTCTCGCTCATGATCAAATACCTATTTTTATTTGGAGCAGCGCTTTATATTTCAAGCTTATTATTCCAGATTAATACTCTACTAGAAGTCTGAAAATCATGAATGTATCCCAACATTTTGCTGCCGTAAAGCAGAAAACAAAAACACTTCTGTAAAGTTGGTGAGATATGGACTTCTGGGATCAAGGAGTCTGTGTCTGCGGCTCACCGCTCTGCCAGGGGATGGGTCCGCTGCGGTGAAAACATTTCACACTCCGAGCTGTGTGACAACCAATAGGACTTGACCTTTTGGACGTATTTAAAATGCGTGCGGCGATGTAGCAGTCTGCCTCTTGGCTGCGTGTATTACGTGTGGTCAGCGTGAATTTCTATCCGTTTTTGTGCTGGTCACACGTAAATGCATGCAAATAACATCAGCCTTCAATAAAGAAACCATAATCTTTAAAAATAACCAAACCCAATAAATGGTTCCAGATATGAGCTTGTGGGGATTATTCTTCATCGTATTTATGCTACAGCAACGATTTTAAAAGAACGTCACTGCTTTCCATTTATAATGAAGTTCTGCATCACATCTGATCAGAAATGTTCTGGAGATCCTAAAGCAACGGTCACCAAACTTTCTCACATGGCTAATAATCACCTATTTTTACTTTACTTCCCAGAAGGGCCGTGTTTTAGGGTTAAATGATAAAAGAAGTTGAATGAAATGATATGAGTTCGTTTTTTAAATGTGCTCCAAAAGCATCGGATCAGGACTCTGTATCGGCAGAGACTCAAAATCAAAAACTCTGAATGGGATCGGGCCTGAAA
Organism: Adrianichthys oophorus; assembly: GCA_036245035.1. Taxonomy (NCBI): domain Eukaryota; kingdom Metazoa; phylum Chordata; class Actinopteri; order Beloniformes; family Adrianichthyidae; genus Adrianichthys; species Adrianichthys oophorus. The sequence goes on from BSAI01000101.1 coordinate 29,337,138, forward strand.
AAACCTGATCGGGACAACTGCAGCTCTCACAGCACATTCAAACGGCTCCAGGTTTTCAGTTTTCATCCTTTTGGTGTTGACAGAAAACCTCTGGGTCAAAGGTTGCGGCTGAAGGGACCACCTATGGGAAATTCCTCGCCTGAACACACGCGCACCAAGGCCGCCTGCACGTGGCGCTTCCTTCATCTGCTGACGTGTGCTGTGTAAAGTTCTCTGCACAGCTGCTGTGTGTCCCACCAGCTGGCGACCCGCATGTTGTCACTGCAAACAGACCCGCTTTGCAGGAATACTACAATTGCGGATCACTGTTCTGCTTACACACACGTGATCCTGAAGAAATGTAGAAAAAACACGGTCAAACAAAAGTCCGTAAAAACATAAAACAAAGTCCAGATGTAGTCGCTTGGTCCTTATCGGTTTGTCCGACAGCTTTGATGAGTTACCGTCACATTTCTGCAGGCGATGCTCCGCTGATTGTTTTCATGCTCCCCATCTGCTGCAGGACGTGGAGAACTTCAAGAAGCTGAACGTCATCAGCCAGGATGAGTTTGACACCCTCACACCCAAAGTGCCTGTCGACCCAAAGCAGGAAGCCCCGCCTCTTCCCATGCCAGGTGAATCTGTGCAGCGAGCGTGCTGCAGCCTGTAGCGGTCTGCATGAGGATGACCGTTACTGCTATTCCCACTGACCCCCCCCCAGGGACCAACCGCCGTGTGTTCCAGGTTCTATAAATGTTGTGCTTTCAGTTGACAGCGGAGCAGAACTGGCGCGCTCTCTTCCCACATCCGTGCCAGAGTCACCCAGCTCCCACCAACCCCGCACCCCCAGAACCCCCCGCACACCCGGGCGCCAGGACCCCAACAAGACTCCTCGCTTCTATCCCGTGATGAAGGAGAGCAGCAGCCTTGATAAACAGGTGAGACCTCAGTGGACGGACAGTCTTTCGGGTTTGAAGAAGAGCATTCTGGGATGGAAAAAGCTCCTGGAAGTGTTTCATCTCAGAGCCAGCAGGAAGTTTGACGTGGAGTTGAGTTGTTGATTCTTTCCTCCCTCATTTAAGAGATCTAAAGGAAAAACAGACCCAAAAACCTGCTGCAGCCTTTGAGCTCAGTCCACACGTCTGTTCGTTGTGTGAGATGTCCTCTGTTCTGCACAGTCCTGTGAAGTCTTCTGTGCTGCAGCATCAGCTGGATCTACAGGCCGCCTGCTGTGTGATTTGCATTAGTGCTCATGCTTCAACATCTGCAAACACTTCGCTGTTGTGTTCCTAATAACCCAACCGCGCCTGTGTGTTCCAGACGCCGAGGAAGAAGAAGACTCGACACAGTGCCAACCCCCCCCACGAGGCTCATATCGGCTGGGTGATGGATTCCCGTGAACATCGACCGCGCTCTGCATCCATCAGGTCTGATCCTCTGGCCGGCGGCTGCGGCTGCTGCTGCTGCTTAAGGAATTTGTGCAGCGTTGTCTCAGTCCCCAATTCTGAAGCAGGAAAAGTCATTTCGTTTTTATTAATTCATTTCAAACTGAAAACATCATAAACAGAAGTACAGCAATGAATACTCAAAGTTTGAAAAGGGCTTTGGATGAAGATGAACTACTTACACGCCTGTTTTTCCAGTTCAGTCCCAGCTTTAAGTTAAACAAAAAACATGTGCACCTTCCAACAGAACCTCTTGGTTGCAGCCAGAGCACAGACTTACAGCTGATCCGGTTGCGGTGACCAGGCTGCGTCCTTACAGACAGTTTTCATAATTTATAGACACGAAGACACTAACTTTAAATGATCCAATAATTGGATAAGAGTAACATAACAGCATCTTTGCTTGCTGTCAGGCTGTAAAGTGGGTCAGACAGTGCAGAGCAAGGTTCCTATAACGAGAGGCTGTCTGTGGATCCACAGTTTGCTCCGCTTCAGTTGGACCGAGGCTTAAAGACATCATAGTTCGATGAAATCCTTTAAAGAAACTGTCAGTCGTCCTCTAGCTTTATTAGAAAGCTCAGAAACATGTATTTTCTGAACAGCAGAAGCTGTCCTTGATTGAAATTAGCGTTCGGTTCTTTGCGTTCCTGTTTATGTTAAACCAAAGGGACAGATCTTCTACAGAACATTCACTTCTATTGGCTGATGAGCAGCTACGTTAACTCAGAATGTGTAAAGATGTTTGCTTTCATCTCCTCCACCCCACACCAGCTCCAATGCATCTCCATCAGAAGGTGCGCCGCTGTCAGGAAGCTACGGCTGCACTCCCCAGTCTCTGCCCAAGTTCTGGCACCCCTCCCATGAACTGCTGCGGGACAACGGCTTCACTCAGCAAGGATATCACAAGTACCGCCGAAGGTGCCTCAACGGTACGTAGACGATCAGATGGGCTACGTCGCCGTGCTTCACAAAGCAGTACGTTAAAGCCGAAAGTTTGTGCTTTCCCCCAGAGAGGAAACGGTTGGGAATCGGCCAGTCTCAGGAGATGAACACTCTCTTCAGATTCTGGTCCTTCTTCCTCAGGGACAACTTCAACCGGAAGATGTACGAGGAATTCAAACAGTTTGCAGTGGAGGATGCCAAAGAAAACTACAGGTCAGGAGATGTGACGCGATGCTGCAGCGGCTAAGGGCTATGAAATGCTTCAATGTTGGGGGGGTTATAATGTAAAAAGCGTCTGTATGTATGAGTGCAGGGGTCTGTCCTGACTGGCAGATGATTGACATCATTAAACAGCTCTTAGGATAACACCAGTTCATAAATAATCTTTACAAATTACAAGTTTTTATTAAATGAATCCCTTCCAGCTCATGAATGAGTTCATGCTTCAAAGTCTGCAGTTTTTTCTGCTCTGAGGTCACTTTGCATTGAATCAAGTTGTGTTTGATGTGAGACAAAAAAGTTTAAAAAAAAGGTGAAGAAATCCCAAATATTCATATGGAGCTGTTGGAGAGGAGTCTTAATGAAACCTCACGCCTGAAAGCAGCTGCCTCCCCGAGCACATGGGAACAGTCAAATGTCAGTTCAAGTCCAGACACCGCTGGACCGCTTGGTTCGGTTCTCCTGTCAGAAGCATTGAAGTCAGTCTTTGGAGTGAATACTGCTGGGGCGCCCTGCAGAGGTTTGATTGCAAAGGTCTAATTAAAAACACTCACAACACCCAATCCAGCCAAAGATCTGCTGATCATTGCCACTGTCTGCCAGGTTTCAGCGTGCAGATGTTTCTCATGCCCGTGCACATGCACGTTTACTGCCTGCAGGTATGGACTGGAGTGTCTGTTCCGATACTACAGCTACGGTTTGGAGAAGCGGTTCCGGTTAGATCTGTTCAAGGACTTTCAAGAGGAGACCCTAAAAGACTTTGAGAAAGGTAAGGAGGAGCTGAAAGTGAGTGGCAGGTATGTTGTTCACATCAGCCAAGCTCAGGCTGAGAGTCATGCTGCTCTGCTGTCTGAGGACGGTGAAACCATGTCAGCCAGCGTTGGTCTGAACGCTGGTCATGAGGGTCATCTGACGCAGCTGATGAACGTGACAGGAGCAGCTTTAAATGAATGATGTATCCATCCTGAGCCATCCCTGCAGGGTCACATAGCTTATTCTGAACTGGAAACAGACTTCCTAAAACTGGAAGTTTCACTGAGAGAAAGAGGGGATTGTGGGAATCTGAGTCTTTCACACAAGCTGTCCTGCTGGGTTAAAGGTTTCTGGTACTTGTTGGAGTAGACACTGTTAGTTTGCAGCAGAAACCGTCTCCATGAAGACCTGTCTGTCATCGATTAGCATTTCAAAATTGTACTTTCACTTCTGGTTCAGTAAAAGTTGTTCACCTTTCAGCAAATCCCTTCCAGGGTCACTGATCTGCATATTTGGTTTGGCTGAGAGTTTGATGCCGGAAACCCTTCCTGACACAACCCTGTATTGCATTTGGGCTGGGGACCGGCACAGGGAGACCAAGACCTGGGCGTGAAGGGTCTTCCCTAGGGGCCCACAGTTGATTAAACTCATAGCGCCCCCTGAGAAACAAACCCTGGTTTCCCATGTGCCAGTGCTGCCTGCATCCAGCTGAAGCCGCCTACTTCTGATTTCAGTGAAAGTATTTGCTCTTAAAAAGGGGCGTAACGCCCTGACAGCTGTTGCCAGATATAAATCTCAGTTAGATGTCATAAAAAACAAGTTTTTCCAGGTTTCCTGGAAAAACACGTGACGTTTGGAGCTTGGTTGTTTCTGGACAGTTTTCCCAGAAGTCTAGAAGCTTCTTTATCGGGAAAATCATTTAACCCTTCAGAGCCCACCCTGCATGTTTGACCTGCAGATTCAACAGTAGAAAATCAACCTGTTTTTTACACTGCAAAAAAACACCAACAAAAACATGTTCTGATCAGCTCCGGTGTAGAAGCGGTTTCAGAAAAAGGACTGGGGAGTTTTTGGTTTGTGGCTGTACCTGTGAAGAACTGAGTTGGTCTCGTTTCAGAGAAGCTAACTGGAAATGAATTTCACGACAGGTTTAAACACGTGTGCACATCTGCAGCATTTGCACCAAGGACGATGATGACGTTTGGGTGAAATATCCAAGGCTTTCATACTTTGTCCAAGGCATTCGACTATCTCATGCTTTTCAGCAGCAGAGATCCCTTTTCTTTCCCATTTTGCTTGAAAATGTTGGTCTGCTTAATAATGTGGAACGTGCTTCTTTAGTAGTTTTTCCTTTAGTTGAATTTACCTGGAAAACTAAAGATCACAGGTTTCAATGATCCAAAGAACCCAATAGATACAATATCACCCATGAGTTTCATTGAAACACTAAGAATGTCATGTCTGTGACTCTTTCATACAGTTTGCATCATCATTTGGAACACACTGTATTGGAACTAAGTTGGAGAATAAAGTCCAAGCTAATTTTAAAAAATGATTTGCTCTAAAGTTATGTTTGGGTTCAGACAAAACTAGAAAAATGCTGCAAAAATCTCCAAGCATTTTAACTTTTAGGTCAAACTCTCTGAATTCTACGTTGTTCATTTATGTTGTGTTTAATTGACATGAATATAAGAGCACGTTACCTACATTTGCTCGGTAACTGAATAAATCTTCAAACTGATGATGTTCATGAACTACCTGCTGGTAAAAATGAATATTTATTGCACTGAAATGCATCTCAAACTGTATGATTCACTCTGAAGATGAGAATACTTTTAATTAAAAAGTGCTTTTCAAAACACCAAAGGACATTTTCGAATCAGTTAAAACGGGAAACATTAAAAATAAGGATTAGATCATCAAAACAGAGGCGAGAAAGGATCTAAAGTCGCAGTTTTACTGGAGACAGAGGACTTTTACTTCAAGACCCACGCCGATGAAAACTGTGTTTTTGGTGTTCACCGTAACACGTTCTCATGATGGAGGACATATATCCAGAAAGTTGTTTTCTGAGTATTTTTTGTATTCAAATCGTTATGGATCAGGAGCAGATGGTAAAAAACGTTTGGAAAAAGCAGCAACTGTGATGGGCGGGCCATAGTCTCCCTGCTCCCTGAGGATTTAAATTCTCAGGTGAACTGGGAATTTGGAGTTTTTTGGAGTTTGGATTTCGTTTTTATTTAGACCTGATGGAAGGACTAGACATAACTTGTGAGTCGAAGTTCGTCAGGCTTGTGTCATGAAGATGGAACCTGAAAGACTGAAGGTTATAAAGATGTCACAACGACTGAAGAATCTTCCACCACAGGTATTTCAAACATTGCTGAGTGATGCGCTGCAGTCTGACACACTGCTTATCCATCAGTGTGAAGAAGACTTGAAATGTGCCTCCCACCCTCAGTCTCAGGCACCATCTTTCTGTTTGTCAGAAAAGCTTCGTGTCTCTGCTGGAACGAGTTGTTCACAGAGGTTCTGACCTCACCCAAACATCAGCTCATTCCTGTTTTCAAATTCAAATCAGCATTTGGATCAATCGATGGTATTAAAGCTACAAAACCATCTTGTATTGTGGCTCATGCAGATCCTTTGAGCCAGGTTGTAATGTATGTTTCTGACAGACAGACCTCTGCTGCTCTGCTTCCACTGCAGGTCAGCTGTACGGGCTGGAGAAGTTCTGGGCCTTCCTGAAGTATTCCAGGATGAAGAACCAGCCCATCGACCCAAAACTGCAGGAGCATCTCTCCAAGTTCAGGAACCTGGAGGACTTCAGGGTGGTGGTGAGAACTGCTAAGATAACTGACCGTCTTCAGATTCTGGAGCGTCAGTTTGTCGAATCGGTTCATCGTTTGTTCGTAGTGTTTTGGATCTTCACGTAAAGGTTTCTGTGGTTTAAGCCGCCAATGGAGGACGAGGGAGGCAGGAGGAGACGCCCCTCGGCTGGGGAGGACGGGAGGCGCCGGCGACATCCTTCCAACACTACCTCAAAGCCCGCACAAGCCAACAAATCCTCCAACGCGGCGTCTCAGCCCGCCGCCCAGCCCGCCTCCGCCACAACACAGACCACGCCCAACGAAAACACGCAGAAGAAGGCTGCTGCGCCGCCCGCGCACAGGAAGAAAGCTGACGGCAAAGCAGGGAAGAAGGAGAGCACCACACCCAACAAATGAATCAGGGAAGCTGGTGGAGAATGTTTGAACAGGAGAGACGGGGGCGTGGCTCTTGGCTCCTCCACCCGTTTGGTATGAAGAGAGACTGAGCGTGGTTGACTTAATTTGATTGTTTTCATCAGTGCGTTTCTTTTTTAAAGCTGACAGCTCTTACCGTTTACAAACACAAATGCTTCCCTGCATTTGGCCTTGTGTCTCAGATGCCAAACTCTTGGAGTGCGGTCATGGCTGTGACCCGCTCGGGTCTGTGAGGAGCTCTGGAACCCGGCTCAACCGTGCCCAGATAGCAGATACTGCAGCGTCTGGTGTGCCTTAACCTTTTTCAGTGCGTTCAGCAAAAAATGTGCTTTCAAGGTCTTCCTTTTCATTTCTCTGGGTTTGAACCTGTGACGCCGAGCAGGTTTGCTAACCTGCACACTTTTCCGTTCTCATGGTGACAATCAGGCTGAAAGCAGCAGTCGGGAAGGAGCCGGCAGATGCTCCTCAGTCCGGCTGTCTGCCGATGGTAAACCATCACGTTTGGTTAAAAATGAAAAACCTGAAGAAATCCGGTTTAGGTTTTGGGGGGGAAGCTTTACTTTCAGTCCCATGTTACAGCCCAAGATTGTTTAATTTATTGTTTCCTTTTTGCTTTTTTCCATTTACTTGACTAATGGAATAGTCTTAGGCGATCTTAGCAGTTTTGAATGGCTTTCAATGATCACCAGTGGGAATGATGGGTGTGAGCTTTCAGAGTAAACCTCCTGCATATTTAAGCTTGAAGTTTACTTCATCTTCTGCTTGAGGCTTGGTGCTGGAGAGCACTTTGTTCATCTTCCTTTTCGTCATTGAACTTAAAGTTTTAGAGTTGAAAAAATTTTAAAAAAATGTAAATACTATAAAAATCATTTGCTTTTCATTTATTCATCTGATTTTAAGCCGTGATTTGTTTTATCATTAGTGTGTTTTTGAGTGTTTTAGGATGAAATAATGCATGTTCATGAATTGTAAAATGCAAAAAAAAAAAAAATCTCTATAAAATATCTGCTGATTGTACGGCGTGGTGTCGGTGTGGTCTGTCCCTGTCTGGCTTCCTTTCCTTCAGCTGTTGGTGTTTTCTGAAGCTGCTCGGCTGGATCAGCAGGTCCTGGTTCCCCACCAGCAGCTGAATCCTCAAAACTACAACAGCAATGGAAGCTCCAGAGTTAAAGCGGCAGGAACTCAGGTGGTTTCATCTACTCCATCAGAACCAAGAACCGGGTTGAAACCAGCGTTTGGTTTGCTTCCTGCAGTCAACAGCAAATGACTGAGAAACTGAAATCCCTGCGTTAGTGATTAACCATGAGACTGAAAATATGAAGGGAAAGCAATTGTTGTGATTTCCGTTTCACTGCATGACTTTAAGCGTTCAACAGGAGGAGGAAGAACGCTGACGTGACCTCGTGTAACCTTTGGATGCTTCGTTTTGTTCACTGAAACCTTCAAACGGATAAACAAAGCGGCGAACGGGTGCGATGCTGCCTTCACGTGCCCCATGGAAACCTCAGCACCAAGCCTTTCATCGTAGATAACAAACCCTTTTTATTGTATTTGTGTGTGGTTTGTTAGATTGTTTCTGCTCTCTTTTTTACATTTGGAAAAGTTTTTCTCTAAAGTAACCTTCTTAGAAGGGCATGTTATTGTTGATGAAGGAAAACAATCATTTGATCGAATGGAAACTGATGTAAAAACGAACAACAAAACAGAAGTCCTATGGCCATACCAATGAAAAATACGATGGATCCTGGAGTAAATGTATACTGCCCAGCAGGACACCTGTCATTTCGGGTGTTTACTTCTGCATGATTTAAAAAAAAAAAAGTAACTTAAAATTAACACAAGTCATGACAATCTGAGATAGTAACATTGTAAGACTGAAGATGCGTTTTTAATGATTTAAAGAAGTACTTATTAAATTGTAGAAGTCACGTGTACATCACTAGCAGCAGATTTTTACTCCCTTTTATCCTTTCATAACACTTTTACCGCTGGATTTGCATGATGACGTGGACAGGATCTGGGACCAATTGAAGGTAAAAGTGGTTTGGAAGGTTAAACAGGATTAGATTGCTGTGCGCAACGCGGGAAGTGAGCTTTGTCTGATGAAGTCAACTGGTGTCCTCATCGTTCCGAGCCGGACGTGAACGCAGCATCTCGGCAGGGGCGTGTAGGCGCTAACTGTGCAGCATGGCGGACGATGGAGACAGTTCGAGCGGATCAGTTGACACAACAGGCGGGCAGGGGCCAGCGGAGGAGGCGAGCGGGCTCAGCTTAGTCGGGATGCTGCTGAATATCAGCATTTTGGTTCTGCTCGTGGTGGTTTGCGTGGCGGTGTACCGCCGGTGGAGCAGGAGGCTCAGTGCTGACGCGGCCCATGGCGACGAGGCCTCGGCGCTTCCTAAGATGAGGAGACGGGACTTCACTCTGGAGCAGCTGCGGGAGTACGACGGAGTGCAGAACCCCCGCATTCTCATGGCCGTTAACATGAAAGTGTTCGACGTGACGAGTGGCAAAAGGTTTTACGGGAAAGGTGAGTGAGCAGGCCGCTTAGCTGGCTTCCCTGACGGCGGGAGCGCGGGCGGCGAGCGGTCCGGGATCCAAATGTGGGCGCTAACCGCTTTAGCTTAGCGGGCTTTGTGTTTCTGAATGAGGCGCGCGCGGCTAGCTAGGTAGCAGGGGGTCCGTGGAGCCGTTAGCGGGAGAGCTTTCCAACAGAACTAGTTCTGGAAGCGGCGCGGGACGCTTTGGGGTCAAAGTTGAGCTTTTGTTTGTGAGATTTAGCGGTTAGCTTGTTTACATTGACGGGACTCGACCTACGTCGCTGCGGGACAGTTGGTATCAAACTTAAAGATCACATTACTGCTTTTACTCGGACCACACACATTCCGAGCCCGTCTCGGTCCGGATAAAGCTCGGCTCGCCTGCGACTCAGCAGTTCGCCGCACTTGGCGGATCCTCCTGTCATAATTATTCAGCCCTGCTCGCGGCAGTGTCGAGTGTCAGTCCGCGCGACCTGCACACCTGACGGGACGGCGCGCGCGGGCCGTGTACGGAGACGACAGCAGAAAGACAGTGGAACCGAGTTTAGAGCTCACGTTGGAGGAGGAGAAGTCAATTCGGTCATTTCTGAAACTTTACATGACAAACTGTATTTGGAGACATTTACAATAACCATAAGATTTTATGTACAAAAGTAATGACCGAGCAGACAAGAGAGAACTACAAAGCTCTCCCTTCTAACGTCAGTGTTTGAGGTCTTTATCATAACACAACAATTCATTTCTAAACGGAATTTTTAGGAAACGATAAGATTTGGAAGGCACGTTTGCAGGTTGTGTCTGACAGTTTGAGGTGCATCCTGGAGCCTCATCCGGGGGTCCCTCTCCGCTGACCTGCTGTCTGGACTTCAGGCTCTGCAGCAACAGCTGTCAGTTGTTCTGAAATTCCAGATAATTTGGGTCAAATCCGCCTCCTTGAACTGCTGCTGAAGTCGTTTGCATTTCAAAATGTTTAGACTGAAATGTTTCTGTAAATGCTGACCTGAAACCAAACTGTCCTGCACTTTAACCAGGAAGATGCTTGATAAGATTTGTGCCAAAGCATATCTAATCTTTCTGGCCGTGTGGTGTTTGGCTCCAGGGAGCTTTCGTTTGGAATAAAATCTGGTTTTCCTCAATGTTTTTGTAGTTTATTAAAAAGAGCAGGAAGCCTAGAGGGCAAAAAGTTTTCACATGAGAGTCAGATGATGCTCATCTGCCCAGAAGCTTCAGGTCAAACGTTGGAGAGCACGTCTCACGGCTGTTGCACAGACGCCAACGCCCCGGCAGGAATCTGGCTGCCAGAGACGCAGCAGACAGGATTTAATGATAAACCTGAAAAATGTGTTTGAACGGTGACCAGAATGAAAACAAGGAGGTGCACGGAAATTATTTTATTTTAGGGAAAAACCAAACTACCTTGAATTAAATGTTGGAACTATTGGAACTATCTTGGAACTATTTCCTGGATGATCAGACAGACACAGCGTCGACCCGCTGGGAAGACGCTCTGGTCTGTCCATGCTCACAGCATGTGCTGTTCAAATGCCGCTCAGAATCCGGTCACTATCACGTCCACCGGATGTTTGATGACAGGAAGGTGTCGGGCAGTATCAATGGTTTCATGAAGTTTATGTCTTTCCTTCTTTACTGAAGCTTGTCTGCGTTTTAGAGCCTCAAAAGCGTTAAACGCGCCGCTCTGAGACTCACAGGTCACGGAGGTTTTATCCTGTGAGTTTGATCTATGTTCATCTGACATCTTGAGCAACAGTGTCATGTGAGGAAAGTGCTTCGTCACCTTCAGCAGAAGCAGCACCGATGTCTGCTTTTACTGCAGCCAGATGTACTTTATGGAGCTGGCTCTTTGGAAGGCTTTTAATGTCAAGCAGGTATCTGCATATGTAGGTCAGAGTTTATCACCAAGTGCGGGCTTGTTCCATTACTGAATCCACTCCCCCCCACCCCTCCGTGACGAAGGATTAACTGATGTGCAGAACCTGCTTCCGTCCAGTGTTCACGCCACCTCTTTGTTCTCGCTGTGTTCCTCAGATGGTCCTTACGGGATCTTTGCGGGCCGCGACGCTTCCAGAGGCCTGGCCACCTTCTGCCTGGACAAAGGCTTCCTAAGAGACGAATACGACGACCTGTCAGACCTCACTGCTGTGCAGATGGAGAGTGTGAGAGAGTGGGAGATGCAGTTCATGGGTACGTTTGGTTGCAGGGTTCAGTCCTGTGGCCTGCACTGACTGCTTACCTTCTATTGAAAGTCAAGCTGAGAAAAGAACACACTGCCCTTTTTAACTCGCACGTTTCTGCCACAAATTTGCAACAGTTAGGACCTGAAGATGAGTTTTTGTCTCTCAGCTTCCTAAACAACATGGAGGCAGAATGACCTCAGGCAGACAGAGGTCAGACAGGCTGTTCTAGAGAACCATAGATGAATCCTTTTCTGCAAGAACATTCTTCAAAAGTAATGTTCACCTGATGTACGCCACACAGTGAGGCGTTTAGGAGTTGGTTTCAGTTTGGCAGCTGTGCTCATGAATCACTGGTAACTTCTCTTTTTGTCTCCTTTTGGTGAGTCACCTCCATGTCATGCTGCCAACACAAAAACACACAGCGGTGCAATGGTCGTCATTGATAGAAGCTTCAGTCAGGATCGCAGGGCATTTTGAAAGACGCACATTTTGATCCGAGTGAAAGTATCCGTTCTCACAGGAAACTGTGGAACTGGAAGGGAACAAAAGCCTTCTTCATTTCCCGCTGGTCGTAATCCAGGGATTACACTGTACCCAGTCATTCAGCTCGGCTTCCAACCTTCCTCAAATGTGGTTTTCTCCAGATCAGCAGTGTTGGTGTGGAACTGTCACACATGTTCAGCGGTTCTCACCCCACTGCACTTCCAGTCTTTCACTTCCAGGTTAATGTTGAGCAGCAGTCGCACACAGAGGAAGCACAGGAACACGCATTTGTTGTTGACGTTAAGGTCAGCTGTTGCTTGTTTCAGAAAAGTACGATTACGTGGGGAGGTTGCTGAAGCCCGGAGACGAGCCGTCAGAGTACACAGACGAGGAGGACATCAAGGACCATTTGAAACACGACTGAGCAGAACCATCACTCCGACCAAAGCCAGAAGCCCCAACAGCTGCAACGGACCGCCCCAGACTCCCACACCTGCTCTGCCCCGCTCCCCAGACTCCTCCCCCCGCCAAATCTGGTGCTGCGGCTGTTCAGGAGGCCTCCCTCCCTCTCTCCATCCACTGAGAAGAACCACCACCAGAAAGCGATGAGGAGCCTTATGCTTTGATGACGGCGAGTCCGTGTGGGGTGGAGATGCCCATTCCATTACTCCAATCTGGAGCAAACCCTCAAATATTGTAGTCAGGCGTCCGGTTGGGGAACGTGAGGTCATTGTGGTGTGCAG
>BSAI01000101.1:29354681-29386479 GCA_036245035.1 Adrianichthys oophorus
TGTGTGTGTGTGTGTGTGTGTGCACGTGTGTGTGTGTGTGTGTGTGCACGTGTGTGTGTGTGTGCGCACGTGTGTGTGTGTGTGCGCACGTGTGTGTGTTTGTGACAGGCAGAAGGGACTTGTTCAGGCATAATAAATCAGTTTGGTTAATAATAGCCGGTGTCTGGAGTTGATTTGCTTGAAGACGGCAGCAGAAACCAAAGGTTCTGCTGAGCTCAGGTGGATCAGAACCAACTCATTCAGCAGGTTTTTGCAGGGTGAAGGGGTTGGAGCTGCATGGTTTAAAGTCGGCCTTCTGTTTAACGGATTAAAACACTTAATCGCAGTTTAACGAGTGTCGCTTCAGTTAAAAGAAAGTCTAAATGTCAGTTTTGAAAAGTGAAAACCGCTCAAAATACAAAAGGGTGAGTTTCAACGGCAGTAAAGTCAGACATGAGCAGGTTCGTTTACTTTCACCCAACATTTCTCACTGAACAAGTCAGCAATCCTGGAGCCAACCATGATGCTCCCTCCTCCATGTTAGTTCATCAACTCCTTTTCTCTAAAATGTCAATCCTTCACAGTTTTATGGAAATGTTTTTGAACCTTTTGACACCGGGAGCTGTTCTACCAGAATGAGCCCTAAGATATCTGCTCGTTGATAGAAATGTACACATGATATACAGTTTCCCCTCATTTATCGCTGTCTGTGAAGCGGGATTACAAATGTTCAGAATAAAACTGCTGTCCAGACGTTGGAAGTGGGTCGGATTTTGTGAAGGCTAACCAATCAGCAGGCAGTCTTTGAAACCTTAACCCATAATATGCAAATGAACTATTGAAGGAACATTTTATTTAAATGGGATACTTTTCATTCAGAATTATATCTAAATACATTTTACCTAAATGACTGTGAATTTCTGATTTAAAGACCAATGACAAACGTCTGGAAAAAACCCTCATTAAAACTGGGTTCCTTTGAAAAGTGACATTCACTCCGACATTCTCAATGTAAACTTCTACATTTAAACCATGGAAACAGCAAATTAACACAAATATTTATCTTTTTCAGAAGTACAAATCACTGGTTTGATCAGAGAAACAGAAATCTGTTCTTCTGGTTTCAGGTCACGCTCGTCTCATTGTCAACCCCGCCTAAAAAATGAGCAGCTGAGCGGTGTCAGATTGTGTCTATGCTTTCATTGCAGGCTAATGTCAAACATGAGGGATGTGACCTTTCAGGTTTGATTCATAGTTGATGTTGGTTCATTTCATCTTATTCACTCATTTAAAATGGATCCAGAACATCTTCATCCAAAACGTGAACAGTGTGACTCAGAGATAAAGACCTGCTACTGAACAGTGCAGCTGAACTTTTCCACATGGAGATGATGGAATGATCACTTTTCACTGCACCATGTTGTTCTGGGATGGTAGTTGCTCATTTTTACATTAGAGTAAAATAAACCAACCATGTCTCAATCCAAATGGTATTTTCCAGTATTGGTTATCGTTGCTTTATTTCATTTTAAAATTATTTTAAAATGGGACGGGTTGATTCGGTCAACAGCTTGTCTCAGATCAATCTGGTTGGATTGTCGGAATCTAAATCGATTAGGTCCATTAATCGTTGCACCCCTAAAGCATTTCTAACCACACTCCATTCCCCTCTGTCTCTCAATAAGAAGTGAAATGTCCCCGAGTGTTACCAGAATGTAATCGCTGTCATCTTTCCTTTTCACTGTGACTGTCCACATTTTAGAAATGCCAGAGTGTCACAGGAAGCTCCCAGAACAGCAGGATTCCATCGGATAATTATGGAATCCAGCCAATCACAACCAAGACTTGGTCCACGCAGCTGGGGGGGGGGGTCATATTACCGATTGATGACAGGAGCCTGCAGCTGGTAGGCCCAGGGGCCGCGCTTTGGACATCCCTGCAGTAAAACCCTCACATGTTCACTCTTTTCTGTCTCAAACTCTCAAACCTTCATAGAAAAATAAAACCCTGATTTTAGAATGAAAGCAAACATCTGATCTTGTGGAGCCTAAGTTTCGGTCAAGCTGCACGTGTCACGTCAGTAGGATGTGGCACGTGCACGGAAGATATTGATTGATAAGGTCAACAGCCAATCAGGACGTGGAACACAATACGCTGCTAAAAAAAGAATGCAAAGTGTCGCTGAAAACATCCGGGACAGGTAAACAGCTGACTGCACAGACTCCAAACTAACGACACGGAATATTTCTGCCGTCACGTGGTATGAGAACAGGAACGGCCCGACAGCGCCCCCCCCCTGCCGCCGCGGCTAAACCCGGAACTACACGTGTCTGTGTCCTCGTGATCCGGGCTCTGCTGCACGTGCACAGAAGATGCTGCTCGTGCACAGTTGATGCCGCTGCTGCAGCAGAGCGTCTCTCCAGAGCATAGACCGTCTATGTATGCGTCTCATCCGCGGATGACCCCCCCCCAGCACGCCTCCATCTTGGCTGCAGCCTCAAACATCACCCGGACTGACCCTCTCTCTCCCCTCCTGTGCTGTGCGCGTGTCCGCGGGTCCTCAGCTGTGATCATGGCCGAGCATCTGTCCCAGAGCGAGCTGGACTACCCCTTCAAACTTCTGGAGTATCTCAACGGCTTCAGGGTGTCCAAGGTAACAGGCGGCCTGTGACGCTTCCGGTTCTGACGGACAGAACTCTCTGAATCCGGACCTTACCTGTGTGCCATCAGGTGATCTTCAGCGCCTGCGAGCTGGGAGTCTTTGACCTCCTGCTGAACTCCGCGGAGCCTCTCAGCTGCCAGGCGGTGGCCCGGGAGCTGCGCGCCAGCGTGGACGGGATGGAGAGGCTGCTGGACGCGCTGGTGGGCATTGAGATCCTGGAGGTGGAGGTGACCGACGGCACAGGTGAGGTGGAGGGCTGGAGGTCCTTTCCAGACTAAAATACTGGGGGGGGGGGACTAAACTCTGTCTGTTGTTTAGTCCACGGTGTGAAGATTAAAACGATTCTCCAAACTTCTTGAAATTCAAATAAATTATCAAGTTTGATAAAATCAGTCATTTACGTTTGAAGGTGAAAAAGGAAACTTGTTTTTTTTAGATGAGACAGATAGAGAAAAAGACAGGAAGCAGAGCTGGAGATGCTGAGGTTCTCCTTGGAAAGGAAACCAGAAATGAACCCACCAGAGGGACAGATCGTGGTAGATGGTACATGCAGGGATGCAGGTGGAGATGGTTTGGACCGGAGAGGAGCAACGGTGATGAGGACGATGCTGAGAGTGGAGCTGAAAGAGGAGAAGTTCATGAATGCAGAGAAGGAGGACGGGAGGCTGTTTGGAGTGAGAGAGGAGGATCCAGAGGAGTTACTGTGGCGCCTCCTACAGAGCCCCTGAAAGACAGAACGAGGAGAGACACTTTCAAACCAGTCCATGAAAAGTTGATGAGAAGATATTTTTGGACTGAAGTTGATTAATCTTTCTTCAGGAAAAACACATCCCGAGTTTGACGGGACTCAAACCTTCATTCACATAAAAACTGGTCCATGGAAACACCAAAATCTGATAAAGTGATCAACCAGATGATGAAGTGGAATCTGATGAACGAACATGACGTGTTTTTAAGAGTAAAGTTCACACATTGAAGATCCAGAAGCTGCAGAAACAGAACCTTTCTTTGTTTCATCTTTTTTTAATAAAGCTGGTTCTTTGTCTCCTCCTCCTCCTCCTCTTACTACTCATTCTCCTCCTCCTCTTCCTCTTCCTCTTCCTCTTCCTCCGCCTCCTCCTCTTCCTCCTCTTCCTCCTCCTTCTCCTCCTCCTTCTCCTCCTCCTCTTCCTCCGCCTCCTCCTCTTCCTCCTTCTCTTCCTCTTCCTCCTTCTCTTCCTCCTCCTCCTTCTCTTCCTCCTCCTCCTCATCATCATGGTCCATTAGATGCTGGACCTGACTGAACACGGTTTTTTGATTTTCATTTGTCTCAGCAGAAGTCCTTTCAGAGTAAAAGCAGTGAAATCAAGTTTCATTATTGAGATTTTACTGCAAACTCTTTGATGGAATCTGTCGGACACTCATAAGAATCTGCAGACATTCATTGTAATGATGTGGACCAGAACAATCCTGAGTTCTGTGGAGAATACTGGGATGATGAATGTGACTGCTCTGAACTCCAGTCCAGTTCCGTGCAGTCGCTTTAGTTTTCTCGGTTTCTTGAGTGTCTCTCGGGTCAGTCCAGATTAGTGTGGTGACTTTCTGCAGTGCTGTCAGAACCGTCTGCGGGTTCTCCCAGTTGACCTGTTGCGGTTCTTGAGCAGCTTTGTACAGCAGCACAGACGTGGCCAGCCTCTACCTAGCGAAGGGAAGCGCCAAGTCTCTCCACGACATGATCATCTACCAGTCCCAAACCATCTACCCGCTGTGGAGCAACATGGCAGATGCTGTCAGGTGGGCGGGGCTGACTGATCTTTGGGGGGGGGCTGATCAGCGGCGGGGTCTAAAACCTGCCCCTCTTATCCATCACACAGGGAGGGCAGGAACCAAAACCAGAAGACCTTCGGCCTTCCACCTGAAGATGTTTTTCAAGCTATTTACAGGTAGAAGAATCTCTCTGGGAAACAATCACGTCATCCTTCATGACTTCCTGATGAACCTTTCAAAACATGTTCCTGAGAGATTTGTGAATTTCATCCGCCAGTCCTTCTGTAATAGCTCTAGAATGGTAACCATGGCAACTGGGAAGGCATTACAGTATCATTACAGTACGTGTATAAGCTGTTTGAAGGCCCCCGACATATGAGCGTAGAAAGCAGAAGTTGATGTCTGTTTCATGTTCCTGTTTTTGGAACAACAGAGATGTTTTGGTTTTCTGCAGAGTCATGCGTTCGTCTAATGTAGAGGACTTCCAGAGGATGATCTCAGAGAGCAGAACAGATTCTGAACCGTTTACTCCAAACAGAAGTCCACTTTGTGGTCTTCACACACCTCTCAGTGCTGTGCATTGGTTTTCTGTAGGGCTGACATCTCACCAACCCCTTCATTTGTTGTGGTCAGACCAGACTCTGGGTTCTCCAGCAGATGTGCAGCTGTGTGTTTGTTCTGCTCGTTGGTTTGGAACAATGGCTTGCATTTATAGATTTAAAGAAATATCTTGACATTCCGATGAATCCCTGAATTTTGTCTCCCAGGTCAGAAGAGGAGATGCTGAAGTTCATGGGTTTGATGAACTCTTCCTGGGTTCTGGATGGACACGATGTGGTAACTGCGTTCAACCTCTCAGGCTTTCAGACAATAGTCGATCTTGGAGGTGAGTAAAGCTTATGGAACCCTCCCCCCCCTCACACACACACCACCGTCCAGGAGCTTTGATTACCTCCCGGTTTCTCACTGACCTCTGACCTGCAGGCTGCACAGGTGCTCTGGCTCGGGAGATGGCGCAGGCCTATCCCTCCTCCTTCGTCACGGTGTTCGACCTGCCTCAGGTGGTTGAAGCAGCTCAGAAGCATTTCTCACAGGAGAACCAAGCTGTGGTGTTTCAGACCGGTGGGGCTGCTTGATCCTCAGAAACATGATCTCTACAGCTCCCAGAGCTGACCTTTCACGTCTTTGCAGGAGATTTCTTCAGTGGTGAGATCCCTGCTGCTGACCTGTACGTTCTGGCCAGGATCCTTCATGACTGGTCTGAGGAGAAGTGTCTGACGCTGCTGAAGAAGATCTACGACGCGTGTAAGCCAGGTGAGTTCAGAGGAGAGCTCGGAGGTTTTCTGTGTTGAGATAAAACTTTATTGATCTGACAGAAAGGGGTTTGTCAGAAAATCGTGAACGAATTTATAAAAGTCCCAATGCAACACCCATCAGAAAAACATTCATGTGATTTGTAGAGAGAACGGTTCTGTGGCCACACACATCTGAGGATTATTTGGTTCTGTTTGTCCTGAGTAGTAAAGGTAGAAACCAGGAAAGCCTGAGCTTTTATTTTGAAAATGGTTTACTGTGATTCTGTAAGCTTCCCTGCAGACCTTCATCATGTAATGTTGTTTTTTAAAGTTTTCTGTCAGCTCGTTGGATCCTCTGTAGGTTTGTCTCACCTTGGAGGCTCTTATCCAGCTTCTGTAGGTCAAACGTTGACATATTCTGTCCATTTCCTTGTGATGTTGTGAAGCTGAGGTGATGAGCGCTGTGATCAGGATCTCTGTCCGTCCTTCTGCCAGGCGCTGGCGTTCTGCTTGTGGAAGCCATGTTGTTTGAGAACAGACGTGGGCCCGTCATGGCACAGATCTTCTCCCTCAACATGCTGGTGCAGGCGGAGGGCAGGGAGCGCGCTCCGTCCGAGTACTCCCACATGCTCCAAAAGACGGGCTTCCACAGCATTCAAGTCTGCAGGACCGGAAAGTCCTACAACTCCATCCTGGCCGTCAGATGAGCGCGTTCTCATTTGTCTGAGAAAAATGGAAAATCAACATTTCACAATCTTGTTGTGTTTTTGTATGAGGAACTGACAGCCATTTATCCACTTTGTAAAAAGGTTTGCACTAATATTATCACTCCCGATGTCAGTTTGGTGCTGGAAAACTTCCTCTGGTCTCCTAAAATCCTTCAGCTCTTTCCACAATGGTTTCTTAGTGAAGTTAGCAAAAAGAAGAAACATCACAGCATTTACCTTGTATCTAAAGTTACTGCTGAAAAAGTCAGATTGGAGATAACCAGCAAACTTTGGTTGCAAACGCTCGCCTGAGTCCTTCAGAACTGCCTGGATCTGTTCCACCCAAACCCTGGTTGGAGAGTGTAATGATGCTGCACCTGCAGCACCTCTGAGGAGATGGAGGAGGTTCAACGCCCCATGAAAGAGGCTTGACTGCAATGCTGACTAAAAAAGCCTCACCCTTTGCTGTCAGAAATGCAGGTTTCACCTCCTTCACTGCTGCTACTTTACAAACATCTGCTGTAAATGGAGAAGATTTACACCTAATGCTAAAACTGTAACCTGTTCTGAGAGAGAAAGCTTTCTTCTGGTTTGTGGACATGTATTTCTCTGTGTGAAACATGTATTTTGTCTATTTTAAGATGGTTCCTCTCTGAAGGCACAGAATAACTTCTGCTGATAAAGATGCATTGGGCAAAAGTAGTTCTTTTTCGATGCATTACCATAGAGGTGATGGATCACAGATGTATTCACAGCTATAAAAAGGGACGTTAATATTCTTCTGACAATTAAATGAGTGCTTCATCTTCTAGTTTTCTTCTGTATAAAAAAAAAAAACTCCAAAGAAGACATAAAAAAGGCCTGAAGCTGAATTAGAAGAGACCTGGCTCTCCGCTTGCTCCTCGTTTCTTCTTGTGATTCCCGTTTGATCCTGAGAGATTCTTCCTGATCTCCTGACTTGTGCTGAATCTGTGCTGCCTGAACGTCCAACTGTTGAGGACTCAAACTTCCAGAAGGATTCTGTGTTAGTGTTTAGGGTTTGTTGAAAGATGAAATCATCCGTTGTCCTGTTCATTCACGTGAAAAAGTCATTATTTTTACTGTGTTTTGATTGTATGAAAGTATAAGTGATGTTTATTGTGGGTCTCATCTAAAGTGATTTATGACCACAAACACAAAGATAGCTTGAAGCTCCAGATTTGAACATGAACGCACAAAATGAGGAAGAATATCAAGACGTGAAGAAAATGTGGGTTTAAATTGAAGCGTGTGCCGTGTTCCTCCGTGTTCTTTCATGTTCTTTCAAGTTCTTTCATGTTCCTCCATGTTCTCCTGTGTTCCTCCATGTTCTTTCATGTTCCTCCGTGTTTCTCTTTGTTCTTCCATGTTCCTCCATGTTCCTCCGTGTCCCACCAAAGCAGCACTCCAGGGGTCTTCACTCTTTTGTATGGATCCTCTTTCAGGTCAAACTCCTGCATTTTCCTGTGGAAATGATTCCGTTTGAAATCAGGTGGAGACTTTGTGAAAACTGTCATAGCCCTCCAGTACAATACTTTGTCATTTGTTGGTTACATGGGTCATTAAAAACTGAAGATCATTTGGAATAAACTTGAACAATCCAGATTTACTGATGGCTAATTGAATTATTACAAAGATAGGATTTCTTCTTTTTCTTTTGTGAGGCTCTTAACTCAGGAGTAAATGTACACTTTATAGATAGACTGAATTGATTTGAACATAGTATTAAGTTACTGTGTAGATTTAGGAATCTTTGTGTTATGATGCCAAATCCCAGAGATGATTTAAAATGAGGATAGTGAATTATAACCCCGTTATGTATGGGGTAAGAAGGATTGGACATGATTCAAGTCTAGTTTCGGTTTAAATTTGAATAAAAACAGAGCAGCTAAAATGCGGGTTTTTAACTGTAAGCAGTGATGTTTCTTCTAGTAATTCGGACACTGAAGCTGTGAGGGCATTCTGCTGTAATGACATGACTGTTCTCGTGAGGACATTCAGTCATGGTTTGTATTTTTCAGATGGACAGCTGGACTGTGGAGCAGACTCAAAGTCACGTCGCTGCGCGCGCGCGCGGCAGGAACAACAAAGGTTGTGGAAAATTACTTCCTGTTGGTCGTCTGTGTTTTTTGTGTGTGTGTGTGTGTGTGTGTCTGCTGCCCTCTGGCGGTGAGCATACGCAGCTGGGCTCCGTAATCCCCTCCCCGCCCGCCGCTTGTGTTTATGTGCGTGTGGAATACGGGTGAAGCGGAACTCACTCGAAAAAAAGAAAAAGAAAAGCAAACAGCGCTTCTCATCAAACTCTGACACCAACCTCCACTGGCCTGGCGCGCGTTGTATGTACCCCAGAATTTACTGGAACTCTCTAACTGCCTGCGCGTTGTAACTCGGTGCTCTTATTGGGGTATTTGGGCGACTTTACCCGTGGCATGGTCGCCGCAGCGATCCGCTAGGAGAACGCGACGTCGTCATTTAAAATGGCGCCAAAGATTAAGCGGAGGCAGGGGAGCGCTGGTAAACATGCCTTTCTGCGGCTACGCTGCACCCTTTCCTCCGTTTTTAAGAACGTGCGGAGCTCCTGCGTTCATGTCGACTTTGAAGTGGGCCTTTGACCTTTAACCTTTGTCAGAAAGGCTTGCGCTGAGTTGGTCTGAAAATTAGGAGTGGATGCGAGGCTAGCATCGGTGGCTAATGCTAAACACAAATCGCTGTCACTGATGTTAGCCTCCCGCTAACAAACAGGCCAACGGCGCCCATTTCCTCGCAGCCGCTGAGCTCTCCCTCCTAAAAGGTTTCCTTTGAGTATCTACAGAACCGTGTCGTGTAAGCTACCACAGCTGTTGATAACTTTTTAAATCTAAAAATAAAGGCGCGCTGAGTGGGTGGGCCCGCGGTAAGGCTACCGAACATTAGCATGAAGCTAACATGAGCGAGAAGCTGGTTTCAAGGAGTGTGTTCTGTAATGTACAGCCGTCCTGTACACACATGACCCCGCGCTTTGTACTGTGGTGTGTGTGTGTTAGTCGTTAGCATGGAACAGTCATATATCACTGCATATAATTAGCGGCATTTATCAACTTTCTGTTGCTTGTTTGCGCTAAATAGGGGCGTCACTCGAACCGAGCTCTGTTAGCAGCTTGGTGCCGACCCTGCCAAGAGCGGGGTTCGGGGTGGTACGGCGCCGGTGGTTTGGTAACTCGGTGCGTCGCGGCTGTTTGTGTCGCGCGTGGAAACTTGTTGTCGTTGCCCGGACACGTCCCTGACGCTGCGTCATCACCTAGGAAACGGCGGGCAGGCTTTGATGAAGCCCGTCTTCGCTTTCCCGTGTGAGGCTGGCAGCACGCCGCAGATTTCCTCCACGCTGCCTGGAAGAAGCTTTATTGGTTACGTCGGTTTTAGGAGTGAAAAGGTCCGAAGGAGAGTTTGTGGTGATGACGCCAAACCTGCAGCGTGCTGCTCCAGCGCAGAGCTGTTGTGTTATTACCTAACGATGCTGCAGTCTTTGTGTGCTCCATGCTGCTCCTCTTTCTGTTTGTTTTGATGGGACTGACCTCAGTATAGTGTACTACCTGATACTTTCTTGCTTTTACTAAAGAGTTTGAACCTTTTGGGTGTAACCGTTTCTCTGTCTGACTGGACATTCTGTTTTGTGAAGAGCGGTCACCGTGGAGCTCTACCCACAGATGAAGATGAAGAGGAGCCGGCACCTCAGCACCAGTGATGACTCAGACAATGGAAGTAAGAGCGCCGTCACTTTTAGACTTTTTGTACAGACGCCATCCTGGCACGGGGACTCCTGCCCCTCTTCCTTTGCTAAGACTCAGAAAGACTATCAAAAGTTCACTAAAAGCATTGCAGTCACATTTTAAACATCTCTTACAGGTTGTTGCGGCTCACTTATGTTTGGTTTTGGTCCTAATTTTTTGCTGTTTTTAAAATCAAAGTGTGAGTTAGTAATTTGTGTTTGCACAGAGAAAGGAACATGGTGACATCAGACAGAGGCAAAGTACACCGCAGGTGTTCATGATGGTGTTTGAACTGTCTTATCTTTATGAAAGCAGACAACCAAACAGAGATGACATTATATTGCTTAGCAGCTCACTCTGCAGTCATTTTCAGGGGTTTTACAACCGAAAACACGACTTTTCAATAGTTTATGAACCAGTTCGTCTTACTTTCTGGTCTGATTGTTTGTGGAGGATGTGAGTGTTGTGTTTGAGCAGCAGAAGTAAATCTGTGACGTTTGTCCTTCAGGTAGCTCCACCTGCTGGTCTCATTCATCGCAGCACCGGAGGGGAGGCGGGCAGAAACCCTCTGAGGTACATTGATTCACCTTTGCTGTAGGACATATTTTCTGTGTTTGAAAGCCTTCTACGTGTCTTTGTTGGATCTGTGAAGACTCCTTCATCCACAGCAGAAAAGAACGCCGTCTGATCTTAGATTTTATGTTGAAAACGTTTCTCCAGAGCAACTTTTTCTGCCTGGAGATTGTAAATAAAGAAAACTCCAGTACATAAAGTATTTTTTGGCACACTTGTTGTTTCTGTGGGCGGTGTATGGAGAGGCTCACTATCTAAGATTCAGAGCCAAGCATGTGTAGATGGAAACTTCTCCTCTTATCTTCTGGACAGTCTGTGAACTTTGGTCCTGCGAGTCGCACTGCTCCTCCTTCTCTGACCAGCAGCCAATCAAATTAAAAGGAAACAATCTATCCCTGCCTTTCCATTGGTTGCTTTTTGCTGCCCTTGCAAGTTTTTAATCACGTTTTTGAATTTTCTTTGCATGTCTGGCCTTCAGTTTTTGTCTAATAACTAATATATTTAGAAAGTTTGTGTTTTTTTTTTTTTCTAAGTACACCAAATACTTTGTTGTACTGTTCTGTTTATAGTGTTAAAGGTGGAAAAAACAGCCTTTCTAACTGAGCGCCCTCGTTTGTGCGGCAGGTTTTTAGGACAGACCTGATCACCGCCATGAAATTACACGACTCACATCAGCTGAACCCAGAGGACTACTTTGTGCTCGCTGACCCATGGAGGCAGGAGTGGGAGAAGGGAGTCCAGGTTCCTGTCAGCCCACAGTCCATCCCACAGCCCGTCACCCGGTACCACAGTCCCACATCCTGCTGTTTCCACAAGTCTCCATGTTTTCAGAAAACATGTAGCTGAGACAATGCAAAAGCTTTTAAATCTTTTACTGATGATGCTGTCTGTGCTTGAGTCACCTGTGATCCTCTTGACATGTCCGCTGTGTTCTGCAGAGTGTTGGTGGAAAAAGAGAAGGAGCTCATGTTCATCAGGCCCAAGAAGTTGATCCGCACGTCTGGCTCGGAGGCGCTGGGATATGTGGACATCCGCACGCTGGCAGAGGGGATGTGCCGCTATGACCTGAACGAGGAGGACGTGGCCTGGCTGCAGATCATAAACCAGGAGTTTGCTGAGATGGGTAAGTCATCTGTAAGGCTAATCTGTTTTTATGTTATGGTTTATGAGGTGAACAGAACACATGAACTTGTGTTGATTCCTGCGTCATGGAGGGTGAGCGAGTGGAACTGGAGATGAAGTCTTGACATCAAACTTTAACCTGAATGAAGTAGAAAAGCGACAGCAGCTTGAACTGACTCTCTGTCACCAGAAGCCGTAAAAAGGCAGCGAGGTTTCAGGGTTTGTTCCTGTCATCATCATCGCTCTGACCTCCTCTGCTCGCTTCATGAAGGCTGCTTCTGGTTTGAAACTAAATACTCTAGAAAATGAAACTCCTCAGTCTTGTAGGGTAATCCAGCCCAGGACTCCAGTTCTTTTTTGGTTTTTGGACCACTTTGTTGAGATTGACCCGACGCTGTTCTGATCAGACAACCAAAAGAAAAAGCATTGTCGTTATAATCCAGCGTTTTGTCGCTGCAGCGTCCAGCGCTCTGCTGGATGCTCATGGAAATCCTGTGGTTTTTAATGCTCGTAGAGATCAGAGAGGCTCACAAACAGACACACATAACCCGGTTTAAAACCTGAACGCTCCAGGTATAAGCTAGGGTCAACAGTGACCCCTGGTCTCGGTCAGAACTGTACTACCAGAACATTTCCTGAGGCCGTTTTTCTTCCAGGCCTGCCCCTGCTTGATGAGATCACCATGGAGCGGGTGATGGAGGAGTTTGAGCGCTGCTGCTATGACAACATGACGCACGCCATGGAGACGGAGGAGGGGCTGGGCATTGAGTACGATGAGGACGTGGTGTGTGACGTCTGCCAGTCGCCCGACGGTGAAGACAACAACGAGATGGTGTTCTGTGACAAGTGCAACATCTGCGTTCACCAGGTCAGGAGGTCCACAGCTGATGGAGAGCAGAGCTTCCACGCGCTGAAGATTTGATCATTCTCTTTCCTGGCACTTCTGAAGAAGTGACCTTTAACCTATGAGCACGACCTCTTTGTCTCACCAGGCCTGTTACGGCATCCAGAAGGTCCCTAAAGGCAGTTGGCTGTGCCGGATCTGTGCACTCGGCATCCTCCCAAAATGCCAGCTGTGTCCCAAGAAGGGGGGGGCCATGAAGCCGACTCGTAGTGGAACTAAGTGGGTCCACGTCAGCTGTGCCTTGTGGATACCAGAGGTGAGGATCCATCTCTCCGCCGTGGACTTTGACAATTATTTTGTGTTGAGCTGCGTGTGTGTGAAGCGCCGTGCCGTCCTGTCGTGCAGGTGAGCATTGGGAATCCGGAGAAGATGGAGCCCATCACCAACGTGTCCCACATTCCCAGCAACAGATGGGCTCTCATCTGCTGCCTGTGCAAAGAGAAGGCCGGAGCCTGCATCCAGGTACAGCCGCTCACCTTCACAGCCCTGATGGAGATGCTGCAGAGCGCCCCCAGCAGGTGTTGCAGTGCTCTACGGTCAGCAGGATGTGGTTACTCGTTATCAGATAACTGGTGTAATCGGATAAAGGACATTGGATTATCCCGTTTGCACTGGGAAAACTAGAAAACCAAAGAAATCAGAAATAGATCTGATACTTGTGTGAATGTTCTTGTTGTCGGTACAACCGGATCCTAGATATTCGAAATCAAGGTTTGGTTTTTGAACGTGTGTTAAAATTCTGCTCTGATTTCTTTCCCGGGTTTCTGACTTGATGTGTTGCTCGTAGTGCTCGGCCAAAAACTGCCGGACTGCCTTCCATGTGACGTGTGGCCTTCAGGCCAACCTGGAAATGAACACCATCCTCACTGAGGACGATGAGGTGAAGTTCAAGTCCTTCTGTCCCAAACACTCCGGACACCAAGGGGCTGAACCACGAGACCAGGAGTCAGAAGAGGAGCAGGAGGAGGAGGAGGAGGAAGCTGCCAGCCATAGAAAAGGCAGAAAGGGCGGGGGGAGACAGGGCGACGATGCGTCCTCCCACCCTCTGCCGCCATACGCAGGCAGCGACCAGGACGGCCTCAGCCAGCAGGAGAAGAGAGTCAGCCTACGCAAGCTGAAGCTGCAGGAGATGGAGGAAGACTTCTACCAGTTTGTGGACGTGAACGAGGTGGCCACTAACCTGAAGCTCTGCCCAGAGGTGCTGGACTTCGTCTACCAGTACTGGAAGCTGAAACGCAAAGCCAACTTCAACCAGCCCCTCCTCACGCCCAAGAAGGACGAAGAGGAGAGCCTGGCACGGCGGGAGCAGGAGGTCTTGCTGCGTCGCCTCCAGCTCTTCACCCACCTGAGGCAGGACCTGGAGCGGGTAGGTGTTCGCTTGTCCTGGATCAAGACAGCGAGGGGTGGGGGGATGAGGAGGCAGAAGAACGCTAGGAGGAGCAGGAGGTGGCGGACCTGAAGAGAGTGAATAAAATCTAAGTGAGACAGCGTGTTTGCAGTGTGAAGTTAGGTTCAGATGTGACAGCAGCAGCAGTGGATGGAGCAACACTCTGCTCCCCCCAGCACCTCCCTGTTTCTGGCGCTTCACCGCAGCTCCAGGTCATCATGAAGAAGAAACTCGTTTGTGTGTTGAACATACAGAGCAGGTAGTGAAAGACCAACTTCAGTTTGAAGGAGAAAAGTGGGAAAGTTCAGGATAAATGTTCCCAAAGATTCCTCTCAGTCGTCTGCTTGATCAGTGACAGAGAGTGAAGATGCTGAGCTCTGCTCTGTGTTGGCATTCCTCCCTACTCCCCACCGACTAAAACACTTTATAGTGCAGGACGATCTAGTGCTCTCGCTTTTAAAAGCAATTCAGACAACATGCTCAAAAACCTTCCTCAGATTAGTTCAAATGGCAAATGTGACGTCACCGATTTCCCAAATGAAACCTACCGAATGCCGTTATTTTACAAAGACTGTTTATGAATCCACCGCGTTCTGATGATGAAAACTGGTAAGACTTAAAAAAATAAAATAAAATGAAAATGCATTTTTTCACTTGGAAAACGGTTCAAACCACAAAGCATTGTGGTCTATATTCCCCAATCTAGTGAGCATCGATGCATGCTGGTTTTTCACAGAGACTTGTGAGGCGCTGTCGTTTGCAACTGTAGATTTATACAGCTCTACAGAGCGGTGAATGCACTGTGTAGAGCACTGAGTAGTGAAGCAGTTCGGACACAACCTTTGTGATCTCTATAGAAGCTGCTGTTGCTTCCAGGTCCGTAACTTGACTTACATGGTGACCCGGAGGGAGAAGATCAAGCGCTCCCTCTGGAAAGTCCAGGAGCAAATCCTGCAGCACCAGGTCGTCCTGCTGGACCACGAGCTGCTGAACGGTGAGTACAGGCTGCTGGGGCTCACGGATGTGTCGCCCTTCCCAGGTGTTTCTAAAGGTTTCGATGGCCTGATGCTGAACAACCTGAACGGTTTCGTTTCAGACAATCCTTCTCCCAAAGATCTGGAGAGGCTCTTCTCTCTGGGATGGTTGTCCTCTCAGTCTGGCTTGTCCCAGAGTCTCCAAACCAAGTCACTGAAGCTGAGGAGAAAGAGAAGCAGTGACAGGAAGAACCTGTCTGACCCAGCGCACACCCAAAGGAAGGACAATCAGGCCAAACCTCTGGAGATGAAGGACAGCAGGAGCTCTCAGATCAGAGAAGCTGTTCCCGCTCCGGCAGCAGGGGAAGCCCCCATCCAAAGCTCTGAAATGAGCAGGGAGCTGTTGAGCGCAAAGCTCGGGAGGCCAGACGTCATACAGGAAGCTGTTGTCAAGCTGCACAAGGTCGAAAGCAGGAAGGTGATGAGGAGAGAGGCCCCTGAACATGAGGGGCAGGAGGAGCGGGGAAGGAAGAGGAGAAGCGAGGCCGCAGACAGCTTGGCTTGTCCGGTGAAGAACAAGCTCGGGTCAAAACATCTGGAGAAAACCGTTTCCATCCGGCTGGTGGACATCAGGAACTCTGACTCAGATGAATTCTTCATCGACGAGGGAGTGGCCAAGAGAGGCCCCGCCTTCGCAGACGTGACCCCGTACTCCAAGTTCAACAAGGCCAGCGTGGTTCTAGACGCCACCGCCGTCACCAAAACCAACATGTGGTTGAGAAGAACACAGAGTGACGGCGCCCACGCCCCCCCAGGAGCTGTGGCCGGACACCTGAAAGGCTGGGGGAAGTTCCGGATCCCCAGGAGGAGCGAAAAGCCTCCCGCTGCCACGTGGAAGGTGGAGGCAGAGCAACACAAGCCTCTGCTGAGGCCGCCAGAGCCCTCCTACCCCAGAACACGACTGCGCACAGGGACGGAGCACGACGGCTACCCCCCCGACTCCAAAGGAGGCAACGCGGAGCTGGAGCCCTGCCTGAAGCGCTGCCACTCCCACGAGCTTAGGGGCGACGCCTCTCTGGGGCGCCGCTACGGCTCAGACATCATCCGCAGGGGCGTGCTGGCCTCCTGATGAGGACGCACTGACGGAGCTGCACTGAGTCGGTGGGGGTGTCAGTTACTCTTTGTACCTTTTATTTTTCATTAGAGTTGATGAAATGCTAGATTAAAACCAGAGCAGATATTTATTTTTTATTTGTAACATAATGTAAAACTGGGACAAATTTGACTTTATTTTGAGCTAGATTCTATTTTTATTTGTTTCCCCAAGAAAAGGAGTAGAAAGATGTCACGTTGCCATGGAAACACTCGCTCAGATCTTTACAAACTAAAGCATCAACTGGAGAAGTTGGGTTGTTTTCTTGGGACCACCGTTTACCATGATTTAGTGTTGAGGTCGCCATGGTGATCTGCTGGGATCATCCAGCTCCACTGAACCTCCAAGCCAGAAACAGGAAGTCCTTTTGTCTATTGGAGGAGTGACCAATGTTTCCCCGGCAACAGCGCTTGCGTGTCGATGAGCTGCGATAGTATCCGTCATGTGCCTAACTTATTTGAAGCGTTTGCACTATGAGAGGACGGCACAGGCGGGACGCACGAGAAGAGTTATTTTTACACTGAAACATGAAAGTTTTCTGTATCGCGCCCCCGCTGTACTACTGTTATGCAAAAGGAAGCTGACTGGGCTGTTGTCCTGAAGACACAATAAAACTCTGAAGGTGTTTGTGAGTCTGTCTGATCTTCACGAGGTTTCGATTTATTTAGATTTTAAGCTGAAGTTATTCAAATGTTTGAAACACTGCTGACATTACCCTAAATGAAGAAGTGTGCTTTATCTGCTGCTCAGATGATGGAGCAAAAGGATGGTTCAAGGTTTACTGGAAGAAGCTTAAAGCACATATCATCTTCTGCTGCTCAGTAGTCATTCTGCTGTTTAGAGGAAAGGATCTTATTGGAGACACTGTGCATTTTATTTTGAAATGAACATGCTGATGTCAAAAGTGAAAGTTCGGCTTACAGCGAGTGATGTGGGACCACTGGCTACAGGATTTTGCGGTGGATCAAATGGCTCTTTTGGCGTTAAAGGTTGCAGACGCTTGCTGTAGAGAATTGAGGAAACGGTTGAAGGTCTCCTGATGTTTCCACAGACTGAGGAGCATCCCTGATTATCAGACAGGAGGCGGAGCCAGTGGGGCTGAAGGTTCCTGCACTTTATTGCTCGATTCATCTGAAGTGAGATCCTGCAGAAAGTGTTTCAGGACTGCATGAAACCTGAACCATATTTACAATAGATGCATCACTATTAGCACTTATACAGTATGTACATATTAGTCTCTGGTCAGCTATGACAGTAGTTACAAATGAATCTACACACACTACAGGGAATTACAGTGCTTGGAAAACAACAGGCTGCACTACATTCGCTCATGGTTAGGATGAAGAACCAGGTGTGGACAGAAGGCCTGAGGACGAGACCCTCAGAGGCGTGGAGGCAGCAGCACCCACATGCCTGACAGGTTAAAGGGTGGAAGCAGTGGAGGATGATGGGCTCACTTCCTGTTTTTAATGCCGTTTGTTTCCTGAAGTCTGAACATACTTTTAACAACACTACTCATCAAAGGGTGCAATTTTATTCATGGTGCCTTTAGAAAACAAAAAGCCTACACATAAGAAACGGTCAGCAGCAGTCAGTCGTAGAAGATCATGCTCTCACACAGTGACTTCCTCAGAAAGGTTACGGTGACACCAGCAGGGTCAGGGTTACGCCAGACCGACAGCTCTAACCTAACCCTAACCTACAGCGGCGCTAAAACGCCATACACGTGCACATGAATCTAAGGCTACAAAAAGATCCTCTGAGGCCTATCCATAGTGCCTTCATGTTGACATCTGCAACACATTTGAACTATACATAAACAATAAAGAGAAAAAAAACTTTAATTTGGCAACCTTCAACCAGAAACCTTGGTTTTGGTGTTTTATGTCCACAGCTGTAGCGCTAAAACCGTTAACGGTGATCCGTGATGAGAAGCTGAGGATGTTGAGTGTTTCTGTTCAGCAGAAACCAGCAGGATGTTCTCTAAAAAAGGTTAAAAAAAAACGGAGCTGTGAGCCTCCAGCGGCTCCAGCTCCAGATGTGTGCGTCACCACAGCTGGCTGGCTCGGCGAGAAAAACCTGAAGATGTGGAGAAAACGTTTCCCTGATGTGAAGACTGTCTGGAGAACAGTGGTGGGTCTGGTTTGTTCTTCTGGCTCTTGGAAAAGGCACTTCAGGCTTCAGCTGCTTTCCGTTTGGAGCTCTTGGTTCTGCCGCCGGGCCTTTCCGTCTTCCTGGGGCCTTTGGAGCGGCTGACCGGAGCGGGCGCCGCAGCACCGCCCGCTGTGTCGTGGGCCTGGCTGTTTGTTCCCTCCAGCTCTTCGTGCTCCAAACAGCACAGCTCGCCGCTGGGGGGGCAAGGCCGCAGCCCTCCTTCCTGGTGAGCCTTGCAGAAGGAGTTGGGGCAGAGCTGGCAGAAGGCCTCGGAGTTCTTCCCACAGACGTCACAGTGGTGCCAGGGGCAGTCCCAGCGGCCTGCGGGACACCGACACGATCAAAGACTGTCAAACTCACCTGCTGAACAGTCGGTCTGCACAGGTGGACCCAGACCGCTCTGACTGCAGCGTCACGCATTCTGAAAGGTACGGCGAGGAGCTCACCGAAGGGCCTCTTGGTGAGGTTGAGGCAGGACAGGTGGTAGGCCTTGGTGCAGGTCTTCTTGTCGCAGAGCACCAGCTGCCCTCCGTCTCCACAACGGAAACACTCGTCTTCAGACTTCTTCTTGCCCTCGCTTTTCCTCTTCTTGTACTTCCTCTTCAGCCGTTTTCCTTTGGGTTCTGCTGCGTGTCCGTTTGAGTTCTGCAACAGACGCAGACAGCCGCTAACTGGAGCCCAACAGAACCCCATCCTGAACTGACGGTGAACATTCAGCCGTCCTGCAGAGGAAACGCTCGTCTCCTTCAGGTGCTTCCTTTCTGCTGCCCTCTGGGTTTTTCTAACGCTAAACTGATTAGAGAAAGAGCCTAAAACGAGTCAAGAGTTTCATTCTTTGTACTTTCATTCAATACATCTACAGTGACTTGGACTTTGGAGAAGCTCTTCCAGTCTAACGCTCACCTTGGGCCGGTCCCCCAGAAAGCCGCTGCAGTTGGGAGCGCCGCAGCGACAGATGGTCTTCTCGTTTCCGAGGCAGTCCAGGTTGTAGTTGAAGGTCAGTTCTGTCCCTGCAGCACAAAGACAACAGAACACAGTTGGAACCAGCAGGTGGCGCCTCTGAGCAGACCAGATCTCTGCTGGGAGTCAGGTGACCTGCAGGAATGTCACAGACGGCGAACAGGCCAACGCGAGTGTCTCCGTTCACCGTCCACTTCTGCGTCTCACAGTTGGGTTGGCAGCTGTGGTTCATGAAGCGAGAGTAGTTCCCTTTTGGACCCGCGTCGATGATGCGGTCCTGGAGGAGTGAAGGTCAGAGGTCAGCACGCAGACAGAGGTCTGGTCGCTGCGTTTGTAGTATTGACTACTGTAATGTTGCAGCGGTCTGCCATGCAACACTCCCAATGCAATACCAGTTACTGTAGCTCCCTGAAGAGGAGGCGCTGCGGTGGAGGAGGCAGCGCCTCTATCCTCAGAGGAGCAAGCCCCTCCCTCACGGCGGTTCCCTCACCTTGTCGATGGTGAGCATGTAGAAGTTGGTGATATTGTTTTCATGAGCATACTTGATCCTGGCTCTGCACTCCTCCTCGTCGATCAGCTCTCCGACGTACTCGTTGACGAACTCGCCCTGCAAGACAAAAGCCCTCCTTCCTGATCACGTTTACACAGCAGGAGGTGAGCTGAGGTGTTGATGGAAATCCCGCGGGCTGCTTGGATGTTCCGTTTGTGTCCAGGGAAGAGTCTTCCATTCCTATCGACTCAGCAGCAGGCGGAGACGGCTCTGAAGCCCCTCCCACTCACCTTTTTGATGTCCCTCAGGGCGACCAGGCCCCAGCCCTTGCCAGGCGTCTTGATGATCTTGGTCTCAGGGTAGAGGCGCTTGGTGAAGTCCTGGTTGCAGCAGCGCTCCCCGCTGGGACACACCTGGGGGTGGCACTCGTACTGCAGCATGCGGTTCAGACACTCAGACTCGAACCCGCACGGCCGCTCGTCCGTCGGCTTGCAGTTGCACTTGGGGATCTCAAAAACGTCTGCGGTGTAGACCTGAACTCTGCCGAAGGGTCTGTTGACCTGAGGGGAGCAGACGGAGAAGACGTTCAGGAACAAACCGGCTCGCTCTCAGCTCCACTGACTGCTGGCTGAGCCGCAGATTCCAGACCTTGATGAACTTGTACGGCAGTGGTTTACGGCTGCTCTCCTGAGCTTCCTTGGCCTCGCGTTTCATCTTCATCTCTTTAAACCGAGCTTCGGCCTCCAGCAGAGCTGAGGACAGAAGATCCAGACACACAGGAGTTCAGCCTGGACATCTGAGCAGCCAGCTGATGCTGCTGGTTCCTCTGTGGGTTTGTCAGAGCATCAGGACTCCTCCATTACCATTCTTGAAGACTCGGCCGATGCCTGTCCTCTGGTGCTTGCTGCCTCGATCGCCCTCCATGTAGGGGAACACTCTGCCCTGGTGGGTCCAGAAGTAATCTCTGGAGCCGAAGAAGAAGACTGGGAACTCTCCGATTTCGTGACGAAGGTGCTGGATGTTGGTGGGGACGTTTCTGGGGTGCTGGATCTCTGCTGGCCACCACCTTAGAAGAGAACAGGGGTCAGACGGGAATGCTGGAGAAGAATTGGGTTAGGGTTCGGGTTTTTGCGTGCCTGTATGTTCCAAGTTTGACCCATATGATGTCTCTGAATTTGGGCTTCTTCCCGGCTCTGCAGTCGTTACAGTACCAGCTCCCATCAGGCATGGCGATGTTCAGGCAGTCCGGATGAAAAGCTGCAGGACAGGACTCGCAGCACAGCAGCTGTCCTCCTGCACAGCAGAAAAATCACACTCAAATGAAGCTGAAGTGTGGGGCTGGCCTAACGCTTCAATGTTCTGTTTCACTGGAGGGGCTCAGACTTCCTCTGATTCCGTTTCCAGCTGATAAAACTTGGGAGTCTTTTCCCCTTCAGGGGAAACCTGGATCAATATTCTCCCTACGATTAGGCGTCAAATCAAAGCCGTCAGTTGAGTCTGAATCTACAGCAGGTCACGCTGGAGCGTGCAGACAGGAGCAGACCTTTGGAGCAGACGAAGCACCAGCTGACGTTGACGTGGCTGTGGTGTCTGTAGCCCTTCTTGGCGCTGAAGTGGTTGGTGCAGACGATGGCCGTGTTCGTGATCATCTCACTTCCTGCGGCCACACACAAGTCCCCAATGTGGTATGCTACGGGGCAACGAAGGCAGCGCATCAACCGACCTGCACCAGAGAGAGAACAGGTCAGGCAAACATGGAGGGAGGACAGAAGAGCTCAAAGATGGATGCTGAACCTCCATCAGATCCTTCAGGTCCCATTCCTCAAAACTGAACTCTCTTTTCCAACGCAGATTTCATTGTTTTTATTGGTGGGTTTTCTCCAAACTTTATGATTTTTTTGCCCTGATATGAAACTGGAGGCTTGCTGGGTTGATGACGGTGTGGGAAAGAACCAAACCCTCCTTCTGAGGCTCACCTTTGGTAGACTTATGTTTGGTGCGAGGGCCATAGTGGCAGCTGAGGCAGGCGTGGAGGGGGCAGCGGAGCCCCTTGTTGTCGAACACGGTAAGCGGGTTGAGGCGGATGCAGGCCTCGTGGTAGAACTTGCCGCAGTGTAAGACGTGGCAGCGACGCACCTCGCCCTCTGACTCCTTACAGGCGAAGCAGGAGTGGATTCCTGAGGAGAAGCAGAGATGATCATCAGCTCCGTCCGTCACCGACAGTTGCGCTCCTGCAGTGTTGCATCAACACACCCGCTCTGCACTGCTGGCACAGCAGCTTGTCTTCAGGCTTGAAGGACAGGCCCAGGCAGTGGAGGTGGAACATCCCACAGCACTGGCCTTCACACGGAACCAGGTCCTCACCTGCCTGCTCGCACACCTGCAGGAGACCACAGCCACTCAGAAATGTTAAGAAAGAGAGGATGTTTGATGTTTCAGCCTCATCTCCTGAAGTGATACGGAGCAGAAATCACAAAACTCCAACAGCAGTTTTCCTGAAGCAGCACTGAGTCTTCTGGTTTCTGTGAGGCTCTCTGCTCTAGAACATCACATGAATCAAAGGTCCTGAAGAATCCTGAAATGATCTTCAGATTGAGTAGTTTTAACTAAATTCCTTCAAACTCGAGAGAGAAAAGGTCAAACTTCTAGGACCAGATCAGACCAGCGTGAAGCTTCTGCTGAGCTGCATGATCACAAGACGGTCTCCACAACCACCAAGAGAGCAACCGGCGTGAAGGCTTAGCGCAGCTGAAACCTACCTGACAGACAAACTCCTTCCTCCTCTCCCCCTTCTTCATCCCATCCAAGCTGTCGCTGGGAGAATCGGGACGTTCTTCACTCCCAGAACCCTGCAGCACCAGTGAGACAAACCGTCAATGTTCATCTACAACACAGCGAAAGGTTTCACCGACAGGAGTCTGGCTGAGAAACACAACCAAGCCATTCAAAGCCTGTGTGAGCGGAGTTCAGGCTCATGTTCATCCAGCAGACACAGCAGTGTTCATGTTTCAGTGACATCATCAGCCACTGGTTTGGATTCAAACACTTGCTATGCAAAAACACCTCTCTCCATTTCAAATGTAAATAGAATATGGATTTTGTAAATCAGTTAGTCACTCAGGGGAGAGCTCTAGAGGGAACTAGAGAGGACAGAGCTCTAGACTTCTCTTCATGTGAGGTTCAGACATCTCAAGTCTAACCGACAAACCGACTGCGGTGAACTAGCATTCCCAGACCGCGGATGCAGCTCTGCTGCTGATGAAAGCTGCCGTTTGTGGCATCACCTCAGCATCAGGGCAGGGGGAGCACCTCCTCTTCTTGGCTTTGGACGTCGTCATCTCTCCATCCTGTTTCCTTTTTCTCCGTCGCTTGGGTTTCTCTGGACTTTGGTCCTCTGTGTGCAGGAACATTTACGCTTTCAGATCAACATGCTGCAGATCTCAGCCAAACAGCTGAGAGAGAAAGCAACTCAAGAAAAGCAACTTTGTAGACTGACCTTGAAGGGAAGCTTGTGACTTGTTTGCGCGTTTCCGGGGTTCTTTTCCATCCCTTTTTTTCCTCCTCTTTTTGTTTAGCTCCTCTGAACTGGAGGCCTAAGAGAGGAAACTCAGTCAGTGTTTGCAGCCAAAGCATCCGGAATGTTTTCCACAGGAATTCTGCTTCAGTCACATGTTTTTAGTGGAAAGGTGATGTTTCTGTGACAGTTCTGCGTCAGGTGATCCTTCACCTGTTTTTCTGGATCTTTCAAAGTGCGGCGTCTTCTTTTGGGCGGTTGATCTCTGTCAGCTGCAGCGCCTGCTTGTGGCCTTCTGGATCTCTTCTTTCGCTCCCTTTTCACTGAAAGAACAAACGGAGGTTTGTACGGTTCAGTTAAATTCAGAGTGGAACCTGATGAGCCCTGAACCACTCGCGACAGGACAAGCTGCCACCTTACTGATTTACACACAAAGAAGAAGCAAAGGTTGCAGTTTGTCAAAAACCCACAAGAGCCTGGAGGCAGACGGGAGCATCCACTCCATGATGGAAAGTCTGAATTTACACTCGAAACAAGAGCTGCATCATTATTGGAGGTGTTTTTCTGCCAGCAGGTGGAGAAACACTCCAAATCCTACCCAGGATCCATTTCACTGCTCAGAACCGTATAAGAGAGGAGAGAAATGATCCATTCTGTGGTCTAAACCAAAGACTTATCTGAGAACTGAGTGACATCATCCACATTACTTCTGGCTCCAACCAGATGAAGTCCATTCAGTTTATTTGCAGTATGGACTCCGCCGTGTTGGAGCCAGATGTCGGCAGTTAGCAGTGATTGGTCTGGATCAGTCTTAGCCATCGTTTCTATGGCAACCACTCTATCAGGAAAAAGCTTGTTGGAAGCCCACACCTCCACCACTTGAAAGCGGGCTACACCAAATCTGTCAAGCAAACGTTTGATTTACCAACTGTTATTGAGGCATGTGATTGATCAGTTTATAACTTGAATAACTTGCAATAAATATCATGATCAAAGTGGATGAGAATTATCAACAACATGTTAAAAATGTATCAGAGCAAGAATGGTTCTTCTGACCAATGGAATGACAGATCACTGTTCATTTCTCTGGCTTCCTATTTGGAACACCAGGGGGAGGGGTTACTCAGTCCAGTTCTCGACATACAGTCATTGGTCTAAACACATCCAGCTGAGGACTGAACTATGACATGGTGCTGGAGTGGTTGGAACGTCAGGCTTTCCCACAACTTCTATCAAAAACACGCAGACAGGTGTTCCTGATCAATGACGGCTCAAAATAAAACATTTCTGATAATCCACCCGTCTAATGGGAATCCAGGAATTCATGAGGTCACAGCGATGAACCCATGTCTGGTTCTGGCTGCAGAGGTTCATCACTCAGATAGACGGGAACTAAAACCCCAAACCAACCTGTTTCCAAGCGATCCCCTGCTGAAGAAAGCAACTTTGGTTTTCTTTTCTTGACCAGATCACAGGTCCTGCTGGCAGCATATTTGTTCTTCCTCTTGCCTGCCTTGGTCTGAGCCTGTCTGGGTCTCCTCTTATTCTGAGCGACTAGTTCTACCAGAGAATCTGATAAAGACGAGGAATTCTGCAAAACAAATGGATTTCAAAACTTTCTTCATGGTCAAATAAAACCTCCTAGGATTAGCAGGAGTTCAAACTCCTGCTGAATCAAAACACATGATCACAGAGTCAGAATGGCAGCACGTCTCCGTCCAGCCTGTATCTGAACAGCTGATGGCAACTCGTGTTTTTGAACCAAAAACAATGATTCCTGCAAACAAATCAGTCAGAAACCGATTAAGAAAATGCCCTCTGCTTCATGGAGCATGCTCAGAAACTCTCACCAGGTCTGAAACCAGCCTGCCGTCAGTGTCCAAGGTCACGCCATCACAGTCCTCTGGTTTCAGCTTTTCCAGAATGTGAGGGTTCACGTGAGGGCCCTCTTCGTTGTAAAGAAATCCAAAGTTTTCCAAGCGTTTGTCTCGCTGCATGTTGAGGGCCTCCTTGGCCTGAATGACGCCCATGTTCCACTGAGCCTGCAGTTTTCTGGGTACAGAGGCAGAAGTCTGCAGGACAACCGAGGGAATAAAAGATAAACTTCAGCGACAAAAAAGATACATATTTAAATGTACATCGAATTAAATAAAGAACCATGAAACTTTGAGGAGAGCGTCATCTCAGAGCCCAAACAAATCCCCCAGTATTTGACCTAGAAGGGACAGCAAAGCCAAAAGGTTGACCTTTCTATGAGTGACACACGAGCCCGGGATTGTGATGCCCTGGCAGAGCTCAGGGTACTGCTCCTCTCCAGAGAAAGACACCATGTTCTTCTCAAAGATGTAGCCTCTTTCTGGAGCATCTCCAAAGTACTGAACATGGTAAAGTATGTCCAGCTCACAGGTGACCGCTGGAAAAAAAAACACACAGATTAGCTATCAATCAGAAGATGTCTGAACATACAACCATAACTAAAATCAAAACAACATAAACAAAGCTGGCAGAGTTAGAATCCTCAGACAACCGCAGCCCTAGAGGCGGTGACGGTCTCTCACCCTTCTGCTTCTCTTTAAAGTGGCTGTTGAGTTCGGGGTCATTGGTCACCATGCAAGGCCACCAGGGGTAACCAGACACCTTCGTCCAAACCAGATCTCCAGGACAGAACCGCATACGCAAAGGACAGTCTCCTTCAGAGAGCTTCAGCTCTGACATCAGAGCTGGCTGGAGAGGAGACAGAAGAGCCCCTTCAGAATCAGGAAGCGAAGAGTCCACGTCCTTCTGTTAATAACGTCATACGGTGAACGCAGTCACAGCAATGCAGGGAAAACAGACTCAACTCTTTTTGCTTAAACATTAAAATGGTCTTTTCAGAGAAATCAATCTCACATTCAAATGACTGAATACATGTGGAGTGACATGGTTTTCTTATGGTAAGAAGTAAAGTAAAACCTGAGCTACTGCAGCTTCTTTTGCAGTGTTTTCATGATCCTTAGGAATGACAGAAGTGCAGTTTACTTGAGCTTTGGGTTTGTTGGGCGCTCCTCTTCTTTTCTTGACGTCATGTCTCCCATCAGGACCAGATGAAGCCTCCTCGGTGGCTGTGACCAAGCCGCTCCCATTAGCACAGAACGGCTCAAACAACGGCTGCTGGACAACCTGTGGTATTGAGATGGCGAGCTGGGGTTCAGCATGGGGTGTGCAGTTGTGGGGGCCGTTGGCAGCAGGAGCTTCAGCACCCTTAAACATGGGTGGTTCTGGAGTGCAGAGCTGGGGAAGAACAGAGTCCTGGTCCCCGTTGAGCACCAGGGCCGTCAAGTCTTTGAGCTTCTCGTGAGTGTGGTTGTTGTGACCATGGCCCGCCATTTTCTGGAGGACCCCGTCTTGAAGAGTGGCAGCCAGCTGCGCCGCCGCTTTATCCATCAGCAGGGCCGGGTCGCTGCTCACGTCCCCCCGGGCTTTCAGCACACTTAAGGACTCTGGGGGCTGCTTCATGCTTATGGGGTTGGCTGGTTCTGGCATTGAGGGCAGGGAGCTGCCTTTGCTGTCCATCCCTTCTGACCGCTCCAGACTCCAGTAGCTGAAAGATGAGCAACACTGAGTTATTTCTGCACACGGAACTGCAAGCTGGCACTTTCTGGAGTCTGAAAAGTCTGGTTCCTGAAGGTGCACAGAACTCTGTCTGCAGCATGTAAACAAACCAGCTTCTATAACAGGTGCTGCAGCTCTGAGGAGAGAGGGAACAAACGTGGCATCTAGTCTTTACGTTCAGCAAAGGTTGACCACGGATCACCTCCTCCGACCTCACCGAAACCTCCTCTCCGCAAAACAGAGATCTCTCGGCCCAAGTGCAACCGTTTCTCCCCGGCAGCCTCGCCCGGGCTGAGGACGGGTTAGCCGTTAGCATCCGCGTGTAGCTCCGCGGTGCGGACAGCCGCAGGGTCCGCGGCAGCACGCACCGAATGCTGAACGAGGGGGCGGCCGCCGCGCTGCACGCCGGGAAAGCCGCAGAAATAACCCGAAAAAATGCAGCCGCAACCGGTGAAACGGGATGCATCTACTTTCAGTTACAAGCGGGATGCAGAACTTTGTGGCAAAGCAGCGGCAAAAAATAAACCCAATTAGAAGAAACGACCGAGGTCGTCTAATTAAAGTAGCGCTGAAACAACAACGGAAGCACCAGTAATTAGTCCGGATCACGTCATACAAAAATGAGTTCAGCAACACCAGAAGACGATGGAAACTCGTGAACCGCAGCCACCGACAGCCGGACAAGTTTTCCACTGAGCCGCATTTCTGTCATCCATACAGTCAGCCATTATAGCTTACTCCAGCAAATAGACAAAGCCGCCACTCAAATATTCCACGCAGTCGAATAGCCGGAAAACCCGAAACAAATCCACACGCCAATGCTTTCTCTGGCGTGGGTTGTTGGCTGTAATAAGTTGACTAAAGGCTTAAGGTAAATCGGTATAAATATATAAATTGTGGGCGCCATGACAGCTTGTCCCGAAAAACTAACCGTGCTAGTCGAAGCTAACCAGCCTCCCATTGAACAGAGCGCACTTACAGCGTTAGCAGTTAGCCGGCTCGCTAAAATGGATGGTCGGCCTGAACGGCGGCTCTCACTGAAACTCCGAGCCGCCGACGTCTGCGGGCTGACAGCGGCCTCACGGAGCGCTTCCTTACCCGCGGGTCGAGTCCGGTCTGCGGCTGCTACTGTGGAGACATATCCAGAGTCACCGCGGACAGCGAACGGCTTCATTCAAGTCGAATCAAAAGCTTGCGGGAAACTCAAACTGTGCGTCGGACCAGCGCGAAAAATACTCACTTCCGATTGGTCGGAAGCAGAGCGAGGATCCAACCGGTCCTTTCAAAAAAAAAAAAAAAAAAAAACCGTAGGAAGTAGCTGACCCCCGAGCCTCCAGACGGAGCCCGAGTCGCTCTTTACTGCAGAGATTCAACATTTAAACTCTCATTCTTTCACTGAACTGTTTTCTATGTGTGACTAGAGGAGAGGAATCACTGGCATTTAACATGACCCGGTTTATAGGCCCGATGAACTGTCACAGGACAACAAAAATGCAAACCCATTTAGAATCCAACCCCTTATTCACGAGGCCAAATTCACCACCACAGCAAACCGGGGTCTAGTTTATATTTAAAAAATGAACTACCACAGTGCAGAAATAATTGAACTAACTAACAACAGGATTTTGTGGGCTTTTTCTGCTCCAAGTTTGCAAACATTTCAGTCTAAAATCTATAAAAGACTTTAAGTCTGCCTGTCAGGCATTTATGGAGAGAATATAGTATCACTCCGATTGGTGCGTACGTAATTCTTGATTTGTAACTCATCCAATATTGTGTGCATGAGTACAAAAAATCACAAAAAAAATCAATAAATACAATTTACACATGCACAACCTAAAATTACAACAGCTTCAAACTAACTAAAACCACATCCATCCATCCATTTTCTTCCGCTTATCCGGGACCGGGTCGCGGGCGCAGCAGTCTAAGTAAAGATGCCCAGACTTCCCGCTCCCCGGCCACTTCCTCCAGCTCCTCTGGGGGGACCCCGAGTCGTTCCCAGGCCAGCCGAGAGACGTAGTCTCTCCAGCGTGTCCTGGGTCTTCCCCGGGGCCTCCTCCCAGTGGGACATGCCTGGAACACCTCCCTAGGGAGGCGTCCAGGGGGCATCCGAACTAAATGCCCGAGCCACCTCAACTGGCTCCTCTCGATTTGGAGGAGAAGCGGCTCTACTCAGAGTTCCTCCCGGGTAACCGAGCTTCTCACCCTATCTCTAAGTGAGCGCCCAGACACCCTACGGAGGAAGCTCATTTCAGCCGCCTGGATCCGGGACCTCGTTCTTTCGGTCATGACCCAGAGCTCATGACCATAGGTGATTATTGGGGCGTAGATCGACCGGTAAATTGAGAGCCTTGCTTTCTGGCTTAGCTCTCTCTTCACCACGACGGACAGGTACAGCGACCGCATAACGGTGGACGCAGCACCAATCCGACTGTCGATCTCACGCTCCAATCTTCCCTCACTCGTGAACAAGACCCCAAGATACTTAAACTCCTCCACTTGGGGAAGGAGCACTCCACCCACCCAGAGAGGGCAAACTACCTTTCTCCGGTCGAGAACCATGGCCTCAGACTTAGCGGTGCTGATCCTCATCCCAGCCGCTTCACACTTGGCTGCAAACCGTTCCAATGCATACTGGAGGTCCTGGTTCGATGAAGCCAACAGGACAACATCATCTGCAAAGAGCAGAGAGGAAATCCTGTGGTTCCCGAACCAGACCCCCTCCGGACCTTGGCTGCACCTAGAAATTCTGTCCATAAAAACTATGAAAAGAACCGGTGACAAAGGGCAGCCCTGTCGGAGTCCAACATGCACTGGGAACAGGTCTGACTTACTGCCAGCTATGCGGACCATGCTCCTGCTCTGGTCATACAGAGACCGGACAGCCCTGAGTAAGGCTCCCCGGACCCCATACTCCCAAAGTACCCTCCACAGGACACCACGGGGCACACGGTCGAACGCCTTCTCCAAATCCACAAAACACATGTGGACAGGATGAGCGAACTCCCACGAACCCTCCAGCACCCTGGACAGGGTGTAGAGCTGATCCACAGTTCCACGACCAGGGCGGAAACCGCATTGTTGTTCTTGGAATTGAGGTTCGACTATCGGCCGGACTCTCCTCTCCAGTACCCTGGAATAGATTTTCCCAGGGAGGCTGAGGAGTGTGATTCCCCGGTAGTTGGAACACACCCTCCGGTCCTCCTTCTTGAAAAGGGGAACCACCACCCCTGTCTGCCAGTCCAGTGGTACTGTTCCCGACTGCCAAGCGATGCTGCAGAGACGCGTTAACCAAGACACTCCCACAGCATCCAGAGACTTGAGGTACTCAGGGCGGACCTCATCCACTCCCGGTGCCTTGCCACCGAGGAGCTTGTTAACTACCTCTGTGACTTCAGCTTGGGTAATGGACAGCCCCACCCCAAGGCTCTCAGCCTCTGCTTCCTCAAGAGAAGGCGTGTCAGCAGGATTGAGGAGATCCTCAAAGTATTCCTTCCACCGCCCGACAATGTCCCCAGTCGAAGTCAGCAGCTCCCCACGTGCACTGAAAATGGTGCCTGCAGAAAACTGCTTCCCCCTCCTGAGGTGCCGGGTGGTTTGCCAGAACCTTTTTGAGGCCAACCGATAGTCCTTCTCCATGGCCTCACCGAACTCCTCCCTGGACCGAGTTTTTAGCCTGAGCAGCAGCTCGCTTTGACTGCCGATATCTGTTAAATAACATCTGGTGAAACTGGACATTTTCCCATTTTCTTAAACAGATATGCTGAATAATTAACAGAAAACATGTCTAAATAAGCATTTTTTAAAAGACTTGTCCTTTTTTTGAAAATACGTCCCAGAACGAATTGCTTCCTCTCTGCAGCACCTCTCCTGACAACAGCGTCAACATGGGGTTCCTTCCCAAATGCTGATCACCAGTCACAGGGATAGCAGGTACCGCTGAACCCTTCTAAACAGCCACAGATCGGAATGGGCTGGTGGGCTGATCAACCCTCTATGCTAAGTGGGTTTTTAGAAGGGGATGACGCTCCTGCCTGCTATCGCTGTGTTTGATGACCAGAGCTCCGTGCATCGACTGTAGACTAGAAGTAGGCAGCGGACTCTTTGCCTTGCCCCAGAGAGCTGAGCGTAGACCTGATCGACGCATCGTTCCCTCATGACAGAACCCCTATCCACAGCGGAAGAAGGTCCCTTTCCACACCTAGGGAGTGGAGCAGGGTGTAGGGCTGAACAACTCTGTTCGCTCCCTGGGTGTCGAGGAGCATCTCACGCCGCCTGCTCGCGGAAAAGTTCTATAGCGAAGGTGCTGCAGGGAAAGTGCAGCAAGCAGCAAGGGAGGGATGAGAATAGATCAACTTTAGTGTTGAGTGTTTTAAAAATGATAATTTTTATATTAATTTTCTCACTATATAATTTAACAATCTAAGTTCAAAGTGGCTGATAAGAAAACTCTGATGAACTCTAGCAGCATTTAAACGCATGAAATCTTGGAGATGTGAATAGTCTCACATTAGATTTGCATGTCAACTCGGTTTTGTGTGTGCGTAAAGATTTGTGCGTGTAGTTAGTTTCAAGCTGTTGTAATTTGAAGTTGTGCATGTGTAAATTGTATTTTTTTTTATTTTGCAATTTTTGTACTTATGCACAAAATGCATGGTATGAGTCATAAATCAAGAATTACACACTCACACATTAAAAATGACACACAAATCAAGAATTATGCATGCACATATTAAGAGTTACGCACAAATCAAGAGTTACGCACAAATCAAGAATTACGCACGCACAAATTAAAAGTTACGCACAAATCAAGAATTACG
>BSAI01000101.1:29386489-29414657 GCA_036245035.1 Adrianichthys oophorus
AATTACGCACGCAAAAATTCAAGGTTACACATAAATCAAGAATTACGCACACACAAATCGGGGTGATGTTATATTCTCTATATTTTTCCCCTTAAACAAAAGATGCAGTACCTCTAATGGACGCTAGGGAGCGTTAAACAGGAACAGTTAACGTCACAAAGTTTTGGTTGGTTGGCCTTTCACATTAAAAGAGGAAACTGTTGTAATTACTTGATGCACATCTTCCAAAGTCTACCAGTCAAATTAGATTTCTGCTATCCAAACATTTATCTTTGAAACTAAT
The DNA here is from genome assembly GCA_036245035.1 of Adrianichthys oophorus. Classification (NCBI taxonomy): domain Eukaryota; kingdom Metazoa; phylum Chordata; class Actinopteri; order Beloniformes; family Adrianichthyidae; genus Adrianichthys; species Adrianichthys oophorus. The sequence continues at coordinate 29,386,773 of BSAI01000101.1, forward strand.
TTGTGTATTTCAAAGTAAAACTTCATTTCATTTAAAAAATAGAATTAATCATTATTCTTTCGTAAAAAAATAAAACAATAATAACAACCACAGGTCCCTTGAAAAAGTCTTATTTTGTAAATTAACCGGAAGTATGGTCCGAAACGACAAAACGCTTAACCAAGTGACGTTTGACGTCATTGTAGTGCTCGGCCCGGTAACTGTCATGAGAGGCATGAGAGGACATGACATGAGATAAATTTTCCACTGGTCATCTTTCCAGGCGTCGTAGGCCGTCGACACCGTTCGGGGATTCGGTGTTTCTATGAAGAGTCTGAGCGGCGCGCGGAGTTTGGACCAAGCTGTAGCTAGCTAGTTAGCTAACCGAGGAGGAGCTAGCCCGAAAGAGCCGATCAAAAGCAGCGGATTCGTACTCAAAGCATGGCGTTGATCCTATTTACGAGAACCCGGGCACCGTTAATGAAAACGTCTCGATCATTAAATAACGAATTCCGGAAACGTAAAGGTAAGATCTTTTTTTATTTGAACGAAACTTCTTCTTTATGTGTTGTCCCCGTTAAACGAATGTAGCCTTGGAAGAGCCAGAGGAGAAGTGAGATGTTAGTTGGTTGAATTGAATCAGGACTCTGAAGGTGACCGTTGTGTTCTGACGCCTGCTTCTTTAGAATTAAAACTTTGCGAGCAGGTGAACTTAAACGAGCAGCGAGACGAGTTTTTTTTTTCAAGAGCAAACAGGTTAAACGAGGACAACCCGGTGTGGCCTGGCAGCGCCCCCTGCCTCTGCAGCCTGAGCTGATGCTGTTGCTATGGCAAACAGGCTGAACATTCAGCTAACATTAAAGTCTGTCAGTGACTCCATCGTTCAAGGAAACACTCACTTTCGTCAGTAGTGTATGTTTAGCATCAGAAACCTTCCTATAGGACAGCTGTTCATCAGAAGTGAAAAGGCTCTTACTCTGAAAAGAATAACTTAAGGAAACAAGAAACTTTTGTTTCAAGATCATTTAGAGTACAGCTTGTATGGAGATAACAGATGAGAAACGACTGCAGCAATGACTAAAATGTTTGTGTATTTGTTTACTCTGTTGTGTTTTAGTGTTGGCAGTTAAAATGTTGTAGACTGCTTCAGATTAAATCAGACCCACTCACAATGGCTACGTTTCTGCAGTGTGTTTTTGATCAAGTGGATTGTTGTGTAAGCAGTGCAAGTGTCAAGATAATGTGTCTTGCAGCAGTTGGTTATGTAATATGAAAAATGATCCCTGAGGGAGCTGAAGAAGCTCTTATAGTAATGTGTCTGCCTAATGCATTGAGTCTGGCCTTATAAATAGATGAACATGAGGACTCGTCTGTCTGCAGAGACGGAGGATGTACTTCTGCCAGGACGCCCAGATTATCAGACAAACTGTATTCTCTTTGTAAAGGTCAAAAGCTTTCATAACACCACTGCAGACAGTCAGGTCAGAAGTTTCCTGTTTACATTTGTGTTGTCTTTTTGTTGTTGTGGAGCTGGTGGGGTGTGCGTCCATAAAGGTTTGGTGTGTAACCTTCATCGTCCCTCTGGGAGACAGAGATCTTTTCAGTGGCTGGGTTTCAGAGACTCTCACCTCGTCATTGACCTGACCTGCTTAAACCGGCCCGTGCTCAAACCTTCTAAAGTGGATAACTGTCATCCACTTTGGATGTCTGACTTTAAGGTTAGTCATGGAAAAGATTAACGCTTTATGTAACGTAACAACTAGATAAAGCAGGGCAATAATGAAAATTCACTGGTGAGCTGTTGTCTGCAGTTTAACTGAGACTGTTATCTGGAGGTAGATGACCCACGGTTTCTAGGAAAGATCAAGAACCATAAATGTTTTTACGAAGGAGGCCTAGGAGTTCAGCCTGGTCTGCAGCCAGCTTCTGCAGCTTCAATACTCGTGGACCTGAGGTCGCATACACGGGGAGCAGAGCTGTGTTTGTATACATGCGGTCAGTGTCCATGTACACAACAGTGCATCTCCAAATCAGCTGTTGCAAAGCAAAGTCATTTAGAGCAAAGAAAGATTTTATCTTTAATGATCATTTTTACAAAATATAAACATCGCTAGAGGTTTGTATGATCATGTTTTTTTTTTAACAAAGCTGTAGGTTTTTGTTTTGAGGCAACAATGAAAACGGTCATACTGAAGGTTCTTCTTTCATAAATGAGACCCAGCAGAAGTGTAACTGCGCACAGGCACATGTCTGCAACCACAAGGCTGTCGCTGAGAGGAGAAATGAAGGGGGAGGAGCCACAGCCGTGGTATGATCCTGTCACCTTTGTTTGACCCGCCAGCGTTTGAGTAATCTACTGTACTTCCAGGCTTTTCTTTCTGTGTCCGCTCAGCCAGCGGGTGACGCTGTTCCAGTAAACTCCTCGTTCTTCTGCTTGTTGATCTCTCCAGTTCTGTCATGTTTGGCCAGGCTTTGCTGGATCTACTCCAGCCCGCCTCGTGACACTCAGAGAAGGGGCAGGAACACACTTTCTGCCTGGTCTTTTTGGCTGGAAGTTTCTCTCTTTTCCAGCCTTTTACTTTGTCCAGTTGTGCACAGCTTGTGATGCTGAGAAAGATGTTCACATAAAAAATGTCCATGTTCTAACACACAAACCGCTGGAACCAGAGCTTCTCCAACTGTCTCAGGAAAAGCCACAACCATTCCTTTTTGTGGATCTGACTTTTCCAACTATCCTATTCTCTAATTAAAGACAATGTGTTTGTGTGTGTGTGTAGGGGGGGTTGCTCAAGGAGACATTATCCATCAGTCTCAGGATTTGAACCCCCATTCAGTCAATTGGCAGTTCTTGTCCCCGCTCTGAATGGGAGCTTCCCATAGTTTGCTTTGCCAGTGGTTCAGAGGATTCTCACTTGATGTTCTGACATGAAAACAGGTGAACGTATTTTCAGGAGGCATTTAAGCAACGTCCCTGAACATGAAGGAGTTGATGCTTTCAAGCATAGTTTAAAAAAAAGAAGAAGAAGAACTGAAATTAGGAGAACGTATGAACTAATGATCTCACACAGTGTGTGTGTTTCATGTTGTGCCTTCAGTGCTGACTGTGTCTTCTGTCTCTGCAGGGAAACTGCAGGATGGAGCCTGCATCAGCTGCACAACTCTCAGACTTGTCGGAGAAAAGTAAGAAATAAAGGAAAATAGCAAATTTCATCTTTTTCAGCTGCTTACAAATAGTCTGGCAGCAAAAAACATGTTTGACAGATTCCAAAGGCTAACATTGAGGTGGAAAGTTTCTCTTTTTTCATCCTTTACTATTTTTTAGCCAGAATGTGCTTATTCCTCTGCTCTTCTGTTTTTGGGTGATGTTAAAGTCATTTTTATTCCAACCTCCTGTCTTAGCCTTCTAACCGGTTCACCTCTATGCATCTTCTGCTGGGTGTCCCTTCAGGTTTGACGGGCTCAGACCTGGCAGCATAACCCAGGTCCCCACATTCTCGGCCCCCCTGCCCCGGGCAGGTGAGCACCTGGGACCCTTTGAGAGCGCAGACCCTCAGCTGCTTGACTGTGCTTTTGTTGTTGGGCCTTCACCCTCTGTCACTTCCACCAGCAAGTGGACGATAGCTCACCAACAGGACATTCCAGGTATCAGGTGGATACACTCCTCCAGCAGAAGATGGGACGACTCGAAAGTGGAAAAATCCCTGCGTTCATTAAAAGACAAGAAAAAGAAGCTGGAGGAAGGAGGACCGGTGTACAGTCCAACTCTAGATGCAGAACCTGTCAGAAAGACGATCCGACAGAGAGTCATGGATGAAATCAAGCACTACTACCATGGCTTCAAGCTGCTGTGGATTGACACCACTATCGCGGGGCGGATGCTGTGGAGGGTCCTGAACGGACATCCTCTGTCTCGCCGTGAGAGGAGACAGGTGAGAATGCAATCATCTCAGGAAACCAACAGAGTTCTCCTAACTGAGCGCAGGTTATGTAACACATCAGCAACTCCTCTAACATAGAGCTTTCTATTGAAGACAGCACTTAATATGAAGAATTTCAGTCATGTGGATCCGGTTTGACCTTCTTTCTTAATTCTTGCGCTTTATATGTGAAGACATATCAAGATATATCGGTCAGCAGCTGTTTATCAAAGATCAGCACATCTTCAGCAGGACATCCAGCTGTGTGCGAACTGTAGAGAACATGTGAGAGGGACTGTCAACGCCATGGCCTGAGGGAAATAATCAGCCGCTCTCATAAATGTGGTAATCATTCAAGACTGTTCAGCGTTATTCTTTAAACTTTCACCAAGGCCATGCAACACTCAGAAATGCAAAATAGATAAACAATCTGTCATTGAGTCTCTGCAGGCTGTAGCAGCGTGCTAAAGTCCACCTTAGCCCCACTGCTAGAAGATAAACAAATAGTTTTGATTTAAATGCTCGCCAGAAAAAAGTCTGAAAACATCTCAAGTTTTCTAAAGAAGAAGAGAGACCAAAGAGGAACTCTTCACTGTAACGTAAATCCTCGTGTCGTGTGTCAGGAAGCCTCCAAAACAGAATTGCTTCAGAAGTCCAGCTGTTTAGCACGGTGGTGGGGGGGTCACAATGGGGGTTACTTTGGAGAAATTTAAGAAGTCGTGAATGACTCTCTGGAGTACGTGACCCATGTATTACGAGAGTTACATTCTAAAAATAACTCGCATTAGGTGAAATACATGACGTTGGTTACAGATGTTCTAAGGCAGTAAAATCCCTCGCTGCACACTTTATACACTTTTCTTAGACAGACATAAACATTTTCACGCTTTTTTCTCTCGTTAAAACTCCCAAAGTTTAAACCTTTGTAGAAAAATATGCCCAGGATTATAGAATGAAAACAAAGATCTGATTGATTGTTTCTGATTGAAAATCTTTGATCAAATATTTTTGTAAATGTAGCTAACTGAACACATTCAGTACAGGAGACACGACACAGAGGAGATGGATGGATAAAATCGCAGCCAATCAGGACACAGAACACAGTTTGCTGTGTAATAAAAAAAAAAAAAGCTTGCAAAATTACACTGAAAAAATCTGCTGAACAGCGACACCGTTAAAGGTGAACTGGGATATAACGAGGAACCACTGTAATAAAAAAAAAATGAAAATCTTTTCTGTGGTTGAATCCTGTAACACAAGAAACTTCCAACTCCTACTGGATCATTGTTTTGGGACTTTGAATCTAAAGTCTGCGGAGTGATGCAAACGGAGCGATTGGACTTTGATAGAGTCTCAGAGAACGTACATTTAAACATTTAAAGTAAAAATAAATAAAAGAAACAAAAACAATCTCTGAAAAAGCCATGAAAGATGTGGCCTCATCATGTCATTGATGAGACATTTGTCAGTGTTTATTCTTAGTTTTTATTTTCATATTGTGAATACGTTTACCATTATTTAAAATAGTCTTTTTTAGTCGGAGGTTTGTTTATCAAAGCAGTTACTTTACCAGATTATTGCTTGAAAGTAGCTGATAAAAAGCAGTGAACTTTGTTCTGATTTCTGAGCAGCAGCGTGTGGCGTTCAGGAGCCTCACAGTCCAGTCTTACTTAAGAGTTCCGCTAAGATAACCTGTATGAGTTGAGAGGTCACAGATGGTGGTAAGGACTGGTGGCCGTCTTGTTCCTTCACATTAATCCATGGCGTCTTTAACCTAATGGGATCAATTATAGAAACTGGATGCAGATGCAGTCTTTACGCTCTTGTCAGTATGAAGGAAGACTCCTCAGAAGAAGCTTTACTGGTTTCAGCTTAGCTTCACTGCTTACATAAACTGAAATGCTTCTTTTACATTGTTAGTTCATCTAAAACTTTGTCAGGGGAAACATTTCTGTCTTAGTTTTTACAGTTCTGGAATCATCAAAAGTAGAACCTTGAAGTGGATTTTTCCTCCAGCATCTCCTCTGTTACACTTTGTATCACACCGTCACGGCAGCTTCTTCTGACTCTGTCTGCAAAGATCTACCTTAATGTCCACTCTCACTGGATGTGCCACTGTCTCCCGTGGAGTCATGTGATTGGCCTGACGCTCCGCCTCCTGCAGGAGACGACTAATACGACAGTAGAATGAAGTCTTTGATTGAGGAGCTTCTACAGTTTTAATGTTTCGTTTACTCAATATTAAAGTTTATGATAAAACTTTAATAATTAACTTGGACCTTACCAGACATGTTATCCATATCAACAAAGTTTTGAGAATGCATGACATTGTTGAAAGTTTGGCTAATCTGCAAAACACTTTGATCAATTCAATGTGATTTGATTTTGTATCCCTTTAAATCTTCTTTCTAAACCACTTCTGTCAGAAAGACAGACACATTTTCAAATAATAATTCTTGTATCAAAGCTAACCAAAATGTATTTTCATAAAAGTATTCTAGAAATTCCTTTGAAGAAAATCAAGTTTAATTCAATATCAATATTATTTAAGATAGCTGTAGTAAGGAATGAATTCACAGAGGTCCTCATCTGGTCGGGACAAACGCTTCTGCCTGCTTCAGTCCAGGAAACAACGTCTTCAGGGTTTGTCCTCCCTCCTTCCAACCAAAAGCAGAGCAGCAGCGCTCATGACTGATCAGGCAGCAACAGTTTATTCATCACTGCTAAACACTTTCTGGAACCCTTTGAGTCGTGCAATGGATGAAGGGAAAGCCTTTTCTCAGCTGTTCCTCTTGCTTCAGATGTGATGTTCTTTCTTTTCTACTCAAACTTGCCTTCAAACTCTCCCATTCTGTGAAGGTCACATCAACCTTCAGACATTTTTCTCCAAAGCTGATGCTGGTCTGGAAAATTGAACACTGAGTTATTTTAAAACCACAGAAGCAGCGTTCGTGTGCATCCTTTAAAGGTGATGATTGCACAGCAGAGGCCAGACATGGTTTATGTTTTAGTGTTCTTCAGATCAGACTGTTCTGCAGATTTCTGGTTTTCACTGAATGAATTCTGTTAAAGTTCCATCTTGATCATCTTTTAAACTTTTTCACAGCGTTTCCAGTGGTTTCTTTAATTATGATGATGCCGTTTTAAACTAAAATCCAAAAACCTGTGTCATTTTCTAGGATTTGTTTTCTGCAGAGCAGCAGGAGTTCATTAGAAAATTGTCTACAAGTTGTGGGCAGGACTGTTGGTGCAAAGTGAGCCTGCCCCAACTTCCCATCACCCATCTGTTTCCACTCTCTCCTGCTAGCTTACAGTTCCTCACACCCCCAAGCTAATATTAGCTATCCAGCCGTACAGTTGATCCAGATTCCAGCTCAGGCGAGGAAAACAAAAGACGTTCATGGATCGATTTGTCTACAAATTGCTGCATTCGAAAGGAGCGGATCAGGGAAGCTCCACATCTTTTCTACTACTATCTTTTTCAACGCCATGTTTCGTCTCCCCTGATTCACACTGAATAAAGAAAGGCTCAGGAATGCAATTTAAAGTTTATTTTTCTTAAAATATGTCGTCTATCGGCAGAAAAAATGCTACAAGGACCTGTTAAAACACCATTATCATCAAAGTTGTGGGGATGGTGTCACAAGCGTGTGATAACTCCATGCAAAAGCTGGATCTCCAGCTTATAAATGAAGAAGCTCATCTCAGTGTCTGCAGTCCCGGACGTGCTTCCTGTTCCAGCTGCTTCCAACACCACAACCTCATCTGCAGCTTTTCACATTCAGCAGACTCCCTCGGAGCGCATTCATCCGACCTGCTCTGGCTTTGCCTCCTTAATCTCCTTTCATGTTCACCTACAATGCTCAGGATTCCGCTTAAGGTTCCTTCCATTTTTAAACTGTCACCCCCTCCCCCATCTTTGGTGAGGAGCTTTGGGAGATGATATACATGTCAATAGGTCTACGGACAAAAGCCTTTTCACCCAGGCCGCCTTAAAGCCCTCACCCCAGTGGCCTGCTGGCAAGCAGGTGGAGAGAAGAAAGACTGCTGTTTTGGCTTTCTTTCCTCTCTGACATTTCTGCAGTTTGTGTGCCAAGACGGTCACCACCGCTGGACAATGAAGCCAACCAGGGTTGGTGTTTAGAGTTTTGTAGTTGTGCTTGCTACTGCTGGATGAGGTGGATCTCCTTTGAGCTTTGTGAGGCAGCTGGTCTGCAGCAGCAGTAGTGCTGGTTCACGGGGAACACCGAATCAAACATGCTGACAGTTTAAACACGCTGGCGGAGCTCAGAGACACAAAGGTGTGGCAAACGTGCTGCATCACAACGAGCCACGTCACCAGATGCATGCAAAGACCCTCACAAATGAGACCAGGGTGTGATGAAGCCTGGCTGTCTCCATGATACTTTAAAAGAATGATGGTCTCAGGCTCTTGTTTTGTCCTCAGTTCCTCAGAACCTGTGCAGACGTCTTCAGACTGCTCCCTTTCCTGGTCTTCATCATCGTCCCGTTCATGGAGTTTCTTCTTCCCATTGCCCTGAAGCTTTTTCCCAACATGCTGCCATCCACCTTTGAAACACAGTCAAAGAAGGTAAGCGGTGGCCTTTTGACGTCTGCACATCTCAAAACGACGGCTGCGGACCTCAGGAAAATCACCGCTGCTTCAGCCAAGCTTCTAGAGTTTATACTGAGGATTCTAGAAGCTTCTATTTCTGTCACTGATCTTTTTCCTTTAGAAAACTTTAAATATTCTGGCACAAATAGTAAAGAATAAGAGTTGTTCAGTGGAAGTTATCATGAAGGAAACATGTTTATGTTTGCAGAAGGTCTTTTAACTAGTTTATAAAACAAATCTAAGAAGGAGTTCACGTGGAAATGTCATTCTGCTTCCAGGAAGAGAGGTTGAAAAAGGAGCTGAGGGTCAAACTGGAGATGGCCAAGTTCCTGCAGGACACCATAGAGGAAATTGCCCTGAGGAACAAAGCTGCTAAAGGCAACGTGACGGAGGAGTTCTCCACCTTCTTCCAGAAGGTTACTGAGCTGTGATTGAGACGTGTGAACGTCAGCACTACCCTCTGCTGGTTGAAACACTCAAAAACTCAGATGCAATGCCCACAACCTTTTATAGGCCACTGACCGGTTTAATGTCAGACAATATTTGGACCGGTCCAAATGAAGTTGCCATTTACATTTTTTTAAGCTTCCAGTTTCCAGAAAATCTGTTTTTCAAATTAAAATGCTCCTATAGGAAAAAAACATTTGACATTGTGATTTTTTTTTTTTTACAGAGGATAAAGGTCCAATGAAACAAGTTGTTGATTTGTAGAAGTTGTTTCTAAATTTACAAAAATGTAATAAAGACCACACTGCAGGCTCTTTTTCATAGAATGTCATTATAACAGTGACAATCCAGGCTAAGATTCTCCTTCAAGGCAAAATGAATCACATTTTGTTTTGTCATTAAATCTTGATTCATTCATATGGATTTTTCTACTAAGTGACTCACTTGGGGGTTGTGGACCACTGACCACTGACTGGACCACTGAAAAACTGTTCCCTACCATCAGTGCAAAGTTTTGGATAGCAGTGGGAGATTTTAGGCGACTTGATAAAAAGGAATCAGTTACGTGAAATAATCCAAGGACAGAGTAAATGTTTTGCAAAAAACTCATCCCACCTTAAACCGCTTGAACTAACAGGACTCAACTTCTTGTTCCTGTAGATCCGTGACTCTGGGGAGCGTCCCAGTAATGAGCAGATCATAAAGTTCTCCAAGCTGTTTGAGGATGAGCTCACTCTAGACAACCTGACCAGACCTCAGCTTGTGGCTCTCTGCCGGCTGCTGGAGCTCCAGTCCATCGGGACCAACAATTTCCTCCGGTTTCAGCTCATCATGAAGCTCAGGGCCATCCGTGCAGATGACAAGGTATTTCCCCAAAAGCTCCCAGGCGGGGGCGACTCCAGCCTTTCACTTCTGCTTATGGCTTACTAAATGTAGAGAGAGAAATGTTAGAAGTTATTCTTCATGTGAACGGAGTCCTCTGGGAACTTAATGATGTTACTTAATTATTACTTTAACTTAATTCTGAGGAAATTGTGTTTGCACATGTCTATGTTCTGTGTATCCAGCTGATAGCGGAGGAGGGAGTGGAGAGCCTGAATGTGAACGAGGTGCAGGCGGCTTGTCGTGTCAGAGGGATGAGGTCCCTGGGGGTCACAGAGGAGCGACTCAGGGAGCAGCTTGGACAGGTACCAGGTTCATCAGAAACTCATCTTCTGCTGTGCTGTTTTTTGATGTCTTTGGTGGAGTTGTTCCCTGTTAATTTTCTCTGTCATTTAGTGGCTGGAGCTGCATCTGAACCAGCAGATCCCCACCTCTCTGCTTCTGCTGTCTCGAGCCATGTACCTCCCTGACACGCTGTCTCCTGCTGACCAGCTGAAAACCACCCTGCAGACACTTCCTGAGATGGTGGTACGTTCAGTGTGATGTGTGCTGCACAAACAGGTTTTTGCTGTAGAAGTTGATCGTGCTCCACCCACTTCACCTGCAGACCAAAGAAGCACAGCTGAAGGTGGCAGAGATGGAGCTTTCCAAAGTGGACAACAAGACCAAACTGGAGACGATGCTGCAGGAGGAGGCTGCCATACGCCAGGACACCAAGGACCGCGAGATGGAGAGGCTGGCTGACGCTGCAGAGAAAGCTGCAAGGGTGAGGAAGTCCGAGGCTTCAGTCGACTAACTGAAGTTGACTTAGTGGTTTTGAGGAGTGGAGGAAGATGTGGAACAAGAACTGAAGATCTTCTCTGGAAGCTGGACTCTGGCTGAGACTCTAATGTTCCATTGTTAACAGAAGAGTTTCAGCAGGATTCTGTTTGGACTGAGGCTTTTTCATGACTCTTCATGCTTTCGGTTGAACTGTTCTGTTCTGCAGGAAGAGGATGAGTTGGAGCTTGCAGCGAGCAGAATGAGACACAGTGAGGCAGAGAAGGCGTCCCTGAAGGCTAACAGAGCATCTCAGTCAGAGACACTACAAGACTCAGCTCCTGTTATGGAAGGGATGAAGGTAAGATCGCCAGCGTTCTTCAGGAACAACATCTCTGGAAACTCCAAGCCCTCAGCACCACCTTAACAGCTGCAGACGTGTCTCACTTTACATTGTTTGATGGACTTTTTTACCTCTGGTCACAGACCTAAAACGTGGATGTATAAATGCGAAATGATTCAGTTGGAATTTAAAATCGGTTTTCAGTTAAGATCATTTATCAGGTAAAATCAGCCATTTGATCAGAGGATGTCAGGATTACAGTTTGTTCTTTTCCTTCTGTTCTGCTGAGTTTATCATCAGGAGTTGTAACTTGTTTAAGCTGCTCTCAGTGGTGAATGCTGGGAAATGACCTCCTGTTCCCTGCTCCACATGTTTGTCTGTATAGATATCACTGAACGTTGGAATGTTCATTCTGACTGTTTTCTGTCACTCACTTGTTGCCACCTTTTGGATTCCATTTGCCCCTCTCTGTTTGAACAGTGGCAGACTTATCTACGGTTCCAGGTTAGCTTTCATTATGATCCCACAATTATCCTGGATCCCAGCTTATGTTGTGTGTATTTCTGTGTGTAGTTTGGGTTTATTATCAGAACTTAGGAGAAGAAAGCCTGAAAATTGCTGCTGTGAGTATTCATCCAGCACTAGAGACGCTCCCGGTCCTTCCTCCTACCTTTCTGAATAATTCAGTTTGACCCCATCTGTGTGCTTCCTCCCGCTCTTTTGCCTCATTCTGTCAGTGAAACCGACTCCCAACTTTAGCTCTGCAGACCCCCCTCCCATATCAGTTTGGCATGTTTGGGCTTGTGTGGGTTCCCATGAGCTTGACCTGCTGGATCCAGTCTGCAGAGAAACTGGACCAAAACCAAGTGTTGAATCCAGTTTCAACTGGAGCTTAGAAATGTTCTAGTTTTTGGAGAAAAAGTCTTTCATTTTTATTTGTTTCTCCACCTTTCAGGATGAAGAGATCACAAAAGAAGAGATTGATCTGCTGAGTGATGCCTGCTCCAAGCTGAAGGAGCAGAAGAGACTGCTGACGCTGGAGAAGGAGGAGCTGGAGGACCTGAAGGATGACGTTCAGGAGTACAACGAGGTGCTTGACAGAAAATGCATTGATGGTGCTTAAATACAGGCTGTCCTGGAATGTTCTGTAGCTGTGGCTCACTGCTTGTGTTCTCCAGGATCTGGAGGAGATAAAGAAAGAGTTTTCTAAGAGCGGTCAGGATAAGGCCATAGAAGAGTCCACGGCAAGCAAACGTCTTTCCAAGAGAGTCACTCGCATGATTGGACGCATCGACAAGATCATCACAGAACTGGAGAATGACAAAGTCATCCTGGACGGACAGGTGGACAGCGGGGCCACCCCACCTGTTGGGTAAGAGCTGCTTATGCAACACTAACAGCTCTGTTTGAGGAGCGTAAACCATTAAAAAAGGAATACTTACAGTAAAAAGTCCAATGAATGTACAGTTTTTTGCATGTCAGCTCCTTCTTTGTTGTTATTGGAATTTTAACAGACAGTTTTCATTTTGGGAATCATTCCCACTTCAGTTTTTAGTGTGAGATTTGATGGAAATCCACTTCTTTTCCGCGCCCGTATGACTGTACCGAAACACAACACTACAGATGCTTACAGCTGGATTCAGTTCTGTCTGTTTCCCCCAAAACTGTTCCTCTGAAGGTCCATGAAATGAAGTTTCTGTTAAAGGTAAATGACTCACAGGCAACTTTTAGAGAAAACCTGGAGAGCAGCATGGATGTGCAATCTGATCATCAGAAAGCTTCAAAACAGAAGAAATGTTCACAAATGATGAAGGTTTAAAGAAGTTCTAATAGTAATGTGAGGTACAGACCCTCACATTCCCCCTTAAAGTCCCCCTGAAGCTCTATAATGATAAAATGTCTTTTGTTTGTGATGTAAAACAGTTGAAGAAACAAACAAAAAGCCTTTTCTTTGTTTCATTTGTCCACAGCGCCACCTGCTGCTCAATCTAATTGTTTCAGGTTTAGAAAGGGAAATTGTTTCAGACACTCCCTTCAAACCTGCCTCTTTGGAATAAAGGAAATAGTAGGGTTATCAGCTTTTGCTGCTCACTTTGAAAACATTTGTGAGTTTTCTAGAATGTTCTGTGGATCATTCATCCTAATCTTTATGAATCCTCTTCATCCACATCTTCTTCTTCACCTGCTCATCATCATTCACAGTAAATTGTGGTGGAGATAACTAAAGGAATGGCTTCACTTCAAAACAAAGACAACACTTGAAAGTTTGCAGGTGTAAAAACTATTCCAGTTCCTAATCTGCTGCAAATTTTACAGGTTATTCCTAACTAAATATAGTGATGCCACAAGGTAAGCTGAACTGCTTCAAGCTGCTGTCTGCTTACTTGTCAGATGCTGGTGTTGCATTGTGGGTGTCAGAAGCTGAAAATGTGCCTGACATGATCAAAGCTTCACCTGCTCCTGCTCTTCCTCTAATGAACCGCCTCCCTCAGAATCTACCAGCACGGGTGTTGGATTTCAGGCATCCCATCACCTTGCTGCCTGATTTGCATCGTTTGGGCTGATGGGTTCTTTGACTTTAACTCCTGAAGTGGTGAACTTGCGTGGACATTCCTTTTTGTAAATCAGCATGAGTTAACTGACTTACAGAGGCTGAAGCCTGAAATCGGTTTGGCCCATCAGATCTGGGAACGGTGAATGCAGCTCGGTGTCCTGACACTTCTCCACCACATTTTACCTGCCACCCAAGCCGGTAACTGTTTCCTGTATGCAGTCTGTTCTACACCTTCAGGGAGAACCTGATCAGCATCAACGAGCTCATCAACGTCATGCGGCAAATCCAGAACATCCCGGAGGACAAGCTGCTCCGGATCGCCGAGGCCCTGGATGACAACAAAGACGGAAAGATCGACATCGACGACGTGATCAAAGTGCGAACATCACTGTAACAGAGTAGTAGAACCGTAGAAAGTATTGGCCAGCTGTCTTCAACTTTTAACTTTAAAAGAGTCATTTAGTCCAGTTTCTTACTGACCGGAACCCAGCAAGAGCTTCAAAGTCCCACTAGACCATTCAGAAAATGGCTCTTTATTTATGTTTATGTGGCCATTAAAACAATCATTTTTAAATGTAACGTTTAAATATTTAACAGTGTTAGAGTTCTCTAAATGTGACAATCGTAGCTTTTTTAAATTTTTGAACGCAGCACAAAAAAGCTCCCTTCAAATTAAAATACACCCTGGGATGAAAAAAATCCTCCTGCTGCAGCAGAATTACTTCAATTAAAAATTAAGAAAGTCAAATTAAACATGAGATTTTCTATCATTAGGACATTAGGACTGCGCCTTCATTCTTTTTCAACTTTTACTATCGAATATAAACATGACTATTGGTTTAGAATTCATTTAATAAAAAACCTATATGTCAATTAATTCATATACTTAAAGAACTTTGTCTCTGAACAGCAAGTAGACGCTGTTGTGCAGGAAAAAATAAAAATGTGTGCTTTAGGTTTATTTTAATAAGAATAAGAAAACTTTTTACCATCATTTTACTCATTAATCAGACTTGTTAAAAATCTAAACATAATTGACAACGTTTGAATTAACTGAAAAAAATCAACCAAAACTATAAAACTTCTTATTGATTCAAATTGTTAGCATTTTCCTTCAAAGCCAAAGAGCCACAGTGGAGGGCTAAATGAGCTGCATGAGGCTCCAGTCTTTATATTTTTCTTCGATGTTGAAATCCTTTCATTGTTTTTCAGGTTGTGGAGCTGATCGACAAAGAGGACATCGACATCTCTACCTCGCAGGTGGCTGACATCATGGTGATGCTGCAGAAGGAGGAGAAGCTGATGGAGAAGGAGAAGGCCAAAGAGAAGGCTGAGAAGGAGCAGGCAGCCACACGCAACAGCTAACTCCGCCTCCTCCTCACAGACACTTGAATGAACGAGCACTGCGACGCCTGTGACTGTCACAGGACTCTGAACTAAAACCTGCTTTTTGGGTGTTTCAGAGGAAAATAGCTTCATTCGTATTTTAACTATGAGCTCCTAAAGATTGTTCTAAAAGACTTATTGCCTTTCAAATGTAAAAACTCATATAGAGGGGTGATAAGAAGGTGTAGTTATGTAGTTTGTGCTGATTCATTTTGCCTTCCACGTCACTCATATCATCTCAGAGAAATGAGGCATCATTTCTGAACTTTGCACTGTAACCACGCTCCTGATCATCATTCCTGTTTGTTTTGCTCCTCACATATTCAGCGTGTTTCTGGGTTCTGCTTGGACTGCTGATGGTTACCAAATAGAAAGATGCAGAAGACTGAAATGAAGCAGAGAAAAGAATCAACATTTATGTTAAAAAAGCGTCACAGGCTTGTTCAGCCTGAGGCCGCCGAGTGTCTGCGCTTCTGTTGTCAGAATTGTTGCACATTTGTCCAGAAAGCCAATGACTGACGTTTCAATCTGAAGCTGTATAGTGTTGTTATAAGAAGTCTTTAATGATATGTGGACGTTGCTGCGGTCCTGCTGGACTCTCACTGTCAGCAGCAGGCGGTTGATTCCAGCGTTTTGCTCCTCCTGCCTGTTGTTCTGATGGCTGATGGGTCACGCTCAGCCAGTAGCACAAATCATTTGTCATCCATTGCAGAAGCTTCAGTTCATCAAATGATGTGCAGTGAAGTCCTTAAATGCAGCATGAGTTTAGGAGGTCTTGTCATTCACAGTTGACTTTCCAAGTGGCCTTTTAGTGACTCGTATTTTGGTACAATGGCTTTAGAATTGTTATTTATTTTTTCTTACTTTAGGGGGTTTTCATTGATAGACATTCTTTGGAGTTGAGCGTTTCATGTGTAGCTCAGATGAGTTTAGTTCTTCTATGCACTACAGCCATGAATGTGTGCAGGTCCTGAGAAGGGCCTGCCAGCATGAAGACACTTTCAGGTAAATGAAATGCACACAAACAGCTGTGAGACATGCTTGTGTGCACACTGGCAGAGGCTTTGCCGTCCTTTTAGGACGCTGTCGGCGCTGCAGCTCAATGTTTCTTCAGTCGCCCGTCAGAGAAGAATGGCTTCATGGGGAAACTAACGCAGGGTTCCGTGTTGGGATTGTTTTTCTCCACATCATCTGTTTGTTTCCCACTGAAGGAAAATTGTAATAGTTTTCAGGTATCTTTGTGACCTCAGAGGCGGAGCTTCTTCCACAGCGAGCAGTAACAGATCCACATCAACACACGTTGTTCTAGCAGTGAAAAGCATGAGGTAGACTGAGGGCTGCAGGAACAAATAACTTCATCGTGTTTGATGTTGTTGCACCGTTGGTTCATTTTGTTCTGTAAAAGATTTTCTCAGAAACAAGTTCTGCTTTGAATGTTAGATCAGAGGAGTTCATCAGATAGGCCCCCTTTAGAAACAGAGATGGATTGGAATGCCGGTGCGGCTGAAGCTGTGGTTTCTGCAGGGCGTCAGACGGTTGCAGTCAGCGGTCCGGCTCAGGTGTGAGGTGTTGGGCTGTCGGTCTGGTCAGTGAAGAAGGACAGAAGGGTGCTTGAGATGAGTCTCTGTAATCCTTTTCTGGAATTTGTTGTCACACGCCAGCGTGATGAAGAGCGTCTCTGTCTTTGGAGAAGCTTGTTTGAGCTCAGAGGCTGAGCTGCCTGATGGGGTGAGGGCTCAGCGCTGCCTGGGATGAGTCAGGGTGATGGGTGCAGGGTAAACACTCCACCATACAAGGGCAGAAGCCAGCAGAGCGGGAGGGGTATGTTTAGGCCTGAGGCGCTCTGGCGCGACGTGCCATGCTCTCTGCCGCATCAATCAGCTGTAAACATGTTGGCGCCGTCGAGGAAGCATCTCTTTGGGGGAGCTGTGTTCCCCGATGCCTCACAGGCCAAACAGAGAGGAGAAACGTTGTAGGAGGAGGTGAGCCTCTCGGGAGTTTCAGCTTTTCTGGCTTCCATTGTTTCTCTGAAACATTCATATCAAGACGAGGAAGTCAGGAGCTCCTAAGAAGCTTCTCCTCTCCCTTCTGAAGTGCTGATGGTCACAAACTGTTGTTGGTCTGCGGCGCTTCACTTTCAACTGCTGCTGTTTTCATCTGGAGGGGGGGATTTCAGCCTCCTGCTCATGGAAAGCATGGCAGCCGTGCTCCCCTCACACTGCTGCTGAGATAGATTCAGACATAGAAGCTGTCAGTTCCAGAAGCGTTGCAGGGATCCAGCAGAGCAGTCTGGAATGAGAAGCAGGGAGGACTTCAGCAGGATGCCACGGCTCATGTCAACAGACAGACATCTCTGTCCTGCTGATCATCAGACAAAAACAGAGCTGTGTAGAGCATCAGGTCGAGAAGCTGCTGCAGAGAACCCAACATCTCCTGTCAATGCTGGTCATGGCATGAAGTGAAGCTCTCTTCAGTGTGCGGACAGTGTAAATGTTGAGCGGCTGCAGCCTCAGCAGGGAAAGCAGGAGTTTAGGAGGAGAAAACACGAGTCATGCTCACTGCTGGTCCTCTTTCTGACACAGAAAGTGAGTTCATTCATGCAGAACAGCAGGACTCAGCACAAACTAGTTATGGTTTTGGAAGAAAATGACATTTCTGTTTACTTTTATCCTCAGTAAACAGCTCCTTTAAAGGACATAATTGTCCTTTTTTGATGATTGGTCAGTTTTTGTGAGGGGGGTTCTTCACTGGACTGTTTTCTCTCTGAAGGATCAAAAATATCCCCTTCTAACTGGAGACGCTGAGTGCACTATATATATACTGGCCCATGGGCAGCTTCAGCGGGTTTGTATTTGGAGGCCTCCCCTGTCAGGTGTTTTCTGAGCAAACGGGGTTGAAGGTTGAAGGTGTTAATAGTATTTGTCCTCCTGAACGCAGCTCATTTAGGCAGAGAAATCAGACAATGCTTGAAAAGCGAGAGATCCAGACTGATTCCATTACTGCAGTCGTTGAAGCTGCAACCACATGAAGAGCAAAGTCACTGAAATGTTTTTATGTTATTTATTAATTGATGGGTTTCCATGGTATTCTGCCAGCGTGCAGATGCTGCTCAGGACCTCAACCAAGCTTCAGGGTTTGATTTCAGCTGAAAACCAATCTTCTGTGTTTGACGACTTCATTTTTTATTTTTTGAATCTTTGTGTTTGTGCGAAGAGAGCATCATTTACTAAAGATACAAGAGTCAAATAAATGATGAAAGATCTTGTATTCCTTTCCATTTGTCTCATGTCTTCCATGCTGTCTCACTGGTGGGCTCTCAGCGCCTCACACGTCGTGTGTGTGTGTGTGTGTGTGTTTTTTTTACACTTTCATAAACGCATGTTGTGTTTGTTGTCATTGTTGTGTCTCACCAGCTTTCCGCACTCCCACGGAGACAGTTTTAGAGTCTCTGGTCAAACCCTCTTTGAGGTTGAGCCTGGGGAGTTCTGAAAAAGTGTTATCTGGGTTTTAACCCCACAGACGGCATTTTCCTGACGTTATGTAGTCTTCAGAGGATTGATGGCCCACCTCCCACCCAATATGCCCGTCACACCATTCTTAAGGAAATCTGACACAATTAACCACAAATCCATGCAGAAACGGCGTCCCAATGAGAGCGGTTCAGACGTCACGACAGTCTGCCTTTTTATCAAAAGCAAACGCATAGAATGAGGAAAGCAGTCATAGAACCATTGCAAACTCAAGTTTTCATCAATGTTTGCTACACTAACCCTGCAGAGCAGCATCTACAGTAAATACAGCACTGATGAAAGGTTAGAGTGATGTGTTTGGTGATAAAGGCATTAACTGCCACGGTTATGTTGGAATCTGAACCTGCTGAAGACTGAACAGGGAAAAAATCTGAGGAACCAAACGCCCAGATGATTCTGATGGCCACGGTGGTGGACCAGCTTACTTCAGAGTTTGGCTTTTGTAAGCGCTTTGTGTGCACCAACAAGCTCCGTAGGTCTTTGCGTGACGTGTTTGCTTTGTCATCAGCTGAAAGCCATCATTGTAGTCAGACGTTACTCTGCAGAGCTGCAGGGTCTGCTGCATGCAGGGTGAGACGGTTCAAGGTGACCTTCCGGTGCCTTCAAGGTTAGGTTGACATCTTCAACATAGAAATGCTGCTGCTGGCCCTCCTCACATATGTGGGAAGTTTCTGGTCAGAGCTTCTGCTGAGACTCAAAAGGACCTGTGGGCCAAAGTACAGTAGTCGGAGCATGCATTTGGTTATTGGGCTTCTTCTGGGAACATAGGGTCACAATTTAAATAGAATTTGATGTCCAGGTCTTCAGAATATATTCTTTGACCTTGAATAAATATAAAGATTGTGAAGTTTTTTTAGCCTCACTAAGATAAACTACCTATGTGTAAATGTTACATCAGGACAAAGGCTGATGTGTGTGAAGTAGATGAATGCAGAAGTGCTGTATGATGAAGAACATTGGATATTTACAAAGAATCCAAGTCCTTTCACAGGCTGACTTTTGCACATTTGTGTCTGAAAGAGAGCAGGTCTCAAAATGAGTCTGAATAAAGTTCCTGAGTGAACAGTACAGGACTGACCACTGCAGTCCCCTCTCACAGGGTTTTTACTGTGAAAGTTGAAGTGAAATGTTAAACGCTGCTTAAAACAGCTTTTTTTTCTCTTGTTTTTGGCATAAAAACATCCTGCTTTCACAAAAAGAAAACTACTTGTTTCAGGATTTGATATTAAACCAATTCCTGCAATATTTCCTCCCAAGAAAATTCCAACAATCCAACGCATTGCATGGCAAAGGAACCAGAGATGGTCAGTCCGCAACGCTGTGATGAACCTGAACTAAAAACCCACATTTCTAACATGGAGATCCACCAGTAACCTTTGAGGAAAAGGTCACTGAAGTGGGAAACCACGAGAAGGAAATGAACAGTTTGATCTCCTCTGTGCTGTGTTTGCTGCATGCAGGCCTGCTCAGGTTCCTCTAAAGGTTTTGTGAAGGTCTACAACTAAGAGACGAAGTGGGTTCATGACTGACTGATGAAATGACAGCACAGGTTACCATGACAACAACATTTCAAAAAAATTTGGGAGGATCTCTTTGGCTGAACGGGAGTCAGGACTGTGATGGGGTTTTTGTGTTTTCTTTCTTCATGCTCCTGAGCTGTGAAACACTAAAACATGTCTGATCAGCTGGAATTGTTCCGTTTTGGGTTGTGTCAGGTGCTTCAAGCTTTGATCCAGAATGTCCCATTTACTCATGAATGTCTGCATCGTCGGTGCCTGAGAATCCGGTCCTCTTCTTTCACAATGTGAATAGATGAATGTCAAAGCACACAGCACCAGTGAAGGGTTTTCTGCAGCTCCCTTAAGCAGCTGAAACATTTTTAAACTTCAAGCACTGATGTATAAACGCATGACCTTTGTTGTCTGAACAGTATATATTTTTTGGGATGTTTCACGCAGTTGATGCATAACATAGCTGCACATTTACAGAATGTGAATGTTCAGAATAACTTTCATGCATGCTAAACAATTGCTTAAAAGCAAAAACAGTGGATAAAAGTTAGCGAACCCTGGCAAATGTTTGATGCTTTCATCATGTGTCTAAGGTTTATGTGGAGGACCTTCTCTTCAGTTCACGGCAGACTGCTTCAAAATGGACTTTTCCAGACTGACGTCCAGTTTGTCCAGAAGTTGTTCTTCTGTGAAGAATCTCAGTGTGTCCTCTGGACTTGGTTCTGGTACCACAGCCTCTCTGGCTTTTACAGACAGTTCACTGCAGAAGGGATGGACTCCACAAAGTTGACAGAACACTTGGAGAAGACTAACATTACATGGACCAGTGGGAGAATGACTCCTGTAACCCGGACAAAACTTGATTTAAATGCTAGCGCAAAAAAAAGGAGCTTCTTAGAGAACACAGTATACAAAAACAGCAAGTAAACAAATACAACAAACACCTGAAACATCCTGATTTAGAGCAGGGATTGGCGACTTGAGGGCCCCGGTGTCTGCATGGTTTCCAGATATACAAGCCCTCCTCATGACTGATTACCAGCTTCAGGTGTGTCCAGCCAATGAGAACATGCCAGAGCGTGGTATGTTGGAAAACGTGCAGGAATGTGGCCCTCGAGGCCTGGAGTTGCCTGTTCCTGATTTAGAGCATCAGAGCCTTTTTCTGCTGTGAGCCAACGTTTCATTTGTTCCGATCTGTGACACATTCACAACTCCAGTGCTGACTCAGCAGAGAAAGCAGTTCTTTACTCATTCACCACAGCTGTTGTACATCAGTGAATGTCTTACCTCCAACGGTCTGAGAATACATCAGGCGATGACTTCCTTTACGAATGAAGAAGTTCTGGAGAACACTGACAAGAGCACACAAGCTGTAGGATGTGATGGTTTTAAACTCCACTAAGTATTTTAAAGATGAAAGCATGTATGTAAATATCATCCTATTGATGAGAAGATCCTGTTTCCAGTTGATTCACAGTTTGTCTATTCTGAAAATTGTATTCTGCATTTTCTGGCATTTGTAGATGTTATGTTGTCAATACTAAATGCAAATTTGACAATTCAAATGTGATATTCTGTTTCAAACTTAAACTCTTCTGTTGTCTGAAAAAGGTCAAACTTGAGGTTCACTCCTGAGCCGAACTTCAACAAAACGGTTCAGGAAGAAACAGAACAAGGCAGACAACTTACCAAGATCATTTACTAAGTGTGGCATCTGAAACCCGCCTGCGGTTCTGTGTCTGCTCTGCCTGTCTGTTACATGTGGAACTGTTCTGAGCAGGTCCAACAGGTCCTGACCTCTGTACGGCTGCTGTTATCGCTTCAACAACCTGCAATACATCTCTGAGTGCAGCTCTCTTGCTGTCTTCTTCTT
This sequence comes from Adrianichthys oophorus, assembly GCA_036245035.1. Classification (NCBI taxonomy): domain Eukaryota; kingdom Metazoa; phylum Chordata; class Actinopteri; order Beloniformes; family Adrianichthyidae; genus Adrianichthys; species Adrianichthys oophorus. The sequence goes on from BSAI01000101.1 coordinate 29,408,569, forward strand.
ATTCTCCAGCTCCCCGGAGTTTGTTCAATTATCTGTTTTCAGTGAAGAGGGCGTGAAGGCTGCTGTTCACACAAAACAAGCTTCTTCCACGGTGGAATCCTCAAATACTGTTTCCTGTGTCAACGTCTGTGTGCTGCTGCTTTTAGTCTGGCCTCTAGATGGCAGTGTTTGACCATGTTCAGCTCTTGACCCCTGTGAGCCAGCTGAGGGCATGATCTCTACCAGCTTCAGGTCACAGAAAAGAAAAGAGAACAAACTACAACCATGTAAATGATGAGGAGCTTCTCACCAAAAATCAAACAGCAGTTTGGGGGCCCCGGGCGAACAATGAGATGGGGCCCTCTGCAGTGGTTCTATTAATCTCTTTTTTCCCCTTACTCTGGCTAACACATCCATAACTTATGTGATGTCTTTCATTTGTTAGGTTTTAGTAAAACCCTATGGTTTGCCAAAAATAAATCAATATTCTCAAAATGACAATTTTCTGCCCCTCTATTTTGCTTTTCCTCTTTTTCTGTCTCTTCTCATTGATTACTTTCTTTATCTTCTTTTTCAGATTCTGTCCTATTTCTTAACCGTTTTGTTTTTCTTCCTGCCCTGTTGGAAGCGTAGCAGCAAATTCTTTTCCACAGCTGGTTGATCACAGCTTTTCTCTTTTTCAAACTCTTGTCGGAGTGTCTCTCTGCTAGCTAACGTGCTGTTGATGTAATATTCCATTGCGATCATGCTTAAAGATAACCTGTTGGTTTGGAAAACCATCCAAACTCCACGCTGAAAATGAGAACCCCAATCATTAATTGTAGAATAAATGTTAAATGAGTACACACAGCCTCTATAGAAATACATCCAGTAGATGTTAGATGAACGCGTCCTTCTGACGGTGTCATTGTCCAACAGCACTCTGAAACTCTCAGAAAAAGTTGGGATCAGTAGAAAGGAGAGCTGAATAAACACAGTGAGGTTAAACGCCATACTTGTGCGTGTTCCATGCAGAGGTTCACGTGCACGTTAGTGGGCACGCTCATGTGCTCTGTCCTGCTTCCAGACCAAACACACATTCATCTCTGTCTCGTGGGTCAGCAGCAACTCGCTATCCGGCGTGGGGTTAACCTTCATCTTGGCATCCATGCACAGCCTGGCTCGTCACCAAAGGCCACCCAGCCTCTGTGGTCACTCTCAAGGATCAGTATCCGTGTGAGCTGATGAAAGCATCATCCAAAAAGCCTCGCAGTCACTGAAGTTTGAAAAGGAAAAGTAAAGCGAATCCCTTCAGCGCCTGGCACTGCGTTCAGTTCTGTGTTTGACAAAGCTGTTGTGAGCGCAGTCTTCAGACGGACTGTTAGTCCTCTCAAGGTTTACCGGATGGCGTAGAAATGGTTTTACAGGGTTTTTCGAGGTGATAATTGAGCTTGACAGCTGATTAAATAAACGTTTTATTGTAAACGTTTTGTTTTATCTACAGCCATTTGAAAAAAGCTTCTGACACATGAGACAGGATGTGGATTGACTCTCCCCTTTGTCACTGCTGCTACAGCTGTTCTTCTAACCTGCTTCCTCTCATTGGGATGATATGAAAAAAACCATGGCGAGTCTTTAAAATACAAGGTAAAGTTCTTGCTGACTCCCACACTGCTTCTGTTCCATGAAAAAGTGACTCAACTCGCTGAAGGTAAGATCAAGAAGACAGCAAATATCTGAATCACTTAAAGTGCAGAAGCAGTCAGCAGATGAAGATGTTTTGGGCAAATCTGACCACAAGGACGCCTCTGGCTGCACCCGAGGCCTTCTTTAGAGAACATTTCTCACAGCTAGTTTGTTAGCAGCTCGGTGTTCCATCATTTTGAGTAAAACTGTCAGCTGTAGAAAAGCTTTTAGTTTTTCTTGAACTCAAAACATCTTCCCTTTTTTTTTTACATCATTCATTTCTACATCCCGTGGTAACCAGATCACACACCGCTGATGCTGTGGGAGATCTACTTCCAAATAAAACAAACAGACAAAAATGTCGGGGAGACGCTCACCTCAGCTTTTCCAGCAACGCTGATGACGCTCATTTCTGTGTGAGGTGACCTGACCCTCGTCAGTGAGCAGGACGATGGACCATTGCTGCATTTTCCAGGTCACATGATCTTGTGTTCACTGCAAATGTTCTTGGTGTCAGTGGGGTCACCTGTAACTGTCGTCTGTCCTTCAAATCAAAGCGGTGGAGTCAGTTCTGAATGGTTTGCCTGGAAACCCCAGTTCCCCTCACATCTGGTGACATTTGTGGTGCAGCCAGGGTCCAGGGAGAGTCTTGTTTTGGGCCCACAGCATTTCGCCTCTGCTGCTTGCAGATGACATTATCCTGTTGACTTCATCAAGCCAGGACCTCTGCTGATCTCTGAATGATCTCTTGAACACAGACATGGAGGCGTGATTCTCTCAATATAATCTGTGTCTTCCGTGGATTGTTAATGAGATATACAGTTAAGGCTTCCATGAAGTGATGAGGACCAAAGTTTTAAGACTTTGGTTCTCCCACATGTGCCTAGTTTCTGAGCATATTTTCACTGCGCATCAAAATAGAGGCAGCAGATACGCATTCACACCATTTGGTGATTTTTTTAAATCAATATTAGGAAGTACAAGATCCTGCTGCAAGTCTATTCCACAGTTAAATGAAGCATTTTCCATCCAGAGCAGTGACCAGGATCAAAATGTTCAGTTCCTCCTCTGGAAGCAGCAGCCAGTCAGACCTCAATCTGCACTCAGATGAAGAATCAAGCTGTGACAGGTGAATTCTTGTGTAACTGATATTTAAAATGTTCGTTACACCTTGAGAGTCAGTACCAGACACAAAGTGAATTACATACCAAATCCCATCCGTTTTAATAGCTTTTATTGAACATTTAGCTTTATGGCAAAGTGTTTATTACTGTAGACCTCTCACAGAAGAGATCCTCCTCAGTGACACCTCACACTTTCTTAACTTTCACCTGATCGTAGTGTTTCTGTGGAAAAGCTTTTAGCAGAAGGATGAGGTCAGTTGGATTAAGCAGATTATGGAGCTTGGTTTGTTCTGAGGGTAGAACTGCAGTGACAGCTTGTGGGGCTGCAAATAGCTAATTCAGATGTGGATAGATGAGGCTGCATGCTGCCGCTGCCACACAGCTACATTGCCATTTATTTTCATTACTCGGCCAAAACAACCTCTCTGACAGGACACAGTGGACGCCACAATATGGGTTTGTGCAGTACTGTACATCATTTGGTAGGAAAAAAGAACTCTCTGTCCCATTTTGATGCTTCCTTCTTACTGAGATATGAGAACAGTATGTGTGGAAGATTACAATCAATCTGTACTTTGTGCGTTACACTGTGACAGCTCATGACACTTCGATGCGGTGGTGCTGAGGTGCAAAGCACACAAATCACTCCACACAAAAACGTATTCAATATCACAACAACAATTAAAAAAAACAAAACAAATGATAAAAAAACACTGGATTTTAACAGTTTGGAAAACAAAAACAATTTCCAAAAATCAAATTCAAATGTTAAAACATGAAAAAAATAATAAAGGAAGAAACCAGATGGGAAGTATGGGACATTACTGATAGAAAGATAACATCCAGATGCTTCATGCCAAATGACGTTCAGTTGAAATGATGGACAAGCGTCCTGATCCAATCAGACATGTCCTGGGGCATCTCCTGGGTCTGAGCCCACACCCCAGTAAAGGCTGGGAGAGTTTACAGAGTAAAACATAAGCTTTTATTTCAAATACTAGAGGATTGCGGCGCCTTGTTTAAAGACAAATACTGCAATATGTACTTCAAATCCTTATTTTTCAAACTTCAGCATGACAGTGTCAACAACATTTCCAGCATCAGTATTAATGTTAAAGAAGACAAAATGATCACATTTTATATTAATTACAATTACTATGTTTTTTAAAAACTTTTCTTTCCCTTGCAACCATCCATCCATTTTCTGAACACGCTATATCTATATATTATCATCTATATATTATCATGTCACCATCCGATAATCCTAATCTCTCTCTCCCTCTTTCAGTTGCAACTTTCTTTTCTCTTCCTCCATCATCTGCTAATACTCTGTTTAAGTGTTAGACCAAAGCAGGATAAATATAGACCATTCCAGCCAGTCAAATGTAGCAAACCAGGTTGAGTGAAAAGCTCTTTTCTCTCTTTTCTTTGCTCAATTATTTCAGGCAGCAGGAAAAAAAACGAATGTATCTGTATCTGTAGCTGTATCTTCAGCAAGGTCTCAGTTTAGGATTTTCCCGGACCGGCGAAGGAGAGAAGGCTGCAAAAAGAGAAAAGAAAACTTGCAGAAGACCCCGTTGAGCAGCTCAAAAAGAAAAAGGTGGTACTTACTGAGGTGGCAAATGCCCTGGAGAAAGCTGCAGGTAAGTTGGCAGAGAAGGCAGAAGCAACACAAGGAACACTTATGGCCCAGCTAATCACCAAGTCTGACATCCTCAGGAAGCCATCCAAAAAAAAATCAAGAACTAGAACATGCGGAGGTAGGACTGGAAAAAGAACTCCGACATATGCCCCCGTATAATGTAGTATAATAAATATTCAGCACAACAATAATGGTGTAGCAGTCATTTTTGTGGTAATATTAAACCTCTGGTTTATCATTTTGACGTGTTCTTACACTAGTTAGTCTTTGTATGTTTGCTAAATTAGATTTGTTGATTTTCTTTCAACATAACACGTTAACAGACACATTTTATCTTAAAAAGGTCTTGAAAAGTCTTAAACTGAACTTCTATGAACGTGCAGGCATCCTCTCACTGCAGGTTGTACCCTGCATGCTTCATGGAGTCCAGACCCACTGGGAAATAAATCCAGGGGCTTAAATTCTGTGATTTGCTGTGACATTTTGCAGAAATGCTGCCAAAGATTTGATTGATTGACTCAGGCTTATTCTTTCAAGTGAGTAGGAACTTCTGAATACCAAATACTGGTTGATTTTACAGATAATCTGAACCCCCCCCCTTCTTCACGCCACGCTCAGCTTCACATCTTCCTCATTTGATTTTACCACTGGTAAAAACTTCAATGAGCTGTTGATGAAATTTCATGAAAGAGCAACAAAGCGTTCGTCACACTGGGTCATGTAGGAACGCTGCTGCCCCTCTTGTGCCCCCTTGGTTGGCTCATGCCTTCTTGCCGTGAGGGAGGGACTTCCCAGATGTCTCATTAGCTATATCATTAAGGAGACAGCTGGAAGGGGGGGCAGACAGCTGACATGAAGCTGCAGTGGCAGGATTAACTGTGACTTTTTGGAGAGTGGGGGCTTGGCGTGGGATTTATTCCGATCCAGTGTTTCAAGGTCTGATGGGATATCCAGAAGAGCTAGTTTGTCCCAGAGCCCCCACCCCCCAATAATCCCATTGTCTGTACAATACAATAACCCACTACAACCAGCCAATCTAAGTCACTGAAAGGTGGTTGGTGGAACTTGTATCAGTCCAACCCAGGAACCGTCTGAGATTAGCTCAGCGTGTTTGAGGGTCTACTCACAGCACACCATTCGTTCTGTGCCAGAGTTCATGTAACTTCTATGGATGTTTTTGGTTTCTTCTGTTCCATAAGTCTCAAGAAAGGCACGAATGAACCACGAGAAACAGAAATGAAAGAGTTTGACCTCAATTATACGACAACACATTGAATCCTGTGACCAGCAGCCTATTAGATTTAGAACTAAAACATCAATTACAAGACTGTCTGGAATGCAACCATTTTTGTGTTGCATCAAAACAAAGATAAAGAGCTGCATCTGATCCAGGTGAAACTGAGAGGGACCCTGATGTAAAGAGACTGCAGATGGAAATAGGGACATTTTGGTGATCTGTTCCACAGCTGGCAAACATCCACACCTACTGTACTGGCATGGTCACAAACAGCCAGACATCTGGTTCCACTTGCAGCGGGTTTATTGATAGAGAGGAGCACAAAATCAGGCTAAAAGTCCACGAAACTAAATCAAGGTCAGAACCCAAGCAAGAGTCAGCAAAGAGGCAGAGACGGAGCAGAGAAGGAGCAGAGGCGGAGCAGAGGAGGAGCAGAGGAGGA
>BSAI01000101.1:29419657-29471319 GCA_036245035.1 Adrianichthys oophorus
GAGCAGAGGAGGAGCAGAGGCGGAGCAGAGGAGGAGCAGAGGCGGAGCAGAGGAGGAGCAGAGACGGAGCAGAGTCAGGCGCACAAGAGCTCAGCTCCAATAATAATGCTCGGTATGCAGTGTGGTTCTGAGCGGTGCTTAAGAGTCATGTGGCTGATGGACTGTTGAGAGTCAGGTGGGGAGGCATCCAGCGCCGTGCGCTGGGGTTGCTGGGAGATAGAGTGCAGTCAGTACTCTGGAGACGGCTCCTGTTGGTGACCAGAGGGGGAGACTGACTCCTGACAGGCATGTACTGGATGTACTCCTTTGTATGGATGTTCGTCTTCTTGTAGTTGCAGAAAAAACAAATGACATTTCTTGCAGTGGTTTTGAGGACTTTGTTCTTTGGTTTATCTTCGATTCTCTGTCTTGTCTCTAAAAGAAGGTACACCACACATAAGAAAAAAAACCTATGAACAATTTTACACCTACTTGGAGTCTTTAGAAGCTGCTCATGTATCTGCATCCTATAAAGAGTTTGCAATTCCTCCTGGTTGAAAGTCTCTGCTTTCAGGACTCTCTTTCTCTGCTGCTTCATTAACACTCATGGTTCCCACTGTGTCATTCATTCATTCATTCATTTTCCAATCCGCTTTATCCCTTTCGGGGTCACGGGGCTGCTGGAGCCTAACCCGGCTACTCATGGGCGAAGGCAGGGTACACCCCTGGACTGGTCGCCAGTCTGTCGCAGGGGCCACAATCACACACCCATGCACACTCACATTCACACCTAGGGACAATTTAGAGTAACCAATTAACCTATGAAGCATGTTTTTGGATGGTGGGAGGAAGCCGGAGTCCCCGGAGAAAAACCACGCATGCACGGGGAGAACATGCAAACTCCACACAGAAAGGTCCCCCAGCCAGGACTTGAACCGGGAACCTTCTTGCTGTGAGGCAGGAGCGCTAACCACTGCGCCACCGTGCAGCCCTATTATTTATTAATTATTATTAATTGTATTTTTTATTTATTATAATTTATTATTATTGTTTTTTTTTATGTAAAGCGCCTTGGGTTTCAACTGAAGGAAAGGTGCTGTACAAATAAATAAAGTTTGAAGATTTGTTTTGGGACTGACATACTGTCCTTCATTTGGTACAAAAACACATTCTTCCTGATATTTCTTTTTGTTTTAAACACATACTTTTTGGATTTCTTGTAGACTGGGAAAATGATAAAACATATTTACTTAATTTATCTTTTAGCCAAATTTCATATTCATAAATGTAAATATACACCGGCCAGATCTTTTTTTTTCTTACCAGTTTTCAATTCTGAATTTAAAAAATACAATAAATCTATTAAAAACACAGCAAATTAAAAAGCTATTAAAACCTGTAACCTGTCTGAAAGGTATAGTTTAGATAATGGGTAACACATTTAGCTCTACTCCTTAAGTTTAATTTAGAGATCTGTTCAATGTGCTCTGTAAATCCTAATTCATTTTCTTTCTTCTTTTTTGTTGGCCCCCTTGTTTAAGTTTATGTTTACTATGTATAGATCCTAAAGTTTTGTTAATAAAGCTTAAAAAAGAGCAGTCAAACAAATAGAGTTCCACAAACAGATAATGTAGCGGCACCGCATGTGAAATAAGATGGCGAGCCACTCATGAGTTTGCTGAAGTGAACAGTATTCAGCCAAGACAAAACGCTCTCTGCTGGACAGTTCTTTAACAACCGAACTGATAAAAATGTTTCATTCCTCTGCAAACTGCAGAACATCCTTGGAAATCACAGGACAAACTATTCTGAGCTGCAAGCCAAAAGAGAAGATTGAACTTTGGAAATGATGGGTTTATGCAGTTTTATTGCTGATGTATGTTTGCTTTATTGTATTTTTATTTTTCTCATTGACAAGCTGGCACATTTAAATAGATTGTAGTCTTTTGTTCCAGTTATTTTACTGTAACCATCCTCGGAGGTGTCAGAAGTGGCGAGCCAGCCAGAAGCAAGAATGTAAGTGAATGTTGTTAAACCTCAAATTTGCACATGGTTCTCGCATGAGTTAGGCACAGTTGAGTATGATTGTAATATGAATAGTACACGAACTACATAATCTGCGCTTGAACTGCGTAATTCTCAAACACACAAAAATTTTGAACAGCACAAAGCCAAATTCACGTAAAGACACGTCAGACGAGACTCTTGACGGACATCTGTTCACATCGGCGAATGCAGAACCCAAGGAAAACCTACAAATTGCATAGGTCACGCATGTATCACGAAAGACAGACATCCGCACAAATCAATAGTGGATTGCATATAACAGAACAACAATCACGCAGTGTTCACAGATCATTTGCTTATTGTGTGACAAAATTACCAGACCCCCCCCTCCTTGAAGTCTATATTCAATGAGGGTTTCCAGCTCCTCGCGGGCGAGGGAGGTCATGAATCTGAAACACATGGGGACCCTCTCGCAGATCCCCCCAGCTGTGCTTTCTGCCAGGATTCCTCTGTAAACCACCCCCACCCCCCTACCCTGGCAGGCTGTGTCGGCTGGTCTAGCACCTGACTTGAGAACTGGTGCGGACCAGGAAAATTCCACAGCATTGTGAGGGGTCTTGGTTGCTGTCCATGGTGCTGACCAAATGTGAATTATTCAGTCATCAAATGACTCGCGGGTTTATCTGATATTTGCATGGTTTATTTGTACTTCTTCCATGGTTTTGACGTGGTTCAATTGTGATGCATCTGTGAATATTTCACGCATAAAAACCACAACTTTTTCAATGTACATCCACGTATGACCAATTTTTTTACGTGGCACATGTGCAAAATGTACGTATGCAGCACTGAGGCACGGCCTTTCGAAGAGGCTTTCTCAGCCCTCACCAGATCAAAATAGTTTTCAGTTCTTGACATCAAAAGTGGATACCGTACATCTTCCAATAATGGCCGGTGTCTAATAGACGCTGGTTTCCAATAAAAGCTAGGTCTAACAAGTGATAGCTGTATTAGACGCCGGTCTCTTTTTAAAATGTTTTTATTTTTATTTTTAGCATGTCCTCTCCAACAGCTGGTCAAACAGATATGAGGTGAGAGCCTCTTGTGTTAGACAGATTTTTCTGTTACATTCGGGGGTTATAAATAATCTGACACACAAGGTGTATATTCATATAAACCCCTTTTGTAATTTAAACTAAACTTTATTTATATTAATTTTGTTTGTGTTGAGAGCGCAGCTGGACTCTGCTGACATGCGCACTCAGGAGGAAGTTCCGACCCAGAACTCCTGATCCTGTTCAGGGCAGGAAACACCAGGCTGTCCAAACAGGTAAACCACTGCGCTCTGTTGGACCTTTACTCTACCTGTGTGCTTCACAAACACGGAGATATTTGGTTCTTCTTCAGAATTGGTTCTGAACCGAAGCTCAGTCTGATTGAAAACGAACTGAGACCACCTCGAAAGATGGGTCAGAGAGCAGTTCCTGGTCCCGGACCAGAGCTCGCTTAAGGTGTATTCAAACTGGACCTATTTAGTGTGTTTAAAGTGAGTCCAAATACATCCTAAATTAAATTGAAATGTTGGCTCAACAATGTCGTGGCTCTTCAGGGCCACAATCCTGTCCAGACCCCCATCCTGGGAGGGTGACAGCTGCCAAGCTGAAAAACAACAGACACTGTTTGACTGCATGAGAAATTCTGGGAATGGGCATTCATGGCTGTGCTGTGGTGCTATAAAGTTACATAATGAGTGTGCTTCACAAACATAATCTCTGCTTCCTTTTTCCTTCCTCTTCCCTCCGTTGTTTCACGTTTTTCGGAGAGTTGGATCCATTTCCCAGTCATTTCCAGTCATCAGTGTCTTTAACTTTTCTGCTTTCCACCCTTGTCTCACACAGCTGTTTGTGCACAGCTGTCACTCATTTTCCTCACAATCATTGGTGGGTTTGTGATTCCTTTGCTGTCTCTCATGGCAGCAAAAACAAACATATTTCTCTGTTCCTTTTACAGATGTTCTAAGGATTGGATGTTCATCCATCCCGTTGCTGCTGTCACTGACTCTCCTGTTTGTTTTATGATTAGCTGTTCTAGTGTTTTTCTTTGGAGTCTGGTTCTTTCATGTAAAAGTGGATTTCCTACCTGCTGCTCCCCTTGTTAGCTCAGTTTAGTAATTGCACCGTAAATATATGGATGCTATGCTTTTAAAAACTTAAATAAGCTGTTCTGATCAGTCTGGTCTGATAAGAAACATTTAGAATGATTGGAAAATAGCAATTATGATTAAAAAGTCAGGTTTGATGTTTTTTGTGTGTCCCTTTAAGATGACCTCTCTTGTAAACTAGAACTTTATGAAATGAACTGAATGGAACTGAAGTTGGCACGTGCCACCAAAACAATCATCTCCTCGTCTGGCTTTGTTTTATATTATATTCTGAAATGCAACTTAAACATTGAGCAAAATAAAATAATGTCACCATGTAATGAAGATGAACAGCAGGCTTTTTCCATGTTTCTGTTTCAGAAACCAAGCTTTTCACAAGTTTTCAGATGCAGATGTTATCATCACTATCAGTTATTGAGGTGGAAATGAATTACATGAAGTCGTTTTTTTCAGATACTGTTTATGATTTAAAGCGACTTCCAAAAGAGGAACTTGATAAAACTACAGGAAAGAAGAGTTTACAGTAAAAAAAGCACTTAATTCTAAAGATGGAAAACAAAAAGTGAAAGAATGAGCACATGAGCTACAAACCTGAAGTTTATGGGAGTTTGTTGTCTTCTAATTCCCTCCTTTCCCTCATTTTAAAAATTAAATATGAAACAAAGCTTTAAAGTTTGTATTTTGTTTTCTTTGTTTCTTCGTTGTTTCCTTTTTTTTGAAATCTTAGCTGAAAAACTTGACGCAAATGTTGTTTTTGTCAAAAAGGCTCCATAGGAGAAAAAAACTGGCCTGTTGATTACTGGAAGAAAAATTGAACCTCGGATGTTTTGAGTGTAATCTGTGCTGCATCCTCAAGAGGTCATTAGTGTGGCTTCCAACCCGAAGCCTCTGGGTAATGCTGATTGTTTCATGTAATTACAGAAGTTACAGAAAGATCATTTCTCTGTCCACTCATTCTTAATCTACTTTATGAAAAACCACATGCTGGCAGCCTGAAATAACAAATCAAGGATGTAAAAACTTTTTACCAGCAGTGCAGACTAAGTTTCTGTGCATGAAGAAGCAGATCCGCTTTGTTTATGCTTCCCTTCAAATATTTGTAAAAGGCCTTTTCTTGTCAGAGATTTTGGAGTAAGGGTTTACAGAATTGGAGGTTTTTTTCTTAATAGCTGTCCAGCTGTGTCCTTAGACTGCCCCCACCAGCCTGTAATGTCTCAGCAGAAATGTGTCAAACAACCAGCAGCTGCTACACTGAGTTTGACCTTACATTGGAGTCAGATTTGAGTCCATCAGCTGAATGAAAAGTCGTCTTCATCAGTCTTCAGATGAGGATTTTCTGTCACCTTTGCGATACCTCGGCTTCTCTCCTGTTCTCCCCCTCTTGCTCTGCCCATCCTGATCCTCTCTCCTCCTCAGGCTGGAGCGCCAGATAAAAGGAGGCAAACAGGCAGCGCCTTGGCAGTTAACTTGACCCTCAGGCTCCTCTCTTTCTGTGTTTTAATCCTAAACACATATTCACCTGTGAAGCCCTCCATCTCTGCTCCATCCCACCTGTCGCCCTCTAAAAATTGGAGAAACTGTCTAAATCTTCCTTTCTCTCAAATGTTAAATTCTACTTTTCTTAAATGTTTCCATGGTAAGTTATGTAATTAAAAGCATTTGCTCTTCCTTACTATTTTTGACTTGGAGCTGTTCACCGCTGCTTCTGCAGGATGAGGCTGAAGATCAGGGCCTCCTCTGCAGGTCTGAATATTCTGATCCAATCCTGAAGAGTAAAACATAGTAAACTTCACATAAAGTCTCTTTAATCCAGTCAGGCATGTCATACAATTATCTTTGGATCCTTTTTCAAAATGCTGTGGAGGCTGTGGCTGATTAAATACATTTTTCATAACATGTGTAGGGTATGAGTAATCTTTTTCAGCCTGTTAGGGTTTCATATCGGAGCAGCATTGGTCGTTTGGAAGGTCCTGCGTGAGAACAGATACGTTTTGAGCATCTGTGTGCTGCTTCCTCTGCTGAATTCTCCTGCAGTCTTTGAGCTCTCTAAAAGACAGCATCACATACGTATGTTCCGATCAGAAAGGGCACACGAACTACTAGATGAATCCAGCATCCCATCCCCACAAAGCACCTGTCAGGTCCCTGGGTTGCTAGGCAACTGCTGCCTTTCGCCTCCCTCCGATTCACTTTATTCTCATGGTCTGCTTCTGTTTTATCGCTCTGGCTTTGAACTGAAGGACTAAAGCTGGTGTTCTGCTGAGCGAGGGGCTTCTTCATACCTTGAGGGTGGGCATCTCTTTCTTCACGCTCAAAGAGCTGATTTTGCTGCTGTTGAGGTTTGGACAGGTTTGGCACTGAGGCTAACCAGGTTAAGGAGCAGTTTGCCTTTTCTTCTCCTTCTTCTAGGTCTGTCCATCTTTTCAGGAGACTGAGACACTGACTGCACTGAGAAATCAGGCGTGGAATTATTCAATAACCCATTCAGCATAAGGGGTGGCAAAGATATGGAGCCTCCTGTCACTGAAACAGCCTTAAAAACTTTCAAATCTGCTGTGACTGCAGCGCTTAGTTCACAATTTAAACAAAAGCATCCCAAACTCAAACACCTTCAGTTTACAGCAGCTTGTGTTGTTTTTATGGGGGACTTTTTGTTTGTGGTGACAATAAAAGGAAAAACTGCTGCAATCAGAACATGGAAAAAAAGCAACACATATGGGGACATTCATACAAAGTTTCTGCTCCATCTCTCAAGCATCGGAGCTGGGATATCAGCCCTCAGAGCAGAGCTACCCAAACCTGCTTCTTGGAGGTCGGTGTCCTTGCTCTCCAGATGTGACTGCGCTACCTGATGTCGATCCCTCCCAGCAGGGGGTTCACAAGGACAGGGTTGTGTGGAAGAAAAGCGGGACAGCGGCTCTCGAGGTCTGGAGTTTGGGACCCCTCCTCTAGAGAAAACACATACTTTAGCTCATCATGCTCAAGGGCCAAGATTTCTGAGAAAAATCTGTCAGCTTTCCTGATCCTCCTGTCAGGAGGAGCCCACAGCTCTGACATACTTCAGCACCCAATCAGTAGACAAAAGGCAGTGAAAGTGGTGAAGGCAAAGGCAGGGATGATGACCGTGCTGCAAGATCCCTGCATTCTAGCTGGTGGGCAGCAGGGAGGAGCTTGGCAGGTACTGGTGATCCCTGATGACAGCAAGGTTTACAGCAGTGCACTGTTGTGAATTGTTACGGATTACAAACTGGCAGTTGACCAAAGACGAACGTTGAAAGCTTGGAACTGCTCGCATACGAAATTAGGAAAGGTCAAGACATTTGGAGTTACATTAAGTATGAAGTAACGTCTCAATAAAAGGGACACAAGTTACACGTTAAGCCTGATAACAAGACCTGAAGCACATGAAGAAAATGCTCAACAAAAGTATTGACACTTTTTCTGTTCTCGCTGCGGTCCTGGACTGCAAAGACCAGATTGTTTTCAGAATCCTTTCTTTATGACTGTGCCTTTGAGCCAAAATTTGACCCCGCCACAAAATCAAAAACTCACCAAAATTTGTATGCACCTAAAACCTCGTGAAAAGGAATTTTTGAAAAGGTAAATGACAACAACCCCCCCCCCACCACCACCACCACCACCACCACCACACACACACCAAAATAAATATGTTCATGTTCATATGTAAATATATTTCAGAATCCACTATTGACACCAAAACACATTTTTGTGATCTTTACAAAAATTCTATCTATCTAACTCCTCGAGCTTTGGGAAGCTACTAGGAAAAAAATGTTGGTTTTGAACAGCGTGAGCGTGGCGGCTCTGGCGAGCTTGCAAAGGTGGTGTTCCCACGTTGCTCTAATACAGGGATGGGCAACTCCAGGCCTCAAGGGCCGCATTCCTGCATGTTTTCCAACATACCATGATCTGGCATGTTCTAATTGGCTGGACACACCTGAAGCAGGTTATCAGTCATGAGTAGGGCTTGGATATCTGGAAATCCTGCACACACTGCGGCCCTCGAGGCCTGGAGTTGCCCAGCCCTGCTCTAATACTTTTTGGCTTAATGTTGTGAAAATTGAACACATTAATCGACATGTTGGTCGGGTAATCAAATCACAGGCTGGTTGATATGGAGATAAAACCAAAAGAAAGATGCCATTGAAAAAAAATGTTTTTTTTTTTGTTTTTTTAAGAATTTAGGAGATGACTGATTCACCAATTGGGGTCAATCTGGAAGCTGCCCCTGAACTAACCTCCTGCCTCATACGACCACATATTAGGGTTATGATGGGGCTGGGGGGCTCTCCAGGGGTGGGGCCCCGTGTTGGACCCCTGGCGTGGTGGCAGGCTTTTCTTCTGCCGTGGTGGGGGTCTTGGTGTAGGGAAGACCGGCCACACTCCCTCTTTTTACATTTCATCATCCACCTCAGAACACAAACACTCACCTGAGCTCAGGTGTCAGCTCACCTTTGCACAAATACTATGTGTGACAGAATGAAACGCTTGCATGTGTTGGTATGTTTGCATGTGGAGAATGGCAGGCGAATGAGTTTATGTGAATGTGAGCTGTAGTTGTATTGTGTTAATGTGTTTGTTTGTGAAGATTTGATTTTTGGAGCCAGGTATGTTTGTAACGTTTGAGTGTGGACAGGCCCCACCCTTCAGACTAACATTTACACCTGAATGCAGTGATAATAAACCTCCTTGCTTTATTAACACCCTCCACCTCCCACACACTTCTGTAATCAAACTTCCTTGACTCCCTTTTTCTCCCCTTTCTTTTGTACCACTCTCTTCTTCTCTTTTTTCTTTTCCGTCTGATCCAACAAAAACATATATATGTATACAAACAAAATCAGAATAAATAAAGTTTATTCTCAGATACAAAAGGGGTTTATACAAATATACTCCTTGTGTATCAGAAGATTCATGAGCCCCTACTGTAACAGTAATATCTGTTCAGCTCTGATCTGTTTGCTCAGCTGTTGGTCAGGACAAGTTCAAAATAAAATCTACTTTGTTTCAGGGTTCCTTTGTTTAAGTGTTTTTGCTAAATTTTCAGTCACACATTTTTAGGGAGGAAGGATCCTGTCGGTTTCTACCAAAAACGTTGCTGCTGAGAAACATTTTGTTTTCTTAAATGAAAGATTTCTATCCAGATTGTTATTTTACTCGTTAGCAGAATCAGAGTAATCATCCACTAAACTCAAACACATGTCCTTGTAGGGCATTGAACTGCAATCTGTACACACAAGTGCATTCTCTTTGGAAGTAGCAGCAAATTGAGATTCATAACAAACCAGAGAATTATTGTGGAACCTTTTGGATGTCCTTGCATCAGCTTCGGATAAACAGAACCAGAAAAACAAATGTTTCGTGCGCTTTTCCTCGTGTGTTCCGGCTTCACTTAAAGCAGAAAGTTGAACTTCCAGATGCTCCCTTGACGGTGACCCGGCCGTCTCCGGTCAGGCAAAAGGTTGGGCAGGTGCTGATGTTTGTTGATCCCAGGATGTCGGGAAGAATGTTCCAGATGTGATAATTGTTCACAGTTGAAAAGGGGAAAACGTGGTATTTGAGGAAGCAGGAACTCAACTGCAGGAAGAAAGAGCAGGAGGCAGACAGAAGAATTCCACTTTGTTTTAGTCCCCAAACTGTCCAGCCTCTAATCGTGACTTTGTTCTTATTGCTTCCTCCTTTACTCTTATCTCCCTTCACGCGGTGAAGTCCTCTTTCATCTCACTCTTCTGCCATCTCAGACATTCTCACCATTTTTCTTTCTGCCTACAGACACACTTTTAAAGAAAGGGAACAATTTAGTGCAGACTCATGGCTGAAGCTTTCAAAATGTTCTTTTTACTTTTCAGGCTAAACCTGTTTCTCTTTCCTAATTAAAAAATGTATTTGCAACAAAGTTCAAAGCTGTTTTTGGTTAAAAAAAAAGTGAAAAACAGCAAAATGGGCTTACGTGGTTTTTGTTTGATGGTTTTTTTTTTCTTACTTCCAGACCTGAAAAGATCTGAAAAGACTAATTCAGAGTTGAGAATCAGCAGAACCTGTTTTTTACTTCACAGTTACTTTTTAAATTTAAATTCACCAAAAGACGTTAATGAAAACTAAAGGAATAAAGTCCTCTTTAATTTGAATGTGTTGGAGTGCAGAGATTGCTGTTTTCACACATTGACATCCACACACGGTTCTTCTTAAATGTGACCTCTAGGTAACCCAGAAGGTAAAAGATCATGTTTCTGCTACACAATTTTGTAGTAATGAGTTTCTGCGTCTATATCTGGGTGAGCAAAAGTCTGAAACATGAGATTTTTATGATTAAATCTCAATCTGTCCTTTAGTGCTTCAAGAAAACAAAGTCTCTTTGTACTGAATGGGTTTCTTGCCGGTCGTTCTCCAGAAACCACAGCTGTGGTCTTTGCTGCAGAGTGGAGCAGGATCTGTCTGTAATTTGATTTGGCCCTTCTTCAGCCTGATGTAGGAAAACATGCTGTAACTATATGGGTGCATGCAATATTGCAATTATGCAATGTACACATGTCATTATAGCGTGCACCTCAGTATGTTGGTTTGTGTCAACAAGGTCGAGCGTTGTTGAGGAAAAAGGAGAAGTGACCTTTCCCTCTGACAGCTGCTGGGATAGGAGAGGAGCAGTTCACCTCTGATGTCAAACAGTTACCACAACTTTTGCTGTCTGCTCACACTTACTGAAGCTGCTACAAGCTGAGCTACCCATGGATGCATCCTTGTCTTTAGTTAAAGGTGTGCAGACCCAACCAGTGACTCTGCTGAGGTAACCTAGTTCCAGCTGTTTGTGTCTGGACTAGGTTTCAGTTTAGGTTTGGTCAAACTCTTCTTCTTCTTTCTTTAGACTGTACACCCAGAAGCTTCCTCTTATGCTTTCTTTCGGTTTTGTTTGTCTTCAGTTTGGGTTAAAAAGAAAAGATAAACAAACATCCTTCTGATATCTAAACAAGTAAAGTTGTGATGCTCAGGAAGAAGGAGCTGTGCAAATTTCTCTTGGATGGAGGCAAAACTGTAAAGAGGTCAAAAAAGCATGGAGACTAAAAAAACAGCTATTTTTGAGAGAAACAAAGAACAACTAAATATATGTCAGACTGTGGTTTTCATATGTATGTACTGGATAATTACTGCCATTTTCTGCTGCCGGGTAAAAGAGAAAATAAAGCACTTTGCTAAGACATGGTAAGAAAATATACACGTGTGAAACTTTGTATTCTGTTTAAAGCATTTACAAGCCAAATAAGAAACCACAATCGCTGCCTCTGTCAGTTATTGTATTTATTCAAGAATAAGTCAAGATGAGGGTCCTTTTATCTGGCTAAAAGGCAAATTTGTAATCCATTCCACAAAGATGTAGAAAAGAAAAACAGACAAAACCAAGAACAACTGTTACTTAAAGTAAAAGTTATTTGGATTGTTTTTATTTTCTGACTTTGTTCAGAAAATGTGCACAGAAGAAAACTTCTGTGCTGTTTAACCACAAAACACAAACTTATAGAATATGATACTTCACCAGCCAAACAACTGTTACTGGAAGGTTTTATTTGAGGTTTTGCTTTAAAAATATAAAACATCAAATCATGTTGGTGCCCTACGATGGGCTGGCGTACCCTGCGTGCCCTTCACCCAAAGGTAGCTGGATAGGCTCCAGCAACCCAGTGACTCTGACCAGAACAGGCAGGTTTGGCATATGGGGGATATATAGGAACATGTATAGGAACATGTGGAAATAGAGTGACTGAGCGTTCTCTTAGAGATGGGGTGAGAAGCTCAGTCACATGAAGAGAGCTTGGAATAGAACTACTGCTCCTCCACATCCAGAGGACCCAGTTGAGGTGGCTCTGGCATCTGGTCCGGATGCTTCCGGGAAGCCTCCCAGGGCGGAGAAGACCCAGGACACGCTGGAGAGACTATGTCTCTCGGCTGGCCTGGGAACGCCTCCGGGTCCCCCCAAAGGAGCTGCAGGAAGTGGCCAGGGAGAGGGAAGTCTGGGTATCTTTGCTTAGACTGCTGTCCCCTCGACCCGGATGAACGAGAGATGGATAGATAGATGGATGGGTTTTTGAAAGCTAAAGTTATGTGATCCTAAACCAGCTTCAATTTGTTTTGTCACTGATAAACTTACTGTGCAAAGACAGTTTTTGTGGTGCTAAGCATTGATCTTTGTTTTCAATGTCATCTGAAGTTCTGAGCTTGACATCCATTGGAATTCTGTGCCATTCTAGTCTCTACTTATGTTTGGCATCACAGCCTTGGGGAGGGAGAAATTGAATGTCAAAAAGTGACTTGGAAAAGACAACGCTCAGATGTTTCTATGGCCTGAGGGCAGGTATACTTAACACAATATATTTAAGCAACATCCACTCATTCCAGTCTATATTTATTAGTGAATTAACAGCTTAGGATGGCATAATCAACACTGTTGGTACCCCCCCCACACACACACACACAGAAAATCAAATAAATACAAGTGTGTATGCAGCCAACCTTGGTTTTATCTGTAGAGATAAACCATGAAAATACATTAAAAATGAGAGATTTCAACCAAAAAGGATCCAGGCCAAATTTCATTAAACTCTTGGAAATGGTGCGATGATTCTCCACGGGATGATCAGTCCTGAGGGATTTCATTGAGTTCCTGGCATCTGAAATTCTTAAAACGTCTTCTTTAGCTTTAGATTTCTTGATTCATAAGGGGAAAAAGAAAAAGGATTAGAAGTGCTTATAAAAAGCAAAATTGTAATATACATACGTTGCCATGGCATCTAATACCATTACCATAGAAAATGCCATAGTACTCAAGTGGACCTTGTGGTGCAAAAACCTAATTAATTTGGATGGAGTGTTGAAAAAAAGCTTCATTTCTAATAAAGTTCAGAATGACGTCATCTTTGTGAGGATGCTGAAAATGCATCGTTTTATTTTGTTCGGCGTCCTGTTTATGCTGCCGAAGCACTCTACCAGGATAAACAATGTTTTATCATTTTAATTGAACTCCACAAAGAGTGCTTGGGACGTCTCTGAACACTGTACCTCTGTATTGATTGCAGGAAACAAAGAAGACCTGGAGGGCCTTTTAAGTCCGCCTCTACAGAGCCTCATGCAGTTTGCAGACAGTTGAAAGAGCTCCATGGAGAGACAGACTCACCTGTCACTGCACACAGAGGGCCGTTTCATCTTCACCACAGCAGCACACCCATCACTCACTGACGGCACACCAGCTCTGCATACAGGTACAGTTATCTATCTCTCTGTCTGTCTGTCTGTGTGTGCTTGAAGTTAAACTGAAGGTAATGGGTTCAGTCTCACTACTGGAGTGGGAATCCTCCTTCAGGAGAGCTGCAGCCTTTGTCACAGAAGGAGCTAATGCTTAAAGCCTTTCATATCTTACGTGGAGCAGGGAGCAGACTGGAATATTTTATTAGTTTTTTTTTTAATTCAGGGAATTTAGTCCCACAGCATTAGAGGTTCAAATAGAGGTCTTGCAGTTTAAACTAAATCAAACTGTGTATGCTCAGTAGCTGTGCAGCTCTGTGAACCTGTTTTTATAAAGGTATAGCCACATGTGAGAAAAACGGAGGGTGACCCGTGTGGTTGGGTTGTCCAGCTCTGTGGAGGACTGCAAAGAGGAGCTACACTGTTCACTACGACCTGTGCATGAACACTTTCTCT
Organism: Adrianichthys oophorus; assembly: GCA_036245035.1. Taxonomy (NCBI): domain Eukaryota; kingdom Metazoa; phylum Chordata; class Actinopteri; order Beloniformes; family Adrianichthyidae; genus Adrianichthys; species Adrianichthys oophorus. Next base: position 29,433,513 of record BSAI01000101.1, read on the forward strand.
GTACAGGTCTACATCCTTGATATTTAGTGTGGGTCACCTGCCCTGTACAGGTTTGCCCATTTTTCCCCTGCAGACGGCCCGTATCCATCCATGAGGACAGTTTGGGCTTGCCCATAAGCCATGTGCGAATCCTTTGTGTGCATCAACAATTCTAATTCTAATGTAATGGATGCTGTGTTATTAAAAACAAATGTATATATATATATTTTTTACCAACATTTTTCAGTGAAGATATGAGAACTTTAAAAAATGTGAGGAGAATATGTATTACAGTTTTTCTTAGTCGCTTTGGCACATTTCTCACAGCAGTATTAAAGTTTGCACCAGTGCTAAAGCCTTTCTCAAAACAATGAGTGCAAACTGTGGTTATGGTGAATAATCTGCAAAAGCGAGTTCCTTCATGAAAATGGAAGGTCAGTTGCACAAGAGCAAGTCTCAAAATGAGTAGTTCCTGCTTCAAAAGCAAGTCCTTTAATTCAAACATGATAATTAGATCTTCAAAAGCAAGTTTTTATGTCAGTGAAAAGTTATGACTCCAGCATCTTTGAACAATCAAATCAAAAGGTTTGAACATGTCTTCATTGTGACAGATTCCCCTGGAAGTGCTTCCCAATGCCATGTAAAGTGAAGTTCTGTACCATGCAGCCGTTTGACAAACAGAATTCAATTAAAGTTAAGACACAGATCATGAACCTTCGTTTGTACTGTGCACCAAAAAACTGCAAGTCTTAACTGTGCAGATTAAAGAAGCTGCAAATGATTTTGGCAAATACAAAACCGCATGTGGTGTGGTTAATCAGAACCACAGCCGTATGTTCTTTGGATAAATAATCTCCGCTGTCATCCATTGGATTCTGCACCATGAATCAGATGGAAAAAGTCAAGTTTGAATCCATTTTGACTATTATTTTTTTCAACTCACCTAACATTAACAATAATAATAATAAAAATAATGATAAAAGCATGTCATTAAATTCATAATCTAACAAAATAAAACAAAGCTAAGCCTCAATCCCAGAGTTCTCATGAGCAATCAATAAATGTAGACTAGGATAACTTCATAAATCAGGATGTACACGGGTCTATTGTGTAAAGTTGGTCTTCTTAACATAGGAGCATTGACTGTATATGAGCACTGCATGGTGCGAGTGTGACATCACCCATCCTTCCGTCTCCAATCAAATTTTGCGTTACTGGCGATGCCATGCTGGAGCCAGATGTTTCCAGTTCACAGTGATTGGTTCAAGTCAGTCTGAGTCAACATTTCTATGGGAACCACTCTCACCAATCAGGCGTGAGCTCCGTGGAAGTTCACACTCCTACCATTAGAAAGCGGGCTACATAAAATCTGTCAATCAAAGGTTTCAAACGTTGGACGTGGGGGCCAGAGGTCACCGCATGCTTCAGTGTGAATGCAGTATTGGGATGATCAAGAACATGTTAAAAAAAAGGTATCAGAACAAGAATGGTTATTCTGACCAGTAGAAAGCTGTCTGTTTCTCTACAGCTGTCTATGGAGTTTTAGCTTCTTGGAACCAGCAGGTACTTCCTGTTTGGAACAACAGGGGGGGTCACTGAGTCCAGTTCTCATATACGCTAAATAAGTAGGAGTCAACAGAGAAGTCATTCTTCAAAATGCCTCCAATAGACTCTGGAAGAACTGCATCATTTGGAACTGGTTTGCATCAAATTAGAGAACAGAACGTGGGGGCTTGGTCCAGAATAAAGGAAGAGCATCAGAAAAGGACACGCTAAAACCATTCCTTTGGCTGTGTGGGCAGTATAACAGTAGCTGCATTCCCATGAGCCCTACTCTGTGCTCCACAGTCTGGTTTCCACTGGTTTTAAGGGTAGTATGAATTTTGTGTGCTGTACTTTTTCCTAATGCTAGTGGCTGTGGTTTTGACTGTACAGACCAGTGTGGGATTGCAGTGTCACTGGACTCCAGCCCAAAGATTAGCCAAGATGTTTTCCAAGGATATTTTCACCAACGGGATAGACTCACCCAGAGCATCTTCATTAAAACCAAGACTATCGCAGCATCTCTCCACATATAGAGTTCAAGTGTTTAATGGATATGCAGCTAATGTATGGCTACTGCTGACATTTGGCCAAACAATAAACGGAACTGAACACCTGACTGTTCAGGAGGAGCAACTTTTTAACTGATTCAGTGTAAAAAGATCTCAGTGAGCGATGGCTAAAGTTCCTGCAGAAATACATTGATGGCTTGGACTAAACATGTCCCTTTTCTTGTCCATTACTCACAGAATCATTGGAGGGTGGCTAACACTGAAAGCCCTGCTGCATTACACAAACCAACTGACTGTCAGCTCAGCATTCTGGTCTATATTGTTGTTCTGCTTCATAATATCCAGCTTTATGTGCTCTTTAACATGCTGTTCCAAGACAGATCTGTGTGAGATCAAATGTTTTTAAAAACCTTCTGCAGGAATTCTTTGTGCTGTGAAAAACAGTGTAAAAACAGCTTTCTTTCTTACTTTTCTAAACTGTTGCTCACACAGGTAGAAGCAAAGCTGACCCAGTAAATGTGGCTTTAAGCTGCTGGCAAATGCTTTAGTTTGATAAAAACATCCTTCCTAGTTAAAGATGTCGGAAGATAAGGAAAAGCTGGAAAATCCAGTTGTGTTGTTAAAAATGTATGAGCTATGCTTATATTTTTCTGCATGAATAAGAGCATTTCATCATCCGTACAAGATTTCAGCTGATTGCTGCAGTGTGGTAACTGCAGGGAGGAATGTTTTCGTCACTCGCTTCAATTGATCTGCTTTCTGGATGACATGAAGAAAATCCAGGAAATCTTCAGTGAATAATCTGTCCAATTTAATTTAGTATTATGCAGAGTCCAAAAGATGAAAGGAGAATAAAAGTGAACGGTAAATGGTCACAGAAGGAGAAGGCGTGGGCTCTCTCACACTTCTGCAGAAAGGAGCATTAGAGATATGAGTCCTGCTCCTTTTCCAGGTTTAAATCCAAACTCAAAGCAGGCTTCTTTACCATCTCTGATTATAAAGATGTCTGTTTACATGTCAATAAGCACCTTTACCTGTTTCCGACACCACTGCTGTCCATGAGCATGTATTTTACTGGTGCTTGTTACAGGATTGCTGGTATCTGTACGGTGGGTTCAGTTTGAGGGGTTTTATTCTGACACCCCCTCACACAGTTGACAGACTGCTGCTTGATAACTTGCCATAGTGAGTTTTTAAAGTCATATTCAGGGTCAAAAACGTTCTCCGAGTTGCTTCTGTTTGCGTTTAAGCCATCGCAGTAAAAGCTTGGTTCATGTTTCACTCTCTTCAGTTTAAAAACAGTCTGAAAAGCTTATAATGATGTATATTTAGTAAGTTACAGCTTTCAATGCCCTTTAAGAAGGTTAATCTCAGTAACCATCTGCTGCTACCATTCACCCCTTCAGTCATAAAATGAATCATTTTCTCTGGACTTTTTGCCATTCGGTGTCAGAAATGAATCCCACATGGCAACATATCAGCATCAAGGTCCCGATCTTTACTTTGATGACCTCATGGTGCGTCAGAGCGGTACGATACTGTCTGAAACAGCTGTGAGCTTTCCCCTCCTGTCCTGATGCAGTGGAGTTTCACAGGCCTCCTTTAAATTTCACATTGGTAGAGTCGTCTCAGTGTTTTTTCTGAAGGAACTGTGATGAGTGTGTGTTGCTGTGTGGGAGAGAAACCACACAAGCTTGACTTGATCTGTCTGTCATTTCCATCTCATCTGCAGCAGGCTGGACGTGTGGAGGTGCAGTTAGAGGAGCTACCTGCCGCACGTCTCTGAGGACAAAGAGGAATGACTTTCTCTAAAGTTTACCTTGAGAACAAGGGTAGATAGTTTGTGCACGTGGAAACATTTTCCCTCTGCCTTAATGACTCCTAATTTCATGGCATATAAACTAAACAAAGAGGCCTTTGAGTCTCGCTTCATTTACAGAACATTGCTATAAGACAACTTCACATTCTTTTCCAGGCAAAGTGCAGTCTAAATGTTCCTGTCTTATCTGCCAATCGACCTGAGAGTGCACTCAGCTCATGGCCATTTGCTTTTCTGAAGGTGAAGGCCAAAGACTTTAGGCTGGAACAGGGACTTTATTATTGTGTTAGAAGGATTTTTTAATCCTTAAATACTTAATTAGTTTAACTTTAATTTCCTGTCTGATTTGAACAAGTGAGCTCCAGATATCACTTTAATTTATGTCACTTCACTGCAAATCTTTTAAATGTTATTTCTTCAGCTTCTGGTCAAATGACCTTCTTTGAAAAAGCCTGTAGACTTTATGTCCAAACAAAGCTGCTGTAAGCTCCACGTAAACAGATGGATGGTGGAAAATGGGGGCGGGTTTACTCCCTACCAACAGCCCCGCCTACAGAGGTAAATTTCTGATGAACTCCTGCCACTCTGCAGAAGCTATGTCCTAGAAAACAACACGGCATAACCATCATTAAAAGACCACCGGGAACACTTTTAAAATGGATCAAAAAGACAATCGGAGAGAGAATTTAAACCATTTCATTATCTAAACATAACAACCAAAGAGAAGACAGAAATAGAAGCTGGACTTAAATGAAAAGTGCCTGAAAAGCAAGATGGTGACAAATGATCACAAAAAACACAAACTCCAAAAGAACAGCCATCTACCAGCCTCCCAAAACCAGGCGAGCACAAGAGGAGCAGCTTGGTGGGCTCCTCAAACTAGGCAGACTGAGTTGGATTTCCATGTACAGGATATATGTCATGGCCGTGAGAGAGCCGGGACTCATGGGAAAATGAGACATCTTTTAGTTTGTGTCATTTAGCAATGAGATTCTTAAGATTGGACAGAGCTCTACATTATGGAGAAAAAAACTTCAAAAGTATATTAATAGCAGTACTTCATGGAAGAGAAAATGGTAGAAAACAACAAATAAATTAGAATTTAAGGACAAATAATTTTTTAAGATGAGTCCAAAGAATATTTGAAGCTTTGATCCAACAAAAGGAAAAAGCTGCATGATAAAAACGAGATAGTTTCTCTGACAGGCATGTCCACTCTCAGTGGATCCTTCACTTCATCAGGATGCTCTGTTGTACAGCAGCTACTCAGAAGCACTATTTTAAGAAGAGTCCCCTGACAAAGACATTGCTAAAAAATGATAAACACTGCAGCAGAGCTATAATTGGAGATGTCATGCAACACTGTAGCTGCATGCCCACCATGGTTTACCCTGTATTTGCTTTATCTTTCATTGTAAGGACACTTTGAAATATGTCCAGAGGAAGGCATAAACACAGAGCGCCCTTCTCTCCATTCAAACATACTGTGACCTCTTTTCTCATTTATGATAGCAAGTTGTGGGTGAACAAGTCAAAACAGCTCACAGACAAATTTCAAAAGCAGCACCTCACTCTGGCTCTCTAACCTGGCAATCAGAGGAAAGGCCAGAACAGATGGAACAGAAAGAGGGATGGTAGGAGTCCTGGTCCACGATGGCGCTCTCGCTGAGACGGAGGACCATGGGGATGAGACAGTCTACAGCATGTCGCTGTCCTCAGGTTTGTCCAGAGTTCTTAAACCAAGAGCCAGGTCCGTCCATCATTTGTCATGTTGACCGTTCTTAGCACACATTGACAAAAATAAATGAAGATTCTTCTTAAGGGATGCATCCACATGCTTTGGGCGCTTAAGTCACAAAGATGTTTGTCATTTCTATTATGGCTAAACTGACTTGTTTTGTTTGGTGCAACACAATTTCCACAAGTGTGGGCTACTGATATTCTTATCAGTATTTTTATGTACAGGAAAGCCACAATGGCAAAGCAAGTCTTTCCTCCTGGTTCTTCGGGTCCTTCCTTCTGATCAGCTTCATGAGAAATTCCCCTCATGCTAAAACAGAGAAAAAGTGAGGAGAAACCAGAGGAGACATGAATGAGGTTGTAGTCTGTTGCTGGGATAAAGAGTTGCCATGCTTTTCTTGGGTTGTTGGAAGACTTAAACATTTTATTCAAAGACAAAATACCAAGTGAGGACTTGCTTTGTCTTTCTCTGATTCTTCTTCTCTGATTGAACTCTGTTTCTGCTTTTCAGTCATCAACATTCTCCATTTTTTTATTCCTGTGCTTTCCTGACATTCATCAAAGATGAAAACGTGGACTCAGGACTTCTCCTATCATCCCTCAGTCTCAGCTGCACTGAAATGTACTGGAGTGTGATTTATATTCAGCATTATTGCCCCTTCAATTTGAGTTGTCATCGTTGAATTGCTTGGCTCCTTTTAGTGTGTGTACTGAATGCTTCCATTCATAGACAGATGCATCCAATTTTATTAATCCAAAGGGAAGCTCGATTCAGATCAAACTTTCTATTCCACATAAAACAAACATCCAGAGGTGAAAAGATACTTCCATGCATTAAGCTCCTGTTTATCTGGAGTTTCACAGCACTGAAGCTGTGTTACTTTGACTTTGGTACTTTCACTTGGCCGTAGCCTGTACATGACGGTGTTCAGTGATTGCTGAATGAGTTGGCTGGATGGCCTCTGGAGGCTTTCTTCTCAGTCTGCTGGGGCTCAGAGCTTGTTCCTCAGTGCTGTCAGTCACGGCAGTGTTCTACAGGCTCTGACAGTTCATCTCAACATCAACCATTTTTTCAGTGTGGCTGTGGTGCACATTGTCTTCACAAGTCTGTGCTCAAGATCCCGTGAACAGCTTTTCTGATACACTCAAGGTCTCTGTTGTTTCCTCTGAGCTCCACTGCCCCCCTTTTTTCCTTTTTTTTTCCTTTTTTGTGACCAAGTCCAACTAACTCAAATGAGTTAATGAGAACGTGGTGGGACCTGAGCTTAAAAAGTGACAAGGAGGAAAATTGGCATGCAACACAAAGACTTGATGTCATCATCCAAATTGTTAATCTTTCTATTCTAGTAGCTTGGCTATTAAAAGGGAAAAAAATGAAAGCGGTGAGCATGGCATGGTCCGCAGGCCCTGCTGCCCCACCCCTGTGACCTGACCTCACCGGGCAACCATTGGTTGATTTTAAACTTTGGTTTGAGCCCCTAAAGAGATTTCTAATTCTTTTTCTTGGTGTTTTCTGCTGCTGTGATGTTATCATTTTTTGGAAGGGGGGGTGTGATTCAGTATGTCAAAAATTCATCTTCATCAGGTTCTAGATGCGTGCAAATTCTGGTGAGTTTTTCAGTATGTGGCGGGATGGAAAATTTGGCTAAAACACACAGTAAGAAAGAAGAAAGTCAGTCCAGGACTGCTGCAGGACAAATACAGTGTTGAGATCACCTGGTGCAGCTCACACTGACATAAGAACCTGAATAGTAAGAGGGAATCAGCATGCCATGCATCACACATACCTATGCTGGCTCCAAACTCTCATCAGGTCTATTCCTGCAGCTCCGTGGGACTGCAGCTCTTCAGCTTGCGCTGAAAGCCAGATTATTTTACACACACCTGTTCCTGGATGTCATCCGGCTGCACGCCTGTCTCAAAGGGACTGCAGTTAATCGCTGATTTGGCACACTTACACTGACAACATACCAAGGTCCAGTTTCAGGAACTTCGTAAGTGTACACGCACAAAAGGGCACTTTTAAAATGCCCACTTATTGTGCGTTGATGTTTAACCCACACAGATATTCACCAAAATATCAGCAGCGTCACTAGCAGACATGGGCAGCAGCCATCTTTGATTCTCCTCTAACTCACCAAAATAACTCCAAACTGTGAGCACAAGTCTGTGTTTTCAAAGCCTGTCTGAGTTGTGCAGTTGTTTCCAAAAAAAGCTTCTGCTTGTATATTCTGGAGTGTCTGGCGTTTTGCGGCTTTGCCTGAATGGGAAACAATTAAAGTGCTTTTTGGAAACATTCTGTCTTCAAAAAGACAGACTGTGATAAAAGTGGCTGAGCTTTTTAGGGGCCCCTCTGTGCAGCCGGAGCCATGAGAACCAAACAAAAGTCATCTGTCCTCTGGGTTAACCCTTAATTGCTTTCCTGCTGAGGTTTGTCGCCCTGACTTACTGTACCCTAACCAAAAATTACCCAAGGAGCTGCCTCATAGTCACACCTCCCTACGTTCAGCTCCGCCTCCCCCAACTGTGACGGGTGCCGTAAAGGTCACACAGGTCACCCGCCAGGTGCTGTAAAGGTCACACAGGCGCCTGAGGAGCCAGTGGGTTTCTGTTAGGAAGCCGGTTTGTGGAGGAAAACAGAAAGCGAAGAGAGAAGGAGGAACATCCCGATTTGAGAAGGGAGAGAGAAAAGGAGAAGTGGGGGCGGGTGTGGGGGTATTGGCGGAAGTTGGCCATCGTCACAAACACCTCTGAAAAAGAAACATCCATTTAGCAGTAAAAACAAGCCCCCCTCACAAGACCTCCATGAATGGACCACTTCAGCCAGCGGAGGAAGTTCCAATGTGGGGGCAGGATGTTCCCCTTTGGACACACTTGAGACAGAGCGAGGGCAGACTGAGGGGCAGACCTCTCTGGATTACATAGACCTCGCACTTTGCCGCTGGCCAGCATTTGCCCCCCTTTCCTGGCCGAGCAGCAGCAGTCCCAGAGAAAAGCAAAGCCCAAAGAATCCTCCTTATTTTCTGCCGGCCAGCTCGCTCCGTCCCCTCCTTCTGTCCATTTACTGAGCTGCAGCCGCTGAGGGAAGTGATGAGTCCATGTGTGTTGGGGGGTGGAACTGTGCTCAGCAAACAAAGACAGAGAGATAAAAACTTTCCATGATTAAAGAGCAGTTAAGATGCAATGAGAGTCTAATTGGTTCTCTGCGAGACAGAATCAATGGCCCTGGGTACAGACATCTCTGGGTTTGCATTTTCTACATCAGGCTGAAGACCTGGAGTTCTTTAGATAAAATCTGCTTAAAAAAACCCTTATCATCTTTTATTCATGCCAGGAAATAACATTATTGATTTCAGTTTTTAAGCCACTGCTGAATGCACATATTTTGGTTTCATGACTGAAAGCCATTTTTGAATTATTATATAGATAATAGACAAGAAGATAATGTTAAAGATATTAACCCTCTCAGGGCCAAATTCTCTGGAACGAATCTGTAAAAAGTGTTGCAGATCTGCAACACTTTCCTGAAAAGTGTGAAAAGCATTATTTTATTTTCTTAGTAAATTGGAAATTCTTCTGCCGTTTTAAAGTAAAGCCTTTTGCTTTTATTTTGAAAGATTGATTAATCTGGTTCATTTCAAGCATAAATGGACTCTCTGCACGAAGCTGCGTGTCGTATTTAGAATAAGACTGCTCTTTTATTTCTGGTTGTGGATAACTGTGTGCATCAACTTAGCAAATCTCTGTGTTCCATTCCTGGTTTTGTCTAATTTAGTTTTTTTCTTACATGGCCGATGTTATGCACACGTATTTACGGTGCGACCGGCAAAAATAGTGATGGAATTTCACGTTGGCCACATGTAATACGTGCAGCAAAGATGCACATTGCTGCTTTGTCTGCACGTATTTTAAGTGCATCCAAGGCTGGATTTTGTTGAAGAAAGTGATGATTCACACTTACTTTTTCGTTCTGGGCTGAACATTTTATTTTTTACCACATGGGCCCAGAGGAAAGGTAACGATTATGGTTACGGTTAGTATGCCAAATGGATCCTGAGTTGTGTCTTTGATTCTTAGTCTATAAGATGTTATAGTTATATATTTGTTTGTCAAATAATATCTTTATTCCAATTGGAGGAGCTGTGGGTGTCTGCTCTGCTCTGAATCCTGGCTGAGGTTTGAGAGGTTTTTCTGGTCCTGCCAGTTTTCCTGCAGTCTGAAAATGGGTGTAAGGTCCCTCTGAGGCCTTGTGTGGACCTCAAACCCGGTCAGAAGTCACTGTGGCTCTTGCTTGTTGACAGCTGGATTAGCTCACTGTTCCTCACCCAAAGCTGCTCAAAGTGACTAAAAGTTTTGAATGATCAGTTCACAGGGTTTCACAAAGTTCACCAAGCTGCCTATTTTGAAATGTTAGACAGAAGTTTGTGCTGATGATGCAGGCAGATGAATTTTCCCTGACTCATGTTTGTGTCAGGGCAGCTGCTAGAAGAAAACCCCCTGAAGATGCTTTCAGGAGGGTTCTTAGTGGCTCTGCCATCCCAGCCTCTCTGCCAGCAACATTTGAGGTCTTCCTGGGTCATCACACCACATCAGTCTTGGAGTGAACATACTTTCCATAGCGCGCTTGTTTTCACTTGAACCCTGAGCTGGTCTGTTTGCAGCTGCGCTGACCACCTTCATGCTGTTGTGCTCTCTGGTCTTTTAGTTCCAGCTCATTACAATACACGTCTGCACATCTGACTTGTTGGATCAGAAGTTCTGCCTGTTGGACCGCTCTTTGCCATGGGAACAGTTTACTTTGGGAATGTGCAGTGACACACGATTGGCAGTGGACGCTGTTACAACATGTTTATTGAAAACCTTCTTCAACAGCATGGTGACTCAGGCACACAGAGAAGGAGAGGGACTAAGAGAGGCGTTGTGAAATAGCTTTTTCTCTTTCTGCCCAGAGGCGCATTTGTGTGGAATGTTACATCATGATCAAAGCAGACACACTGCAGCAAATAAGCTATGACTTCCAAAATCAAAGCAAATCAAATCAAATCAAATGAAAAATTAAAGCCCGAAAGTTAGTCCCACCTTTCTATATTATTATAAATGCAGAAAGCAAAAGAACAATAAATTATGAGCGTAAACAGAAGCTGGTGCTAATATTCTTATAAGTTAATGATATTTACATAAAAAGAAATGGATGTGACTAAGTGCCTCAAAACCCTTTTTTTCCTTTTAAAGATTTTTCTAAAAATAGCTCCCACACTCAAATAAAACTTTAAAGCCTTTTTCTCTTTGAAGTCGCTCTGGGTTGTGTTCTGAAGAGGATTGAAAAGGAAGTGAAGACGTGTGTAAACTCCTCACCAACTGAACCGCCATAAATGACTACACATAAGAACGGGAAGAAATCCAGAGAGGGTTCCTCTGGCCTTACGCTGCTGAACACAGACGAGAAACGTCCTTCAGAGCAAGCGCCAAAGAGAGCTGAAGCTCAACGTGTGACTGAACGAACGGCAAAAACCCCTCCCTGTTCTGGATTTAGACGTTCAGAGATAACAAGTTCACTCCTGCTGCACTGTTGTTTCATCCTCACACAGATCTGGGTTTGGATTAGGAACAGAGAGCATAAGCCTGTGTGTGAGTTCTACTCCTAAAAATGGGGTGAAATAACTGTAGCTAACTCCACTATTCGTGTTTGATGTGTTACTGAATGTGTTTGGCAGTGTTTTCCCTTCAGTTAAAGGAAACCAGACCATTAGTCACAAAAGCAACACAAGAACCCTTTTTGCTGGTCAAAGGAATTCATTCATCTCAAACAAAGGAAAAAAACAAGCAAGAATCAGTGTTAGCAGTCTATGTTAATTCACTTTCATTGAGGAGAGCTTGATGTGTGTTAAAGACCAACATAGAGATGATCCAACACAACATCAGAAGCAACAAAAGAACAGGATTGATGATGATCCAAAGAAAAAGCATTCAAATCAATACAGTCCCAAAAATCTGCAGGATGAAATGTCTGAAAGGAGAAAATCATCATCATCATCATCTGGATCTTAAATGGAACAATAAAAATAAAACACAGAAAAGCAGAAAGTTATGAATAATATACTCTCACCATAGGGAAAGTTTTAACCCAGCATGGAGGAAATAAATAAGATCAAACACAATCCAAGTTTCATTAGATCCATCCATCCTTTACAGAAGTGCTCATTTGACTTTTTCAATCATTTAATAATCATACCATTAAAACCAGGTTTGTAGTCCCTCACTTTGCTTCCCAAATTAGTAAAATATTTGTTTCTTTTCTACATTCAAAAAACAATGAACGCCAATCCCACTCCTGCTCTTGGTTCAATGAACTGAGGCACTTCATAAGACTTGGGCCAAATCTCCACTGAAAACAACAAGTCATGTCATTGTGTGGGAGTTCACTTTACACAGTCAAAATGTAGTTCCAACACCAAACTTTACCAGTGTAGCAACACATCAAATGACACTTTTCATTGCTTTAAGTACTTCAAATATTCGGCGGACTCGTGTAAGTACTGATGCAGGCTTGTTGGGTTTGACACCTTTCCGCTCACTCTCTGGAATGAGGCCATTGCACACTCATTTGTTCCCACTATTTCCATTTAGCAGCAGTCTTTGGAACCTTCCGATGCCACGCGAGCATCGCTTTCCTTTTGTAATAGACACGGTCAACCCTCTTTATTCTCTGGTTGGACTGGGGGGTGGGGGTTCAGCTGAATAATGTGTGCCTTTGAGGCTCAGCGAAACTCCATCAGAACTTTTAAGACTAATTTGGCACAATCCCCATCAACATACTTTAAACGTACAAGAGGGCTTGTATAGAATGTCAGAGATCTCAGCTGCTTGCTTCAGTGGATCCGACGGAACAGAACAGCCTAACCCCTCAAGCAGAGGGGTTAGCCGGTGACACGATTACATCCCAGTAGGGCTGTGATGACATAACTGCGTATAGGCATCCATGGTAACTTCTTAAATTCCTGTTTGGTGGAAAATGGCTGAACAAGTATTCAACAAATGACTCAGAATCCCAGCATGCACTGCAAAAATCTGGTTTGTCTTGATTTCACAATCATGCTCAGACCCTTTTTGAAAAAAAAAAGCACATTATCTGATGGTTTCAGGAAAGAATGCTGGGAAATGGAGTTCAAAATGAACACTTGCTCTTTTACTATGATCAGCTAAACAGTTAAGATGATCCCCCACAGCCAGCTGTACTACAGGAGAACTCAAGTGAAACAAAAATACCTAAAGGAGTTCATATATATGGATGTTTTTGTGGTTCTTATACTGTATATATCTTGCTGTTAAGGATCTGCATGTGAAAATAAGATGAGTTTGAGACAGATAGCTGCTGTAATTCTTGCCCAGCAAGAGTTAATTGGGCTCAGAGGAATCCTCCAGCTCCCCGTACAGCTCAGACATCCTGCTCTGGCCTTTCACATCACACTCGCCCTCTAAGCTCCGCCTCTTGATGCTCATACATTCTACATTTTATAAAACTGTAAACAAACAGAGAAAAAGATGGATCACAACCTGGAAGAGTCTGCCAGCTGCAACAATAGGTTCTGCTGTAAAATAAGTTACAAAAAAAAGCTGAAATAAAAATCTGTGTGTACAGTACTAAAATTCTACACTAGACCTTTCAAACTTTAAAACCACTTGTTAAGTCTATAAATATCTTTACAAATATACATGTTAATTATTCAAATAAACCTTTTAAATGATTACATGTTTTACAAGGTCATGACAGTGTCTTCCATTCTCAAATATCTTACATTTTTGAACTTTTAAGCACATGGCTGTGGACAGCAATATGATACATATTTGCTTTTATATATTTACATAAAAGTCTTGGAAACCTTGTTTAGTGAACAGCCCTGAACCGCTTTGCTAACAAAGCCGTACGTGATGAACGATGGGATGATGGCGCTGAAGCTGATCCTCTCTTCAGGAGGGAGTTTCATTGTCATGGTTTTGATTTTCTGCATCCATCTGCTTTTGGATCAGACATTCTGTTTCAATCTGAAGGATCTGTGCAGACAAGAAAAACCAGGTCCTTGCTTGCTGTCACTCATAAATGCCCATCACTTTCTCCTCACATCCTTTTTTCTTCTGTGTCTGGAGGTTTATTCCCAGTAGGCACGGAATGGTTTCCCCACACGCTGTAACAAAAGACTGGCCCGAATACAAAAATAAACATTCTTTTCTGAAAAGAGTACAATTACAGTTCACTGGCAGAAAAAAATCCTTCAATTCTGGAAGAAATAAAACTCGTTTCAAGAGTTTAAGACGAGCAGAAGTATTGCATGCTGAGTTTTGATCTCCATTCTTGAGCAGTTTGGGAGGGGAACTGTGACAGGAACCCCTCTGATCTGAGCTTTTATGTCCTGATCACCCCGTTGCTGGACAGCTGCTTTGGAAGACAGGGCTCGTCAGGCAGCGGGTCGTGGGCAAACACCGAGTCATCTCCAGAGGAGCAGGTGCTGTTGGAGTCCTGACAGGTGGGAGAATACTGCTCAAAGGGCACGGACAGGTCCAGGTACTCCTGTCAGAACAGGATTACAGGTTACTGCTGCGCTAAACGGATCAACCTCATGCAGCAGTTATAACTGCAGAAGTTTTTAATTGAAACCATCTAAAAGAGTTTGTGTATCAGCAGAAGTTCATGAGAACAATGACAGTGAGGTCTTCCAGGTGGACAGCAGACTTACATCTGTGGAGGTCATTGATAAAATCCGGTCTAGATCTTCAACTAGCTGTCTGAATGTGGGCCTTTGAGAGGGGACAGCGTGCCAGCACTCCCTCATGATCATGTACCTGAAACCCACACAGAAAGATCTCACACGTCTGGACTCATTACAACTCTAACCACAGACTCGACCTCAGTCGTCCTCTCAGTCCTCCAGGTCAGACACCTACAGCTCATGAGTGCAGTTGGCAGGTTTGTCCATCCGATGTCCCTCCTTAAGCAGCTTGAAGAGCTCCTCCACTGGGATTCCTGGGTACGGAGAACCTCCCAGGGTGAAGATCTCCCACAGCAAAACCCCATAAGACCACCTGAGCAAAAAAGAACAGAAAACGTATGCAGATGCGTTAGCAAGCACTTATGCTCTGTTGGTGCTCCAAAAGAAGCTTTGAACTGTTTGGAATTGACTATTGATCTCAACAGTGGTATAACTGCACTCGATTTAGAAATCTATTCAAACCTCTTATTGGCTGAGACAGGAGGTCAATAAGGTTTGTAAACTCATCATCGCTTCCCTCCAGACACAAAACGAGAACAGAAAGAGAAAAAGATGACGGACTCACTTTATTATCAGATGGGCATGAAATGGAACAGAGTTTTGGGGCGAGTAGAAAGTTACATTTAACAGATTGTTTTTACTTTTTTAAGGTTAATGTATAACAATAGTCACATGCATTTCCTCTATACAATATCACTGAGATGAATGAGAGAAAGAAACGTCTTCTATTTTTTTGCTGCAGCAGCCTGAATGACCCTCTGCAGCTTCTGCAAAGGGCAGTAAGGTAATGGATTAATGGGAGTCTGATTAACCTGCAGTAATGTTGTTCATCCATTAACCCACCAAATAACAACGCGCTCCACCCTCCTGCTCTTTTGGGGGGGCACACAAAACCTAATCTAATTATTTAGGCTCCAATCTGGAGAGGATTGAAAACAATGACCAGCCATTCCAGCCTCAGAGGCACGAGAGGAAAGGTTCAGCACTGCATCGTGTTCCCTGGCTGATGGTTGCTATGGTCACAGGATACCAGGTAATTAATATGTCAACTTTTGTACCTGCAGAGGCTTCAGGATCTCTTTGTTACTTTGCTAGCTTTACATGACCAAAATTTTGGGTTAAATCTGTCCTGCAAGGCTTGTTAGAATGAGTCATTTTTCTGTTTTTGTGCAGGAGCAGCAGAATTAAAGGTGTGAAGATAAACCAGAGAGGTGTGGGGACTTGTTTTTTTTTTTTTACAGTGAATATAAGTATGCAATCAGAATTCTTTAGAAACTAACTAACTTCAGCACATGTTGAAGACCCCCTCTAATGAAAAATTGTGTTTTTGGTGTTTTAACATGTTTTTGTGGCTTTTTTGATAAAGGAGGATATATATTAAGAAAATTAGGCTCAAAATTGCATTCCTGAGTATTTCTTTATTCAAACTGCTGTGCATCTACAAAAAAGTACAAAATGTGTTTTGTACAATTAGCAGTGTAAAACCCATTCAGACAACTGTATTGTAATATTGGGCTAGATAAATATAATTGAATTGAAGGGAATTTAATCAGCAGCAGATGAAAAAAATTACGTTAAAAAAAGATTGTATTTATGATGTAGTAAATACATTGGGAGGAAAAAGCTTCCTGCTCCGCTCCATTCTGATGCATCCACCTGCAGACAAACAGATCCATGAACCTCTATGTTTTCCTCATCTGAGCTGGAATCTGGAACAAGTAGCGATCATGGTGTCTGAATTGCTTTTCTGCACTATAAAGTGTTTTAGTAGTTAGGGAATACGGACATATGTCCTGGTAGACGACACAGGTTTTTTGATTTTTGGCTAAAAATGTCATAATAATAATTAAAAGACCACTGGGAACACTGGAAACAGATAAAAAAAATGACCGGAGTGGGACTTTAATGGTCTCTCTGAATGCTTGGAAAGTCAGAGCCAGTCACAGGAAATGAGCATCTGCAATGCCAGAAAATTAGGCGGAACTTTTTTTATTCCTTTATGTTTTAGGATAAATCTCATTTTCAGACTCCAAGAACCTTTCTGAAGGAAGAAGTAATGTTGCAATTTAACATCCCACACAGCTTCTCAATTCATATTCTCCTGTTTTATGTCACCACAGTTTTTTAAGCAAAACACTTGTATTTATTATCAGCTGTTCCTACTGCGGGCAGGAAAGTGCTTTGCAGTGCATTTAACCTCCATTCTCATACACTGGGACTTTTGACAAAAGAAATAGAAAGTGTTCAGGAAAGGAAAGTTTGTCTTTCTCAAGCCTTCACCACTGTTTACTGAAGTATGACATCCTTGCAGGAGGAGCTATACACTCAGATATGTCTAAACAGAATAATTCCAGACTCTGTTGAAAAGCAGTGCATTGTCTTACTGACCAATCTTAGACAACAGAGAAAATAAGGTGTCAAAAACCTTACATTTTATGTGCATGAGGAGGCGTGAGTCAGTAAGAAACACGAGAGGTAAAAGTGTCAGGTCTTGTTTTCGTACTAAATGTTTTCTGAAACAACAGTTTGTTGTGCAGTGTTGGTGATGCAGGGAGACAGCAAACAGGAAAAAGCAGAAACGCCTAAGAAAATGACTGTAAATGTTACGTAACGTTTCAATGTTTCTGGCAGCGTGTATGAAGAACCACAGCAGAACTTCAGTTTTACAAGTGAAGCTTTGGTCCAGTTTCAATGAGGAAGATCTGCCTCACTTCAACGTATGCCGGGTTGTTACGTCATTCTTCACGCCATTATCAATTAGACCTTCACTTTGAACCAATTGCTGAATAACTGGCCTTATTCTCAGTAAAACACAACCCTGCTTTTGCCTTTAAATGAACGCTTTTTCATGGTTTGCTGTCTTGATTCCAGACGGCTTCTTCCATCCTGTCCTCCACCTGGAGCGATTGCTTTGACACGGTCTGGCTTCTAACCACCATCAGCGTCTCGGCTCTGGGGTTTATTCATCTATGGTCTGAGTTCATCCCAAACCCGCAAGACCTCTTCAGTCCAGAGCCGGACTGCCAAAGATTATGGAATTATTTTTTTCCCATTTTCTGTATCACAGAGAATTCTTATACTCCTAAAACCTCTCCTTATTGAAGCGTATGTAATGGTGTAGAGGAATTTCAGTGCATCGATGAACTCTTTCTTGACTATCAGCTAATGGTTCTCACTATTTCTTAAGAATCAAAGAATAGACAGACCTGTCTAGATTTAGCATAGTAAGAACACAGACTATGATTTTTCATTCCTCAATTCCCATGTGTTCATTGTCTTTTTGACAACATTATCTCGAGAAACATTTGACTCCGAATTCTCAGAGCTTTGTCTCTGCAGACTCAGCAGCTCTTTGCTCTGTCCTCCAGCTTTTCAGCTTCTATCGGATCAGAACATTTTAGC
The DNA here is from genome assembly GCA_036245035.1 of Adrianichthys oophorus. Classification (NCBI taxonomy): domain Eukaryota; kingdom Metazoa; phylum Chordata; class Actinopteri; order Beloniformes; family Adrianichthyidae; genus Adrianichthys; species Adrianichthys oophorus. The sequence continues at coordinate 29,451,272 of BSAI01000101.1, forward strand.
AAAAATGCGCAGATTTAAACACTTCTGCTGTTCTAAAATGACACACTGTTCTAAACACCACCTTTACCGCTGCAGCTTTGGCAGGAAACGCTCACTGAAGAATTAAGAGGTTGATTATAACACGTGGATGAAAAAGATGCTTCTTGTGAAGTTCTGCAGATGTGAATGTCTGGAGGAACGACGGATTCAATCTGAGGTGGTTTACAGCTCTGCATATTTTGCTAATGATCCATCAATGGCAGGCTTAGAGAATTTTTCAACAGTTTTTAAATCATTCTGTGTGAAAAGCATCAATGGGTCAGAGGTCAGAGCCTCCCTGTGTGTTGTGAGAGTACACTGTCTTCAGAGTGACTACTGTATGAAGGGAGGAGGAGGTCTGGCGGGAGGATTGAGTCTGTAATCCAGACCTGCTGAAATAACAGACAAGCTCATTCTCCCCTCGGCCTGTTCCAAGTCGAGTATAATCACACGGCCAGGCGCTGCTGACAGGGGCCCTTGTTTGGCTTGGATGGCTGTGCTGGGGACGCAGTGTCTGGCTGAAGCAGTTTAAGGGTTTGCAGAGAGACCCCCCCCTACTTGTCTGTCTCCTGTTGATGGCAGCCAACACAGAAGCAGTGAGGGGTAGTAAAAGGTGCGCTTGTCCCCACTGCCACCGGCTTCTTTGAACTGCTGTGTAAAAACAGCCTGAAGGAGCACTTTCTGAAGAATCCACTGACCCTCTTATCTCCTGTTCTGGGGCAACAACAGAAGGATGTTTGCCCCCCCCCATGCCTCTCTCTGGTGCCCATGCAGGAGAATGAACTCCAATCGAGCAGAGCTGACAGTTCTATGACGAGGGAACATCGTGATTCCATATTCACACGCGCAGATCCGGAGTTTGATGCTAACATGCTCAGTCATGATATTTCAACACACACATTCCTGCCGCATGGTTTGTGCAAACTCACACATCGCTCTGGTGTGTGTAGACCCGGTCGAAGAGAGCCTCCGGAGCCATCCATTTCACGGGCAGACGACCCTGGAACAACACAAGTACAGCAGACCCGCCCAGTCAGCAAAACCAAAGCCCACAGAATCACCAACAGCGATCCGCCAAACCTTCGTTCATGCAGTGCAGTTCAATATCATACTCCTTTCTGAATCTAGAAAGGTTTCTAAAAATGTTCCGTCGTAGCAGAAAAAGGATCATCCCACCATGCAGCACCGTCCCACCCTGACAGCCCAAAGGAAAACTCTTTGGAGAGTGCTGATATAAGACGCTCACGTTTGTGGTCTTTTTGTAGTAGTCTATGTTGTGCACATCCCTGGCAAGTCCAAAGTCTGCGATTTTCATCACATTGTCTTCGGTCACCAGGACGTTTCTGGCTGCTAGGTCTCTGTGGATACACTGAGGAACAAGGACAAACACATGAAAACCTGTTCATACATGTGTCCACACACAAAACAGATTCAAGGACAACGCACACGTGACTGAAGAAATGTGCAAAACATGGAAAATGAAGCCTACATGCTTTCTAAAAATATAACAAACCTATTTTTTTTTAGAAAAACTATGTTGTGACTCTTGAAGAATTTGGAGGAAAACCTTTTACCCTTTTACTTTCCCCAGGATTCTGCTGTCTGTTTGCTGTGTTTGGGAGGAGACGGCTCTGACACAGGTCCATATTCACATTAGAAGAAGAGAAAGACAGCATATTTGTAGTGGTGGAAGCCTTCTAACTAAAGCAGCAGTTTGTTTCTGCATACGCTCATCTCTTTTCTTGTGAAAGAAGTGATGGTGGAGCTCCCACCTCAAAGCCAGTCCGAAGACAGTCCACTAAGAGCGGTTTGATTGTTGGTTGTATTAAGTTCTTCAATAAGATGAGGCCTGGCCTCTGATTGAGGAGCTCAGGTTTATGGTCCTGAGTTCTGGGCCGTGCACAAATACAAACTGCTTGTGTTAGATGGAGAAGGAAGATTGTTTGATGTGTCATCAAATTCAGACGTGTAAATCATCAGCATGTCCTTCAGAGTCTGTCAACCTGTTGCTGCAGCTTCATCAATGCTTCTACCTTTCTATCTGCTAACAGATGATACTGATAGGTGTGGCATTTAGAGGCGCTGCTGTGTCACACGTTACCCTGAGTAAAATGAAAAACAGCCAGGAGCACACTGATTGATGCTGACCTTCTGTGAAGCCAGGTACTCCATGCCTCTGGCCACCTGATAGGCACAGGACACCAGGTCCTTGAAGGTGAGCTGCTCATCGGGAATTTTGCACGTGTCGAAGGAGTAGTCCATGCCAGGTGGCCGCCGCGCTCGCAGGTACTCCCTCAGGTTCCCTTTTGAGGCAAATTCCACCAGGACATATAGAGGACCTGTGAAGAAATGGAGTTGTCACCTCCAGCGAGCGCTGAGCTCGTGCTTGACTTGCTGTCTGCAGCACACTTACCGTCCTGCGTACAAGCTCCGAGCAGGTTGATGATGTTTTTGTGCTTGCCTATCATCTTCATCATCTCCATTTCTGAAACCAGGTCTGACAAGTCTTTATCTGTTGCATCATCTGAGGACAGAGATGATTATGAGGTTAGAGAAAATCGGCTTCGTTTGGAGCACACAGGGACCACCACGTAATCATCTTGTGATGCAACACAGAGACCTGCCACACATATTTCTAACCTTTCAGCATTTTTGCAGCAACAGTCAATGGCTTATTGGGCTTCTCCTTATCAATGCCGATCGCCTCAGCCATGACTACCTGACCGAAGCAGCCCTCCCCTAGAGGTTTGCCCAGGGTCAGCCTGAAACAAAAGCAAAAGGATTTTCATTTGTTATTTTATTATTTAAACAAAAAACTCAGTGATTCTTTAAAGGTCACATATTCATACCGTGTCCGAGGAAACTCCCACTTAGGATCAGAAGGCAGCTCCAGCTCTGACACGTTGGCCAGCATTGGCCCGTCGCTGGACGACAGGCGGGCGATCCGGACCAGAGGTGTGTTGGAGTTCATGGAGGAGTTGGAATCCAAGGAAACCTGCTTGGGTACAAAAAAAATATCTGTTATAGTCTCTGAAAAAGTAAAAGTACAAGTGCTTTAACAAAGAGAAAGAGAGAAATCCAATGAAAGACCCACCTACTCAACTTCTGCATGAAGTGATTTTATTCTCACTGGATCTTAAATGAACTTTCTGATTAAAATAGTTACTTTGAGTCCGTCCTCCTTGTCTGCATCCATGAACCTCCTCTTTGGTTTTCCTCTAGTCCTCTTTCCTGGTAGCTCCAACCTCAGCATCCTTTTACCAATCACTGTCCCTCCTCCCATCGCATCCAAACCATCTCCATCTGCCTCGCTCCATTTATTTCCAGAACATCTACTAGGATCTGACCCTCTGATGGACTCATTCCTGATCCTATCCGTCCTGGTTACTCCCAAAGAGAACCTCAGCATCTTCATCTCTGCTCCTCCAGCACCGCCGTACCTCCATTTGCAGCTCTCATCCATGTCTTGAGCATCTCCAACATTCTTATCTGTCACTCCAGACTTTCTCATCCAAACCACAACTCCTCTCTCTAGATCGTGTCACAGATTTTCTCTAGATCTACAAAGACATCATGCAGCTCATTCTAACCTTCATTGTTTTTCACCTGAAGCATCTTCCTTCTCTCCAAGATCTCTTTAAACAGTACAGTCTCAAACTCTACTGCCACCTCTCTTAAACTCGTCCATCTTTTATTCCTCTTATTTGGTTATGTTACAGAAGTAACTGATTCCTCATAATCAGTCAATGAGAAACAAATACATGTTCCGCTGTAAAAAAAAAAAAAACAATTTCCAGTGTGTGGAAAGTGTTGTGGGGCTGTAATAGCTGTGACTATTTTTGATGCTGCAGTCTGCTAGCTCTGCCCCTTCAGGTGAGACCCCGAACCAAACAACTCCACCTACCAGACTCCACGACTACAGCAAAATGAGAAAAATGCTGTGAAGGTTTAAAAGCACACAGAGAAGCTCTGACCATCATTGAAAAGTAATATCTGATGGAAGATGCCAGGAGCTCTACAGGAGATTTACTCAGTTATGAAAGGAAAAAAAAAGAGAAGTGGGAGATTAGCTTTACAAAAATGAGACAAAGATGACTGAAAAAGGCAATAAGGACTCTCTCTTTCCCGGCAAGATATTATGAGATTATTTGTGAAGGAAGCAAAAACTAGAAAACATTTAGAGGGTGCAAATAAAGCTCAAAAAGAAGAAAAAGAGATTTCTTTTTGATATTAAAGTAGAATATTTACTTTGCATAAATATCTGAGACACCAGCTTTCAAACACATTTTCTTCAAATTGCGCTCTGTGCACTCTGTAGATTACACAATCTAGGTATAAAACAAAAAACATGACATTTACACAAAACTACTCCAGATTAAATGTTGTCCAAATGGTGGAGCTGGACAGGTCATCACAAAGACTAAAGGCTGAAAAAAACAACCAGTGAGCAGCATCTTTTTCTGGAACTGGAGGCAAAGCTGAGTTTCTGTTGAACATGATGTTTATTGTCAGCACTCCACAGACCAGCTGAACTCTACACATTTGGTAAGTTCCCAAGTTCAAAGTCAAATCAGCCTCAAAATGCATCATTTACTGCTATTGCATTAAAGAACATTTTTACAACTGTGGTCTGTAAGGAAATACAAAGATACAGCACAATGCAGCTAAGAACAATAAAAGCTGGCCTTTTCTAGCGTTTCACACACATAATGTGCATTACTTAATATCAAGCTGCAAAATACTTGATGTCTGTGTATGATTCTTAGCCTGGGAAGTGGTGATAGAGGAAATATTTAGCAAAATGTTTCAGGCCTCACCTTTTGACCCTGACAAGTAAGCAAAGGGAAATTGTGAGGAGTTGTAACACTGGCTACCAGCCTCAAACACTTTATTTCCACAATCAAAGACTTGTTTTTAACTTTCCTCTAGTTAGCAATTCCCCTTTATGACAAATAACTGGTATTCAATCTCTGCCATGATTGAGCTTTCCCTTCAGAGCAGAGGCCTGCAGAAAGGAGCTCTTCACATGGCAGCAATGCAGCTGCTGCATGTCTTGTTTCTCTCTAAACAGTTCAGCGCAGAGTGAGTGTTACACCCAGAGTGAAATCTAAAACCAACACTGACAGTCACAGGAGGGAATAAATATCTCTGCGATGAATCTGCTCCAAGACAAATGTGAACACATGTCACCAGTGAGAGGCCTTCCAGCTCCATGCAACACAGCAGGACAGCAAGTGAGCGCTGTGCAGCACGAAACACAAGCTACCCGTTCAGGTTAAACACAGGAAATCCAACACAGCTTCTTCATTACAGCTAACACGGAGGACAGAGAGAAGACAGAGCAAAGATGTTGTGCAAATCTTGTATCTACTTTCTGTTACCTGTCTCTTGAGGGGGAACTTGGAGAGTTTCTGCACAGGTGGAGTGGGGACGGTTTTCTGAGTGGTCATCCTCATCCTGCAGAGGATGACAATAACCACAGCCAGGATGACGAGCACACATCCTGTCACATAGATCAGGATGTCGGCATACTCATCTTCCAACTTGGGGTTTGAAACTTGAAAGAGAAAATTGTGAGAGAACACAGGAGATCATCAGAAGACACGCATGAAACTGGCTGATTCTTCTGACCTGTTATTCTGGAAAGTGATCAGATGCTTTGATCAGCAGCTAAGCTCCTCTAAATGATGTTTCTGTGAAGCCTACAAATCAGAAAAGTGCAGAAACGTGTACGTTCGTGCTCAGCAGCTAAAAAGCAGCCTGTAGTTCATCATAAAGCAGGTAATTACACCTGGTTATGTTTCTCCACAAGGAGGTAATTACTGTCTTTAACATCAAACACAGAAATGTCTTCCATTGCTTGAGACATTTGAACAAAAGCTCTGCTCTGAGTTGTGTGCTCAGCTCTGTGGCTTTACGCTAACAAGCACTCATTTACAATATTCCACTGCTGTAAAGGCTGCAATATAAATGTTAATGATGTGCTTCTAAAGAAAACACAGAATTGTAAAAAAAAAAAGTGCAAAAGCAATCACATTTTTACAACAGTGTAAAGCCTTTTGTGTGATTCAGATTAGAGGAACGGACAACAGAACCCAGAGGGCTAAAATACCTGGAAGCACCGTCAGCCAAGCAGAGTTGTGAGTAAAGCCGATAGAGTTCCCTGCCAGACAAGTGTACTCGCCCGCATCCTCAAAAGACACATTGGACAAGAAGAGGACCTCTAGCTCCTTATCTGTGATGTTAATACCGGCCGTCTGTAGAGGACGAGGGGAGGGGGAAAGAGAGACAGAAGATATGGTGAACCCAAAGCCGTTGAGAGAAACACCACCCTGAAGAAAAGGACAAGGTCTGGAAACTGCCACCACCAACAACTGGAAACAGCAGCAGCAATGACAAACACCCAAGCAGCACTTTCATCCCACAGACATAGTTTTAAAATATAAGATTTCTATCTCACCACATGTTGCACCTTCATAGAAAAACAGTTGAGAGGGAGACTAGTTTCTGGGAATGTTAAATTCTGCAGCTTTCTAAACTTCCGCTTCAGAACATGAGATGCAACTTACAGTTGAATTCATTTTTGACTCTGTCTGCTGTTTTGTACTGTATCTTACAGTTAAGTGACATCAACAGTGATGTGACGTGAACATGATGAGGTCACCCGGAGCAGAAGACTGTCCCATCAGTAAGCAAAGCAGACCCACAACCAAGAGGAGCATTGCACAGGGGAAGAGAGCCGGCAGAGGATCAGATGCAGTGAATGAAGCTTCGTATTTACCTGATTTTTTAACCTCAAGCCAAAAAGCTTTTTCCGACTTGCCTACAAAGTTTGAGGCACGTAACCAGTATTTCCCCGCGTCTTTCTCTGTCACGTTGGACAGTGTCAAATTACTGCGAGTCACAGAATGTTTGCTCACATAACCCTGTGAAGGGAGAATTGAGAGGAACAGTGAGCACAGCTTCTGCAGGAACACATTTTCACAAAACCAAAATGCAAGAAGAGGAAAGTATAAAAAACCTGAGCTCTGCAGATGCTCACTGAGTCCTTTCAGAGACCTGCCGTTTCCCACTAATAACGAACTAAAGATTCACACAAACCATAAAAAAAACATCTTACACATTCACAGGAACACACCCACTAATGGTGGCCTGTTTTAGGAATCGTTCAAGATCAAAAGTTATTTAGAGAATTCTTTTTCCAATCTGAAGTGTTTGTGATGTTATAATCATAGCAAACCTGTTTTTAGGTGTTTGGAAATCGTGCTACAATAGGAGCCACACATTGGAGGCTTGAATGGTGCAGTCTACACTGCAAAAACAGCCCATTGGCAGGTTTTCTTTGAATAAACAAACATATCTGTCAATGATCTTACCCAGAATTCTTATTGTGAGAAAATATTATAATTAAATAGAAAGTAAGATAATGAAACCAGCTTAGTGACCTTGTGGGGGGGTGCCCACCTCTGAGTTGGAACCAATAGCAAAGAGTAACCCCGCCCCCATTTCCCATCATCCCTTTGTTTGCACTCTCTCCCGAGCTTACAGCCCCTCACAACCCTAAGCTAACATTAGCGGGGCAACAAAACTGGCGAGCAACATTGAAGCTGTCCAGCTGTACAGTTTTGAGCCAGATGCCAGCTCAGACGAGGAAAACAAAAATGTACGTGGATCTATTTGTTTACAAGTGGATGCATCAGAATGGGGCGGAGCAGGGAGCTCGTGATCCGCTGTTGTTGATTCTACGTCTCACTTACAAGCTTTTTCCAGCAGCAGTTTCCATCTGCTCCTGCTTCCATCCCCATCATCAGAAAAATGCTCCAAGAGCATGTTAAAAACACATTTTTTTTCAGGGTGGGTCTTTAACTGTCTTCAGTGCTGACGCTCACTGCTGGCTCTTCTACTCCTAGAAAAAGCGCTGCTAAATTATTCAAATGGGTCAAGCTTATAAAGCAGAAAACATATCCTGTTGTACAGATGCTTGTGCACACCCAGGGCTTTTGGTGGAGACTGCTCCCTCTCCCTCCCCATGCAGGGCCTGTTGTTCATCCTTAAATCTTTTTCCAGGCATCTAAAGAGCAATTCAAGCAGTTCTCACCAACGAAAATACTCGCATGACTCCCTCCTCCCACCCCGAGCTGTATTTAACTCCTCCAATGTACCACACATGAGAGACCCTATCATGTCTAACTGAACTGTGGTGAGCCCAGAGAGAAAGACAGACTCAAATCTCAGTAAATATTGTTTCAATTATGTGGTGGTTGAAAATAGAGCCTGGAGCCACAGTCTGGGCTGACGGGCTCTCTAACCCCCTCTTTCTCTCCCTGTAAGCCTCTTTTTCACCTCCTTCTTCTTTCTCTCCTTAGTCTCTCTCTACTTTTTCTTCTTTTTTATTCTTTCTTGAATTAGTTTGAAGTCACTAACAAATCTGGTGGAAAGGCTCTGCCTTGATGTGGTGTTTCTGTTGCTCTGGGGTCAACTGTCCACAAAATTCAGACAGAATTCAACCAAAAACCAGAATGAAAGTTAATTCATGCCTTTGTGTAACTATTTTTGCCCTTCAAATGTCCCATCTGTATGAGTCAGTGCACACTTTTTTTTTGTTGAAGCAAACAAAACATTTGAACAGAAATTCCTTTGGGATCAAATGTAAGAATTCATCTTTTTTTTTCTTCTGTTCCTCATATTTTTGTATTTGATCCTAAACGTGTGCACGTGTGCCTGTCAGCTCTGCTGCAGTTTTTTTCAGTGTCCAGCTGAGTATTAAAGTATAGTTTTTACCAAACAAAAGTAAGAAATGATAACAATTCAAAATATGAACAACATTCAAAGAAGAAGAAAATGTCTCTCAGTCAGTAAAGGAAATATTTACTGGAGGGTTAGCCTGCTCTACTCTTGATTTGTTCTTTTCACCAGAGTTGAAGAATTGTTTTGTTTTTCTGTTTCATTTCTTGAATCGCTTATCCTTCATTTTTCTGTCCAATCTGGCCTTCTTTCAACCCCCCTTTTTCTAGCTCTTGGGGTCCATTTTAGCCGCCGCTCTACCACACACTGCTGACTCTCTGCTGACTGTGCCCTTCGTCGCGCTCCTCCTCCTCCTCATTTTTCCATGGCTTCTTTGGGTGCCCCCCTCTCTGCTCCTCAAACCACGCGACGCAGCACATCTGACGCAGCGGCGGTCGTCTCTCTCCCTGCGCTGCCGCCACCACAGCAGTTAACTTAGTCCAAACCAGATGTTTATTTTATTCCCTCTCTCTTTGCACAGAAGAAAAGGGCTTTGAAATGAAGAGATCTCCTAAGACCACACCAGACCTTTGTTTTTGAGGAGAAAGGACGGGTCAGAGATCCACCCTGTAATCCCAGAGATGGCCGTCCATATATGAGGCCACATCACCTGTGACTCAGGTACATGAGCTGAAGTACGATTAACCTGTGGGTCCGACGTTTCTAAAACCCATTAACATGACAGTCACAAGAAAAAAACCATCAGAACTGGCAGCGAGCGTCCCACCCTCAGAAGGACGGGGCTCTGCACCCACCTTCAGGATGTTGACGTAGGGAACGCCATCGGGGCCGTATCGACTGCCGTTCACCTCGATGTGTTTGAGCCACTGGATGTGTGGCTGAGCGTCGCTGTAAACCTTACAATGAAACTCCACATCGCTGCCCACAAACACCGTCTGATTGGCCGGCAGGCCCGCCTGGAGGATGGGCCTGTGAGGCGATCGCTCTGAGGGAAAAAGGACTAATTAGAGTCAATTATGCGTGGGGATGATGTGCTGCAGGAAATGTGATGTGCAGTGTTAAATAAGCTGTTTTCCCATCTGCGGGTTTTAAAACCACTTTAGGATGTTAATTTATTCTTTGTTTACACAGAAGCAGAGGTGAGAGTAAAGCTCTTCATGGTGTTTACCGAGAACATCCAGCTGGTAGGTCTGGCTGATGGTGCCGTGCTTGTTCTGCACCACACAGGTGTAGTTCCCTCGGTCTGACGGCACAGCGCTCTCCATCACTAAGCTCCACTGCTGGTGTCTCAGCTGGGGGGAGAGGAGGGGCACAGAAATGTCATTACAGCAAACTGAGGCAGGAAAACAGAGCTCGCTTTATTTCTGATAACGATGTTTTACAACAGACACAAATGACTTCTGCTCAGTGTGTTGATGTGGAGCTGTTTTTTAATCGACCGTGAGACTGATGAAACCGTTCTACAGTGAACCTAAGATATAAAAAGCTTCATGTTTGGCAGACAGAGTAGGAACTTCATTTTACATTATTAAAGCCATTCTATTTTGCTGCTTGGCTACACACCTGCAGCCAGGTTTGGTTCAATAAAACATCCAGTTTTACCTGGATATCCAAGTGTTTTCTTCTGCTTCTGTCCAGGCTGCACGGCTGAGCAAATGGATCACATGAAAAGTATTATGGGACTCTATATAGAACATATTTTATGAAGCAGTGAAAGCAGCAGTGTTTTCTCTGAGGAGAGTTTTCGTCTCTAGAAGCATTTCTCTGTGTAATCCAGAGCAAGGACAGAATTCTTTTCTGCTTCTAAAATTGGTTCCACTGTGGCAGTTGAGAGCGATCCAGGCGGGGAGCGTGGAGGAGTAAAGTTTGTGTGGTAATTCAAACCAGGGAGGATGGATGACAGAAGCAGACAGATACCAACTCCAAAACTTCTGAAGGCGCCGAGTGGGGAGAGCAGAGAGAAGCTGTGACATCTGAGCAGAGTTTCTACAACCTGCAGGTGGAAAGGAGCTCTGGGGGTGCTGGCTGCAGCGCTCAGCGCAGTCTGAGCCACAACACGACAGGAGCTGGGATGTCAACAGGAGGAACGAATGGGCTCGCCTGCATAAGAACAGGCCTCTGCCCTTTCACTGACCATCAACCCCACCTTCAGGCTGGTTGAGCCACAGTTCCACTTTCACAGTACCAACTCCTCATCTCTGCCTCTCCTGGAGGCGCGTTTGGAAAATAAGGCAGAAGTGTAAATATTATGCCAGAGTGTGCTTTTTGCAGTTGCGTGGTAACACAGAGCAGGCTGCCCGCTTGACGTTGGCAAATGGTTTTTTGGCTCCACCCAGTCTGCACCCCAAGCCCCCGCTCCCCCCAAGAGCTTCAGAGTCAAACTGGAGTCAATGGCTGCTCTCATGAGCAGATGAGTGACGCCTTGTGCTGCGGTTGCAGGAGCGGGGAGGGGGGGTGGAGGTGCGTGAGTAGGGAGACTAAAAGGTGGTAAATTATGTGCTGAAGCTGACGTTCAGTGGAGGCCAAGACCACCAACCAAACTGCAGACGGTAATCAGAGCGCAGGCCCCCCGAGGGTGAAAGGTTTCCTTCAGGTACCACTTTCTTCACAGTTGCAGCTACCTGCCAGTTTGACCTCCGTTCCATTACAGGAAGACTCTCATTCCTACGTGAAAAACAGAAAGGGGTTTTTCTTTTTTTGTCCGAACAAACTTTTCATGAAACGTGTTCTCATAAATGCATTGTTAGTTATTCAGACATGCATGCCATTGACTATTATTAGCATGTAACTGTGACTAACTCCTGTTGAACCTGCAGCACTAGTCTGTAAATGTGATAATCCCATCCATTTTAATCAGTCTGGATTCCAACCAGAATTAAACTAATAAGCAGCTTATGTTGGAGCCATAGGAGGCTTTAGAGGTCTTAGAACTTCTGGATACACAGGATTGTGTTAACCAGGAAAATGCTCAAACAGTTCCACATTTCAAAAACTGTGGATTTAACGGAAATAAATAAAGCCTGGAACCAATGAAAATCCAGAAAAGCTTTTAATCTTTTATTTAAGAATCTCACTGCTCCCCACTCCTACTTGATTCTGGTTCTGTTATTCATTTCAATGGAGGACCAGGCCTGCCAGGTCAGCCGCAATGCCTTAAAGAATTGTTTTTGGCAGTTATCAGAGAAAACACAGGAAACTCTGCTCCCTTTATAGTCCAAACTCTGCGTCTTCAACGCACAAATAAGCCCGTCAGAACCAGTGGGGCCAGTTAGCAGAATTTATGACCATGTCAGGGCTGACCAGTGGCCCGGATCTGTGCTACTGTCGAATTTGACCCACAGAGAAGGAGCCCTGAGGCTTTGCTGTTGAACACTGTGAGATCAGAGGTGATATGGCCACATAAATAGAACAAACTGTATTCAAATGCGGGATGGTTTTGGAAAGAAACGACAGGGGAGAAAGCTGATTAACCATTGGCAGGTCTAAAATAGGAAAGTACAGAAGTCCAAAAATAATTTTTCAAGCGCAGAAATTCCTACATGGACCACAGAGAGCCACAATCCAGGCTGTGTTTGAAATCTGGACTGAAAAAACAAGGATTAAAAGTGCTCACAGTCTTAAAAAGTAACAGCGTGGAGCCAGTCAAAGAGCCCGCCTTGGAAACCTGTCAAATCCAGGAATGAAAAATGTGTGAAATGCAATGCAACCTGGCAGAATGAAACACGTAATTATATTGTCAAATTAAGGCTTGCTTTCTCTGCAGCAGATTAGCATGAACACAATGCAATCCCTTCAGCGTATGAGGCTCTGGGTGTCAAAGACCCTGCCTAGCTCAAAAGGTCAACATCACGCCCATCTCTTGCCACCTCCATCTGATGGCTCAATAAAGGGTTACCTCTGACCTTTAGGCCTTGGCCCCTTCATAATGGAGTGATCTGGGAAGGGGCACAACGCTCCGGCACATCGCTCTGCAGGAATTTTATTTTCCATGTTGCAAATGAGCCTCGTTTCCGATTTACTGTTTCATTTAGTTCCAACAAACTCGCCGTTTATTTTTCTTATGCTCCATTTGAATGGAAAGAGCTGAAGACAAAAGTAAAAGTCCGGGAAGCTGCAGGGCAGAAAAAAACAGCACCTATCTATGAGTCTAGGGGTATTTTCTGGGTTTCAATAAACAAAAATGAATTATGCAGGGATGAATAAATGCTTTCTACATGTTTATTGACCATGAGAAAAACATAATTAAAGCAAATTCACAGCCGTGTCTGCCTTTAAATACCACTTGAATCCCTTTATTAAACCAGATTTTGTTGTTTTTTTTTTACAAATGATCACAACATCCTAAACAAAAGACTTCACGTCTGGAGTAAACTCTTTAAAGTAAGCATGAGGACTCTTTTTTTAAGATTCAGAGTACAACACAAGGTCACTTTCCTCCTGCGAAGAGAGGACATGTTTTGTTGGTGATCTAATGGGCTGTAATGGTTTGCCCGGTCAGGAGCTTTGAGTCGCACCTCTGCAGCTCTAAATGCTCTCAGAGTAATCAGCAAACTGCCTGGTGGGCAGTGGATGACTGAAGAGGACTTGACCATGCTCCTAGGCTAGCATCCATCCACCTGTCTGAAGGCTAACATTCATTCATGCAACATTAACTACAGCTGTCAAATACAAAATGATCTCGTCATCCCAGGACGGAAGCAGGAGGAAAGCATCTTCACCTCCAGGACCCTGATGGTGGGATAGAGTCTTTGGAAGGCCATTGTGTGGATGTCAGGACTCAGAGCCTCCCGGGTCTCCTCCCATTTATCTATCCCAGCCCGCACGGATGAATGGACCAAGCTATAGGAGGCAGATGTGAGGGGGGTTATGAGGTCGGTGACATGGGGCAGCATGCTGTCTGTTTGGCCTGCCGTTGTGTTAACACAGAGACGATTCAGTCTTCCGTGCTGGCTTTCATATCAAAAAATCTTCCCGTTGAGATTCATGAAGGATTTGTTTAGAAGAAAAAAGTCTTTTTCTGTGATTAGCAGGTTTGATCTACATATTATGTCTTCATAACAATAAGATGGTTAAGAGGTAACATTTACTCACTTTTATAAAACCATACTTTTAATTGAGCAGGGTTACTATCAAGCACTCACTCAGCAATGGTGATAGTGTGTGTGTGTGTGTGGGGGGGGTCTATTAGGATGATCAGTTAACCAGATTGAAAAGTGTCTTCTGTTCCAGCTCCAGAAGGAAGGAGCAACAGTTTGATAACAACATGCTGGAGAACATCTTAATCAGCTAACACGGCATTCTGATAAGGATGATTCTGATGAGGATGATTCTTTAGCTTTGAGTCTTTTAAAAAAAGACAGAATTGCCAGCTGAATATGACAACAAAACAGTGTGCATCAATGCTCAATGAATTGACTGCAGTTCATTGTGTTTAAATGATTTGCCTTTAAAAAAAAAGTTTATTTTTGATAAATGATCCAAGTTTGTATCATCAGAACACAGTGGATTTATAAAAAGTCTTTGTAAAATGTTCATATTTATTAGGTTTTTACTTCAGCAAATGGGTGACATCATATTTGGCTTTTAAAAAGAAAAACAAAATCTAAAGCATCTCTTATAATCCAGAGTACTGGAAAGTCCCGCCCTGAATGGACTTTGAGGGGTTATAGAGTAGTGAGGGAACTCTGAAATAAACACTGAGCTGATTTTTATTTCTTTCAAGCAAAGACAATCTGCCAATAGAACAAGCCTATTAGTAATCTCCTGGTGTAAAGGCTCCTGGACGCCTCCCTGGGGAGCTGTTCCGGACATGTCCCACTGGGCATGTCCCAGGAAGACCCAGGAACGCCTTGGGGTCCCCCCAGAAGAGCTGGTGGGGGTGGCCGGTGAGAGGGAAGTCTGAACATCTTTGCTTAAACTGCTACCCCTACGACCCGGTTCTGAATGAGCAGAAGAAGATGGATGCATGGACTGAGTGTAATAAATGAATGAGAAGCAGCAGATGATCGGCAAAAGCCTCATCCGCTTTGATGAGCAGAAAAACAGGAGTGTGTGACAGATCAGCACCTTCCAGCTCTGCTCCTCTGCACTTCATACTAGTCTGCAAAAACCCTTTGATCACAAACGCTGTAGCATAAAAGCTGCATATCTAAAATATGCAAAGCCCCATGCTTGTGATGAAAATACCCATTTCTTTTTACAAATGTAAAATAGAGCCAAGATTGCATTTCTGTTTGTGAAAAGAAACTACATGTGTGAAGATGACTGTTTCAAATAAACAGTTCAAACCACATTCAGTGGGCTAGATTGGATCCTTTATTTCTTCAAAAAAGATCAACTCAACTGAAAAATTAAACAGTGAAAATGAGTTAGAAGAAAGTCTCAAAATCTGTTTCAACACTGGTTTAAGCATAGAGTGAGCATGAGAACATAAAAAACTCACTTTTAAATTCATGCCCTCCACAAAAAATGTGTTTTTTGGTGCCTAAAAACTGAGGTGTGTGGTCCAAGCAGCACGTTGGAGTGACACAAAACAAGAAGTACGGCTCGTGTTAGGTCTTTGAGGAAAAGGTATTGATTAAAGCACTTTCACACCTAAACACAGAACAGGTGAAGGTGGATCCGTTTATAGAATCTTTGAGCAATTGACTCAAGATTTGTTTGCTGTCAACAACATAACTTTACTTTCTCATCGGCAAATCATCACGTGCACAGCAAATGCTAAAAGCCTGTCAGGGAAGGCCTAAGCGAGGGCGTCCTGAGGGCTGGCGACAGGTGTGAGCGTGAGGGAGAGTGGGGACAGAGGGAGGCAGACAACTGCTGCCGCTCTGCTGGGAGCAGATGTTGGGGATCTCTGTAAACTGGTAATAGCTGCAGGATCTCCTTACATTTAACCCTTTAAAGGTCCATGTTTCACAGATGAGAAGAGGCCTGCTGGGGCCCCTCAACCCTTCCATTCACAGGTCTGTTCGGCTCTGGTGCTTTTTTGGACCTCGTCTTTTACTTTATCTGTGCCGTCTTTGCCATGGATGAGTAAAACACTGTGAATGAAAGCTCTCTGCTTACCTCAGTAAAAAGTGAATAAAAAATAAAAACTAACACTGCAAAACTCTGCAAAGATCAATGAAGTTTTACCTTCTCATTAAAAGGGACTGTAACAGATCAGGTAATCTGAAAAAAATGATCCCATCTTGCCTGGAATGGACATCTCAGTGTGTGGTGGAAGCATCATGATATGGAGTTGCTTCAGATCCATGGAGTTCAGATCTTAAGCTATGTTTACACCGCCCTCGGCAGCGCACGCTCAAACAGCAAAAAGTCTATGTGAACCTGCGTGCACGCACAATTCTGTCTCAAAACTCTCGCGTTCATGAGTTGTGATGCTCATTTTTATGAACACCATGAATGATTAAGAGCGCATGTCAGGTGCCCAATGTGAACTTAGCATTTATATAGAATGCTTTGACTTAAACTCTTCCATTCTCGACCACAATCTTGCAAAACAAAGCTAATAAAAAGACATAAACATGTCACAGGGCTGTCAAAATAAGAGCACGAGCTTGTTGAAATACTGACATGTGAGCGCTGCCTGACTGAAGATCACAGTTCATGGATGTTTGATTGAACCAAGAGCGTTTTGTTGTTGAGGAAAAGAGAACTGATGCTGCAAAACTGACTGAATTTGAAAGACAATCATCTGCCACACTTCATCTTATTTGAAACCTAATTTAACAGTCTGTGTTTTATATGTGGAGCTAACAACCATAAAAGGAATGAAAAAGATGAGAGCTAACCAAGTGGGGCCACTCCAGATGAGAGCCCAACATTTAGAGTGAATCCCAGGACAAAACTGAATACCGCAGCTGTTTGCTGGGCTGTCAGCGCTGAACTGTCAGGGAGCACAAATGTATCTGTGCACCACTCTGATTTCAGTGCAGCAGTTTGACCCCTGATATGTATTTTGGTCAGAGGAGTATGTCTCCGTGGCGTGTTTCCTGACCTTTATTTACAGTGGGAAAGCTCACCCATCACGCACCTCTTTCAGCAAACTCCTTCGCACTCTTCCTGTTACGGAAATTAACACCAGGGAACATCCCAATAGTCATCTAGTGTCAGCCACTCCTCTGCTCTACCGGGGGATTAAAATGCCTTGCTAAAAACACATTTTGGTAGAGAGGGCAGGACGCGACCTCTTCCAGGAAGTTTTCTGCACCAATGTAAGAGTTTGAATCCATAAATCACAGGCCGACCTTTAGGTGTAAACACGATTTTTCTCTCACCTTGATGCCCCCCATCCTCTGCTCGCCCTTGAACTCCTTGCCATTCTTCAGCCAGTGGATTGTGGGTAAAGGGTTTCCATTTGCCGGGCAGCGGAACTTGACAGTGTTGGCCGCTGGGACCGCCAGCAGCTTCTTGTCCATTCGGTCAGGCTTGGTCCAGTATGGCGCCACCGCTGGGTCAAAAGCAAACCAAAAAAAAGTGTCATTTGTGACATTGTTCGAAACATTTGAAGCTTGCTTTGAATGTCTTCAAAAATAGTTTTTCTCATAGTTAAAACAGGATGACAGCCAGGATAGTTCAAAAAACGCTTATTAAAAAAAACAAAATACTTTCAGTACATGTAAGGACACCAGGAACTATAGTCTATAAAACAGGCCTCCCCCAAAACACAGATAAGAGCTCAACTATCTCTAAAAACAATGTAAAGACATCTTTGCTAAGATTTACTTCAAGCTTCACAAATACTTTAGTGAAACATTACAAAAGAAGATGGTTTTTGGCATTTTAAGGAAGAGGCCACTTCCTCTGTTTTAAGTTGTAGCTATTATTGTGTTCAAAGATTTAGATGAAATTTAGGATTTTCTCTTGTTTTGAAATGCAAAACTCTGCACTATTATTGCAGTGTTGAAAATGTCATTCTTAAACTGAGATTTTAGGTAAAACTTCTTTTGCCTAACTATTCAGTTTGACCTATATTCAGGGAAGTCATGCTTTACTTTTGAACAAAAAAAATATATTAAAGTTTCTTTAAAAAATACAAATAGAGAAAGCTGAAGATAAATGTAAACCATGTAAAAGATGGGATAGCTTGTTCTTCTGGGCCTTTTCAAAAAGGAGTCCAGATAAATGAATTTGGTCATTTTTAGAGCATGCAGCCTTACATTATGTGTGAGACGTGGATACTTAGCGATGCCTGGATCTCCAACACTTTGTTAAAACTTTTGACCTCTTTTATAATAGCTACCAATGGTAAAAATGCCTTTCATATTGGTCCAGAAACAACAACAAAGAAGTTGTTATTTTCCAGGAATAATACTTTTTGTTTCCTTTAGACTATTTTACAACATCATTTCATTTGTCCTTTAGTAAGGCAGTACATGCACACACATTCATATCTGAGGGACAGACTGATTAAACTATGAAGCATGTTTGTGAACTGTGGCAGGAAGCCGGAGTGTGCAGAGAAAACCTCCACATGCACGAGGAGAACACGCAAACCCTGCACAGAAAGGTCCCAGATGGGATTTGAACCAGGACCCAGCTGGGTCCTCATGGAGCCTCGTGCTCTAGAAAAGACCATAATTAATTTATCTGGACTCCTTTGGAAACAGCCCAGAAGAACAAGCTGTCTTCCCTGGGAGGCGAGAGCATTTACCACTGCACCCCCATCCATTATTCTGGACCCATTTCTGCTCAATCATTCCTAAGGTTATTAACCATAAGCTCATGCCTGTCAGGTTCCACTACTATATTCCTGATACAACAAATACTCCCAGGCTTTGGCTTTCCTCACACCAACTACAGCTCTGGGGGTACAAACTGTCTCTGTGCTCCACGTCTAAAGTTTGGGTTTATCAAGCCAAGAATAAGTGATGCTGCATGTTCCCAGAGAGGTTATGGCAGAAACCAGCTTTGTGGTGTTAGGTTTTGTGGTCGTAGTGCTGAAAAACACAAGTGAACAATGGAGACAAAGGACCGCAGCATCCATGACTGATTCTGAGGAGCACCACAGTGTTTCAGAGCGCTGGGAGAAGACTAAACATGAGCTCAGACAGCAGTGATGGGAGTGAGACCTCATTGTGTTTTTAAGGCATTACATTCAATTGGTTTTCATATTTTTTAACTATGTGAGGCCTTAAAGTCAGCTGTTAATGCTTCAGACCTGATCAATTCCCACAAACTCCCAGTAAATTAAGAGCTGCTTTACTGTGAAGAAAATAACATCACATTTTCCCCAAAACCACATGGTTGTGGTAAAAGAGTTTAGAGAGGCTCAGGCTTTAGCGTCTTTTGTGCCCAAATGCAGACATACGTTGGATTTTGAAGCTTTTAAGATGTGAAAGTAGTCTATTAAAGTTAGTTGTCATGGCGACTCGCTTCAGACGGATGTGTGAAAAAGACTTGGGACAGTTCTTTTTCTGATGGAACAGTTCTGTCCTTCATACAGCAGGCAGCAACCATCCTGCTAAACATCATCCCCTTCTTCCAGGGCAGAGCCCACCTTCAGGCTTCCATAGAGTTCCCAACAGCAGAGCCGTGTAAAACACAGCTTGACAGATTCTGAAAGAACCGCTGAAACAAGAAGCAAACAAAACGGATCTTCTTCTTTCCCCGATAACAACAGAAGAGTTTGTGTGAATTGTTACATCCTGAGAGTCTAGAAACCTGTCAGGGCGATTTATTGAGTTGTATAGAGGAGACAGTAGACAAAGAGGGGTCGTCACTCCGACGGGCTCATTGTTCTTGCAGTGCGAGTGAAGAGCACGGTAAGGCGTGGCGCTCTGCCTTTCTGAGCTGGTCTGCAGAACAAAAAGCTGAGGACATGGCTGACCGCTCATCAGACGTCTCTTTTACTCTGCGGATGCACAAGGTAAAGAGGAGCTGATTAACATGTGAAAAGCAGCGCTTGTGTGTGTGTGTGTGTGTGTGTGTGTGTGTGTGTGTGTGCACCCGCGCCAATCACACCACACTCTGCTCCACACGGGTGAGTTTAGAACAAGACAGGTGAGATGTCAATCACTGCTGTGTGTGTTCATCCCACAGCTCGCATCACTCTGATCCGTCTTTGACACACTCATCTTTGGCTCCCGCCTTCAAACCATGGCTTCGGCTCCGGCTTCACAGAGTAATTACAAGCAGACTGAGGCCGAGCTTCAGCAATGAAAGACCTTTCTTCTTAGAAAGCAAACAATATTCTACTAAACTCCATTAAGCAGACAGTAAACTGTGTGAATACACTATCCCAGTTAGACTCCTCAGCCTGCTAAGATATACACTCCACATGG
>BSAI01000101.1:29471419-29501641 GCA_036245035.1 Adrianichthys oophorus
ATCACTGTACGCTCTTCCGATCTGCGCGTACAGTGATAAGCCCACAGTGTTTTACTGTCACAGTCTCGCTTACTCACACACACACACAAACCTCCTCTGCCTTAAAATTAAAATATCTGTTTTTGGCCTGCCTCTGTTTCTCCTCCGTCTCTGCACATGCAGAACCACTTGCCAGCCCTCCAAGAAGTCTGAACACATTGTTTTCTTGGCGTCATGATCAGCCACACACACTCTCGGTCAAATAGAGAGACACAGGGATTTAAACAGTCTCTGTCCCGATGTGTGGTCCTGCTGCTTCTGAACTCGTCTGGGCCTAAAAACACCCTCTTGCTGCTGCTCCACCCGCAACCGTGGCTTTAAACCAAAACACACGCAACCCAGTGCACAACTCTCTGTGGTTTTGACCTGGAAACACACAAAACATGAAGCACACTAACCTGAAGCTGCCTGAATATCAGTCAGTCAGGATTCATAAAAACTTCACTCCCTAAAACTGCAGTTTCCAGCAGAGTTTCAGACTTTTCTCATACTATCTCTCCTGTTTTTGAACAGAGGAAAACTCCTGCTCTGTGAACGCATGCAAAGCACAGAAACCTGGGTCACACACGCAAAACCCAACTGCATCATGGAAAGAAAGCAGGATTTTCTGAGGAGAAACAGGGGGCACAGCAGATACCCCACTGCAGGGCAGGACCTCCTCACACCCCCTGCCCACAATGAATATGCAGCAGCTGCAGGGGAAGCAGGTTTACAGCAAAATCATCTCAGCTGTGCAGCTGCAGAGTCATGTCCACCTGTCAGCTGAGCAGCAGGACAGGAAAGTCTCCCCAGGAACCAGAAAATGCAAAACAGGGTCCAGTTTGTTTGCTTTAACTGATTCCATGGAATCACAACCCTGGGGGTGGGGGTCTTCGCTTCAGTTCTAATGGGGTCGCCTGTTAGTAGATGGTAAATGGCGTATACGTGTAAAGCGCTTCACTACCCTCTTAGAAGGCCCACAGTGTTTTACTGTCACAGTCCCGCTTACTCACGCACACACACTGATGAACACTGGTCAGAGGTCAACCGCTCTACCTCTGCGCCATGGCTGCACCATAGATAAAGAGCAGATATATTTGGCAAAAATATACCAATGTATAAAAACAAAAGTATAAAACTAAATCTGAAATGTAATTGACATCTCTGTCTCACTGATGCATGAAAACTTCCACCTTCTAAATGATAGTTTTGTGTGAAAGTTTCATCCAGACTGTGGAGCAGGCGTCCTCTCCTCACTTGTTGCAGTGGGGAGAGATGAAGCCACAGGCTGAACAGTAATTAGTGGGAGCATGACACCCGGCGGCCAGGCCACACGGCCTTTCAGCTCTGAAACACCGATCTGGGGGAGAGGGGAGGTAGGGCTGCTTTAATTGTGTAATTGTATAATTTGCCCTCACTGACGCCTGCGAGCACACAACAGATTTCATTACAGATCATACTGGGCCTCTTTGAAGGCATGCTGCCCCAGAGGGCCTGAGTGGACTCCAGCAAACAGAAGCGGAGAAATGGCGGCTGTGGAGCAGCGCAGTGCGTCCCGCTGTCCGACTCTCTGCTCTCCTGCCAGGGTAAACAAGCTGCGGCGCACAGCAAAGATTAGACTCTGAAGGTCCCTCCCCCAGACACACATCCACTGTTCTTTCATTTCGCTCAGGCTCAGAGCGCACACTGCCCCCCGGCAAACAGAAATCACTTCAGAAATCCACGCTGCAGCAAGTAGAGCCTCAGACGCTGCCGTTTCTTCATGCCGCTCCTAAAAACAGTCCGGTCAGGGAATCAGGATTATACAAGTTTACTTTGCTTTAATTTCTGAAGAAGATGAACGTCTCAAGATTTGATCCTTTCTATCTTTGATCTTTTATCCAGTTTTATGCATTTGTACAGAGCCCCTAAAGGGACATTGCAATAAAAAAATTTCCCTTTAGAAGGTCCGTAGGTTGGGGCTTGCTGTGCAAAAAAAGTAATTGTATTAAAACATTACGTTTGTTTCTCACATCAGAAAATAAATAACCTGGAAATGATAAAAGATGAAGTCTAAAGCACAACATCTTCCAGACATATAATGAATATTTTACAGTTTTGAGAACCACCACCCACAGCCGTCAAAAACGTGTTTAATGTCTGAAGTTATTTTGTTCAAATCTTGTGATTTTAAAATTATAGCAAATCATTTGCATTTTTTAAACAAAAACTACTGTGTCTAAAAAAACATTTTTGGACTGACTTTCAGTTTTTTTCTAACCATCATGCAGGTTCTATGACAGCACAAATCCTAGTTTCTGCTCACATTAAAGTTGATGCTGTTCATTCTGGGATGTGAATGATTGCTGTGTAACACTGAGCTAAAGAGGAATATCCTCCTGGGAGTAAACTCAAGTTTGCAGCAGCTTTTCTGTGCTTTCCTGAAGGACTCTGGTCCTTAAAATCCAGTTGCTATTTCTTTCTCTCCCTTTCCATTTGATCTGTCAGTCAGCAGATCGTTTTTCCTCATTCATCACCTTTTCCCTAAATCTGCCTCTTTACAGGGACGGGGATGTTCCCCCGTTCACCGTTGGGGACTCTCCGTCACATGGCTCCTTCCCGCTGCAGTCAGTTAATTAGCAGTGGCTTAGCAGACATTAAGCAGTGATAGGGGTTTAATGTTTCCCAGCTAATCCCTCTTCTTTTGGGCAGGAAATCAGAGCCTCGTATGTCAGGAGGTGGACTTACATCCACAGATTAACTCTGGCATTCAGAAGATATTTACTGGCGCTCAGTGGGCTGTTGCTGGGGTGGCCAGTTGGGCCCAGTTGGAAGATACTCCAGGCTTTCCTCATGAAGCCAAGCTCTGCATTAAGATAACAGACACTGTTGAGCTTTTCTGCAGGAATTCTTGTGAAACAAGAGGTTTCTAAAACATTAGTTTGCATCTTAATGTGCCGCTTTCATGCTTTCTTGATGAAATACTTTGGGACACTTAACTTTAAATGTGAAGGCAGACCCCACTGTAAACTACATCTGTAAAGAAAAATGATGTTTGGAGTCACAGCCACAATAAAACTGTAAGCATGCTAAGAAGTATTTTGCTTTTATTTTGATAAGAGGGGTGACAGGAAATTAAGGAAGAGAGACATGGGTGGGGATGTAGAGCAAAAAGCCAAAACACTCACAGAAAATCAGCTTAGGCTGAATGACTTTATATCACAAAAGTACAAGGAGGGGCAACCAAAGATAAACACAAACCACAGAGCTGTGGCTTTGTTGAAATAAGGCTAAGACCATCTTTGTTATAGTCATGATATTTTTACTCCACATGCTCAAAGCCTGAAGGTCCTATCAGGCCACCGTAGTGCTGAGAAAAGGAATTTTGAGACAACAGTATGAAAACTATTTGTGGATTATAAGAAGAATGAGAGTCATGTGTTTGTTTATATTAGATACCAAAACCACTAAGAGTTAACACACCAGACTTATCAAAAAACAGGTGACTGGGACAGAATTAAACCCATTACTCTGACTGGAAAACCACTGCCCTGCCTCTGATCCACAGCTGCCTAATAATGCTATAGAAGTCTCAAAGTTCACAAACCACTAAGGGAAGTCTCTTCATAGATTAAGGTAATCAGTGAATCACTTCTTGGCTGAGCTTAAATTTCTCTTGAAACGGCTATACCAGGAAACCTTAAAACCGTTGGGCAACCACCCATGAATCCATCGAGTCTTGCCTGTTTAAATACATGTAGCCATGCTTCTCCTTTCTCTTTTGTCTGACATCATTTCTGTCTGGATCTTCCATGATGTTTCTGTAAGTGACTTCATCTGGGTTTTCTGATTTTTCTTCACTTGCTTGTGGATCCTCCTCCTCTGCCTCCCTCCACATGCTCCTCCTTCTCTGTCTCACTACAGCTGCAGTTATCCTTGTTGACAGAACACAGTGTGAAAAGTTTGTGAAGTCAGAGAGACCTTCTGATAGTTCTTTGTTCACTTACACCTGAACTCTGCGCGTGCTTGAATGCCAAATCAGCTCACATCTCCGCGGAGCACTTAGAGGGGTGTTACCTGCTGGAAAACCACCAGCTTTGATGTGTGCTACTCTGGTATTTAGCCAAGAGCTCAGGGGAGAGGTTACTGTCAGCTCTGCAAGAAGCAGGAGGTTACAGGAGCCGTTCTAATTACAAATATGGAAATGTTATTGCCGTCATCAAATCTCAGCACCCGACACAGACAGACACAGTGGCACGTGCACAAAGAGCTTCCTCAGGACAGCCCTTAGAAAATCCTCTTATAATTTAAAAGCAGAAATCAGTCAAATGTTTAGGAAAACTTCAGTTTCCACTTACTCAGCTTTTGCTCTGAGAGCAAACCCTGCTGTTGTGTGTGATGGTTTGTGTTTGCAGTGTTTTCTTTGACAGTGCATCAAAGCATGAAGGTCTACATAAGGACAACACTGCAAGACAAGACGTTTTATTCGTTTTGTCTGATGATCCTGCTGCCATGCAGCTTTCAGAGTCCACTCATCAGTCTGTGAGACAAGTCCTCCATTGAGTTTAATGCTCATGCTGCTTAAATGAAGAATTATGGCTACAGAGGCAGACGAAGGGACTAATAAACAAATCAGTTTACCTTAACCTTCTCAAAACCAGAGAATTTGTGGGAATTTGCAAGAAAAAGAACATAAAGAAAAACATCTTCTGTTGTCAAAATGTAAAAAAAGCGTGTTGCGTGGTGTTTTCTGGAATCACAAACAACGCAAAAACAGACTTTTGCTCATCATGCTGCACACACAATACTTCTAACATCTGAAATGCAGCATTTGCTGTCCAAACAACATCAAGGTCCTTCAAACTGTTTTACACACCAGGTGACTGGAATCCCACTACTACTGCAGCAGACTGTGCATGACTCCTGCAAGCAGGCGCTACTTTCATTCAGGCAGACTGTAGACTCATCTGGGTCCACAGGGCTTTGATAAAGTTCAAACAACCCCTTAGACCTGATGTTTACTCCTGCTTTGTTGTTGGTTACTGTTTGTTTTAATTTGATCACCCTAATAAAGATTTTCTATCTAGAATAAAAAAAACATAGAAATAGAAAAAAGCAAATAGAAACATTAAAAAAGAAGTTCTAAGATTTACCTTTTCCAGTGCCTGGATTGTCTGGATCTTCATCATAGTCTTCATCATCACCAGATGACAGAGAATCTAAAAAAAGAAACACTATTATCAGTGTAACTAAAGCCAGCAGAAGGAATACACATCTTATCTGTGGATCTTTTTTTTTGAGTCAGGACAGACGTTATTGGGTTAAAGACAACAGAAAAGAACTCTTCAGACATTTTTGCATAGATTCAGGATATAAAAGTAGGAAATGACAAATGTTGCACAAATGTAGATGGCAGCTGCAAGCTGAGCAGTGAAGCCATGAATGTTGGTGCAGATGTTTGGACCCAAACAGCTTCATTTTGAGTCATTGGTGGTGCTGGGAGTTTTTGTGTGTACAAACGTGCAGATTTGCTGTTTCCAGTGTAGGTTTATTACTGCTCATGCTAACAGCTTTATGGGTTGGCTGGACTGTTTTGCAGACACAGATTCTGCTTTGATCCCTGTTTAGCCTGCGTCGCATTTTCTGAACAGTTGTAATTATTTTACATCTGAACTCTGAGTTTTTCCGGTTCAGTTCCACAGCTCTGGTTCAATGGGAGTCAGCTGTTAACCTGACAGGCCCGATGAGCTGAAGAGCTCCTGAATCTCCTCCCTGCAGATTCTAACTTCTGTCATATCACACCGGTCCACAACTCCGCGCTGTTCAACAGCAGAGAGCCTTAACTCCTTTGGTTTAACGGTTCGACTGCCGACAGAGGTCCTTAAACTGAATTTGTGGTTTAGAAAATAAGCATCAAACTGAGAATGTGTGGATGAGTAATTTTTGGATATATATCCCCCGTTCTGTCATTTATAAAAGCGTTCATCTTGCTAAGACTCCGTTTTTTGTTATCTCTTTCAAATGCATCTGTGTTTTCATTGCAGCAGCCGATCCGTACCTTCATCCTTTACCTGCCGCTAACATGTGAACTGGACATTAGGAATGGGCCGCGTTCCTGAACGCTATCCAAGAACTGAATCTGATACTGTTCAGAGGCATCCGACACCTTACTTAAATATTTAAGGAGCAACACAAAGGTCCATGTGTGTCTTAGATGTACTTGAGTTTCTGTGTTTAAAGTAGAGGGTGGAGAACTGCCTGTACTCAGGGAGGGAACAGGATATTGTGGCCACAGTGTAAAACATCAGACTGAGAATATCAAAAAAGACCTTAAAAAGGCTACAGTGATTCACACTCATGCTTCCAAATGTATGGTTCGGTATGGTTTTAAACTCTGAGTAGACCTGGAAGCCATTTATGGTTCCGTTAAAAAGATAAAAACTAAATAATCAATGAAAACAACTTTCTGTCAGTTTTTAGGCAAGTGTGTGTTGTTCTTCAGTCTAGAGTGGATGTGGGGTCCAGAAGAAGAAGAAACTGACCACTTTTAACCAGAGCTGGAAAAGGCCAATATCTGTCCGGCCTGCAGCCAAACACGTGCGTGCGTGTGCGTGTGTGTGTGCGTGTGTGTGTGTGCGTGTGTGTGTGTGTGTCAGGACTAAGCAGAGGCTGCAGGCCAGCAAAGTACTGCATTTATTGCTTTCCCATCTGTTTTCAATGCAGGAGCGTTTGGAGCTAATTGCTTTCTAATTAGTTGTCAATAAGAGACGCAGCTGGTGTCCACCAGGTTTACGGGAAAAAAGCTGCTTGACTTTTAAGCGCCTCACATTCTTCTGACCCCCCCTCCACAGCTCCCCTCCATCACCTTGAAACTTGGCTGGGTCTGGACGGGTCAGGATATATTCCAATGCACTGCAGCACTCGTGTGTGTCAGCGTATGTGTGTGCTTGTGCGAGTGTTTATGTGTGTTCATGTTTGTGTGTGTGCAGCCTGGTAGGGAACTAAGGTGGACTTTAGAGCAGAGATGGGCACTCCAGGCCTCGAGAGTCGCATCCCTGCATGTTTTCCAACATACCACGGCCGCCCTCAAGGCCTGGAGTTGCCTATCCCTGCTTTAGAGGGAGCAAGACGGAAAAGTAATCAATCCCTCCTCCTTTGCAAAGTTTTCACTGCCTTTCTCTGAACTGTTATAGGAAGCTGTCATGTTGAGAAATTACTCTTATGATCTGTAGGAGCAGCAGTACCGGGGGGTGTGTGTGTGTGTGTGTGTGTGTGTGTGTGTGTGTGTGTGTGTGTGTGTGTGTGTGTGTGTCTCACAGAAATTGCTTTCGGTCCGGATTTGTCTCTCAGTCAGGCAGGAGAACTAAAGCAGCTCAGGTTTCAGAGAGCCTGTAGACTGCAGCCAAAGTTATGGCAGGCAAAGCAGCTTTCAAATCAAATTAATGGGTTTAATGTTGAGCTTCATTTGAGCTGCTCTTCATTGGTTGTAACAAGGACTGAGACAAAAGCTTTGAATTTGACAGGTGCCCAAACACTCAATGTCTCACCTGTCACCTTGACGGTGTAGTTGCCCAGCAGTGTGTTAGTACGGGCGAGCCGACACGTGTAAACTCCAGAGTCCTCGTAGGACACGTTGATGATGCAGAGCATCCGGTTGCTAACCCGGGTACGGTTGGTTGGAACGAGCCAAGCATCGTCTTTGAACCAGGTGACGGGCTCCGAGGGACCTTCTATTTCACATGATATTTCCAGCGGGTCGCCCAAGGCCAGAACCACGTCCTCCAGGAAGGGTGTTTCACTGGACGCTGAGTCTGTAAACAGAGAGAACCCAACAGTAAAACCCATCTTCAGCTGAGACTCGTCCCTCATGAGTTCATTTTATTGTCCTCGTGTAGCTATGAGAAGGACTTTTGAACTGAAATATGGATTGGCTTCTTGAGCATCAAAGTAGTTCAAAATAATGTATTTTTTTAAATCATCATCAGCTAGTTAATATAATTCAACATTTCAAGTTTGGGCAGAGGAAGACTCAGAACACACTGGAGAGACGATGTCTCTTGGCTGGCCTGGGAACCCCCAGAGGAGCTGGAGGAAGTGGGAGAGGGAAGTCTGGGCATCTTTGCTTAGACTGCGGCCCCCGCGAGCCGGACCTGGATGAGCGGAAGGAGATGGAAGGATGGATGGATTTCAAGTTTTCCTTCATAAAACTAGCAAAAGGGCTAACTAGTAGCTTTGAAATCCAGTTTTCCACCACAAAAATTCACAGAGGCAGAGCTCCGTTTCAGTATTCACGATTCTGGATGTATTTTCTCACACCAAAAATCAAGCAGTACCTCAATCAAAAGCAGTTTTTTGTTTAGGTCAGAGCAGGTAAATGTGGTTGACATTTCCATCCTAAGATCAAATTAGTTGTGTGAACTGTGAGACAATGTGCTACCAACCTAGGACTTCAACAAGAAGAACAGCAGAGAAACCCTCATCTCCTGTTGTCTGATCAAAAAACTGCTCAAGTCTTCACGTGAATTCAGTGCTTTGTCCACATTCTGTTGCACTCCTTTTCTTTCAACCACTTTCTGAACAGCAGTATTGAACTCTATACTGTGCCATTAGCTCACAGTGAGTTTCAGACATGTTGGCAACGTTACAATAACACTCTAAAGTCTTGACAGTGCTAAACTGAACAGAAGCATACAGTTCTGTAAAAACATGGCAGCAGTGTTCTAAGAGCTGCTGGTAATCAATCAGAAAACATGCCTCCGGAGGTCACAGAAGTGCAGGCAGGGCAGAAGGAGGAGAAGCGGGCTGTGTGAGGATGAAGCAGCCTCTTCTCTGTCAAACACAAGCTCATTGAGTCCAGGAGCTCCAAGCGCCAGCTCGGCGGCAGGGAAAGATCAACATGTTTACCTCCAAGGCTGCCTACCTCCACTGAGAATGGGAGGGGACACATTTGGATAAAATAACACAGACGTCTGTTGTTATTATTTCTGCCCATTCATGAGAAATGCCTTCAGATTAAAACTTTATTTGCATAGTTTACTTACACCAGGGACAGACAACCACTGAATGCTGTGGCATCCACATATGAAAGAGCCTCATGCACACAGTCACACAATTGCATGCATTATTGCACATGTGCAAGAGGGGAGCCATCTTGGACGTCCTTGAATGAGCAGCACTGGCAATAAATTACACGCACTTGTTTGCACACACAAATGTGCACACACCCACCACAGGGAAACTCTGAATGAGGTGTGTTAAGAGCCTGATTTATGGTGGCTAAATACACCCCTTATTGAGCGTGGAGCAACATTAGTGAGCAGTGAGTTCAGCCCACTCACAGGCAGCCTCAGACCGAGATTAGGAAATTGGAGCTGAGAGGCAAGCTTGAAAGCAAGAGTGGCCCAGATGACAAAATCTACATGGAGAATACATAACAGGCACTTTGAATTATAGATGAGGTACTTGCCAGTGAGACAGGCTGCTTGGGCAGAGAAACACACCCCAAAGAACCACAGCGCTCAATTTCTATTGGAAACAAGCAGGTAACACCATCTGAACGGCGTCAGAATACAGAGAAGAAACACACACTGCAAATCAGAACATTTATGACAGCTTTTCTCATTTTGACATCAAACCTGAACACTGTTCCTCTACATATTTAAGTCCTTTCTAAATGTACCACATCAGCTGATTCATGGAACATTGTCTTTAAGTCATATGTTAGAACTACTGGAAATGTCAAGTCAGCCGTGTTCTTAACGTGTGAGGGCTTCTGGCTATGACAACGAAGTTAACGACACTTGGTTAAAACAAAAAGCTTCGTTCGGGAGAGGAGAAAGGCTGAGCGGCGAGGCAGAGGCACATAAATTCAAGCCCAGCGTGAATGGACCTCTACTTTTTCTGCATTACCGTGACAGAGACAGGAGAAAAAAGGCTGCACAATATCTTCAGGTCTTTAACACGCAGAATTGGGCTTTATGGGGTTGATAAAATACTCCCCAGAGACTCGTAGCTCACACTGGCTTTAAAGCACTCGACCAGAACCTCTACTGGCAGCTCTGAATGAACCGTAGACTCAGCTGGAAATAGATGTTTGTTTCAAAATTCACATGCACTTGTTAAAAGACGGATCCACCTAAATGATAAAGGCCCTTTCAAGTGATGTATAATGCTGTGAATGCTTGGAGAAGAGAAAGCGTTTGATTAGAAGGTGTTAAAAGCATTTGTTTGATCTTTTGCTTTGATCTTGAGGACATATGTAGGAGGAAGTTTTGTTCAATGCTTGGATGTTTGCACTGCCGGAGGTTGAACAAGTGGAAAATAAAGCTACACCCTGCCTTTGAAAACACGGAGCTGTTAGATCATGCAACAAGAAATGCAAATTCAAAGCTGATTGGCTGTGACTTTTTTCTTTTGAGCAACAACGAGATGCTCTGGTAAGCGAGTCGCAGAGAAAAGTGCAGTGAAGAATCTGCAACTGGGCACTGTCAACGCCGACAGGAAAAAAGGAGCGGCTGTGTCGCCAGCTGTGCAGAAGTGGGGTTGCAGCGAGCAACTCCCAGGTGGGGAGTCAGACACCCACACCCTCATGTGAATGAAGACAACAAACATGAAGGTTAAAACCCAGAAGAGGAAGTTAAGACTGTGACATTTGATCAAATCAGAGAAGTTTGACTCTCATTTACAACCACTACTCTGAACACATCCAGAGGAAAAGACCCAACACATTTGGACTGGGATCAGCAGTGATTAAGACAAAGCAGATTATAAAGTGATCCTCCTGTGGTTTTCAGCCTGATCACATCTCTGCATCCCACTGCTTCCTCCAGCATGTGTGAGCCATCAGCTGCCTGGTGTGAGTGTGTGTTTGTGCGGCACTATCTGGAACCTGGGGCCAGCTGGAAACAATGTGTGATATGTACTTTTTGAGTGTGCATGTCAAAGTGGATGTGGGTTTTGATACATACGTATGTGTGTGCGTGTTTGTGAACTGCAGGGTGGACAGTCTCTCAATAAATCAAGAGGCCCCTGCCCTCTGATGCCGTCCGAGCCTTTCAGATAAAGATCATAACAAACAGCCCTTTGGAATAATGTAAAGTCTGTCTTTGAGATACTGCGCTGTGTTGAAGTGCCGCTTACAGACTCCTACTTTCTGTGCGTCTGAAGAGGTTTATTTATCCTTCACAAACTTCACCAGAGGCCAGTGGGCATGCTGTGGTCCAGGGGCTGAAAAGGTCTCTTTATGTTGGGAGCATTCTCACAGTTACGCCCCGCCTTTAACACGCACACACACACACACACACACCCACCCCCACACACCCACCCACACACACACACACACACGAGTCCTGCAGGAACAGGAAGAGGCATGGACCAAACTGGAGAGTTATCTCCACAGCTGCTGCTGCATCAGGAGTGCCGATGACATCAACCTCAGTAAACTCCACTACACAATACCTAACAGCAAAACCTTTGTTTTTATGGCACAACCACGCCACCTAGGCCTGCTGTAAAGACAGAATCTCAGGACATTTCAGGCAGGAAATGGTCCACGAAACTGTTGATTTCAAAATGCAGCAATACTGCAGTAACTGATAGAGAATCCTGGCAATGTATCAGTTGTTCAGAGACCAAAGTGGGTCCAGACTTTGGGCCTTTAGATTGTTGATTCTAGTTTTGATGTGGGAACGTTTAAAAAAAGAAACATCTGTTGTTTTCCTGCTGTTAGTCTTTGTATTGTTGACTTCAGATTTTCTCTGTAGTGTGTTCCGCACCTATTCAGAGGTCAGGTTCCATACATACTGGGGTAGTCCAAAGGGCTTGGTTTGTATGGGACGTTCATTTTGCACCTTCGTTTAATTTGGTTTGCTTTCATATACACACGCATGCACACATATAGCGCTTTTCTACCTCACTTTAAGGCTCAAAACTCTCAGTCCCATTCACACGCTGATGATGCGCACACACACGCACACACATATTTGAAACTAGACAACTTTTACTGCCCCACCAGCTCTCACACCATCATGTATTTATCTATTTGCTCAACTGGATGGTCCAAGGAGAGTTCAAACTGAAGTGAACCACACCAGAGTTCATTTACAGGAGAATCAAGCCTCATGATCTGAGGAGGATCCAAGTAAGCTTTCACACCTGCCCAACTCTGTCAACAAGAATTAATCACATGCTTCCTTCAGATTTGGATCTTTCAGTACAAACTTTAGTCCACATGACTGACAAAATCACTTCCCTCCACTGTTGAATGTCTACATTTACTGTCTTCCCAGTAGAACACTTTAACTGGAACAGGCAGGAGTTGAACCACAGGCGGTGAAATTCCTGAACCCCACTTCCCTTTGTTTGCACCAGCTACAATCTTTGAAACTCTAATGCTCATTTAGATTTATGTAGCTTAAAGGGTTTTAGGAAAATCTCAGCTCTGCTGCTAAACTGAACTGTGGCAAACTCTGCTTAGGAGGACACAACTCAGGAAGTCTTTAGGTCCTGTTTTTCTCCATGTTGATTAATGATGCCGCTTGGACATCATCCTGTGCTTCTGTGCGGGAACAGACATCACGCAAGCTCAAAAAGGCAGGGAGAGCATCATAAACACTGAAAGATTACAGGACTCTCTTTCTTAACAGGTACTTTTATTGAGTCTAGTAGGAAAGCAGCAGCACATGCCTTTTCAGACCATATCTGTGTTTAAACTGCTTTTGAAAGTGATGGATTCCAGATGGCCTGGGGAGGCATTCATCTTTATCAAGCTCTCTTTTTCCTCCTCCTCACTACATTTAGCTAATAATACAACAAGGCAGTGATTCCAGCATGTGCAGAGCAGGCTGCTCTCAAACCAGCAGCAAACAATTCTGTTGTTGGTAATTCGTTTTTTACCTCTGCTGCTGCAGTAAACCTGTATTCCTTCTTTTTTGACAAAGAAAGTTAGCTGATTCTTCACAGCCCATTGGTGAGCATGCTTAGTGGAAGAGTGAGGCAACGTAATCTGCACAGCAAGCAGGTGGGATGTGGAAAAAATGAATTAAGTTCTTCATGTTGACACGTGAGTTTATGAACAGAAACAGATGCTGTTTCTGTGGTGGAGCGTTAAATCCGTTACTCTCTGAACATCAGCAATGCTTCCATTCATTCAACTGCAGCTTCATTCTTCACTGAGACACCTTCACCCGCTCGGAAAGCAAAGGGTGTGGTCAGAGGTGTAGAGATGAGAATAGGGTCGCACAGTTTGAGGAAACTACAGGAAGCAACAAGCTCCCTGCTTCACCCCATTCTGATGCATCCACTTCAGACAAAAAGATCCATATAGGTCTTGTTTTCCCTCGTCTGAGCTGGAATCTGGATCAGAACTTTAAAGCTGCACAGCAGCAGTATTGATCAGCATTCTTGTTGCACCGCTAATGTTAGCTTGGGGCTGTGAGGTGTAAACTAGCAGAACACAATGTACACCAAAGGTGACCAAATCCAGGCCTTGAGGGCCGGTGTCCAGCATGTTTTTCAACCAACCTGCCGTTGTAGCTTCCTATTGGTAAAACACACCAGATCCAGGTAATCAACAGCAGATTTCTGCGGACAGACAGGTTTCAGCCCTCAAGGCCTAGATTTGAACACACCTGGTGTAAACAGATGGCTGATGGGAAGGGGGCAGGTTTATTCTGTACTGACAGTCTTACCTACAACTCAGACTCAATTTCTAATGAACTTCTGCCACCCTGCAGAAACTATGTCCTAGAAAAACAACACAGAATTTTTTCAATTTCGGCTAAAATCTGCAGACTCGCATTAAAAGACCACTGGGAACGCTTTAAAATAGATCAAAAGATGATCAGAGCGGGACCATTTATTGCAGTCTTTTCTGATATATCAAGCAGGCTGATGTTGTGATGATATTTTTTTTATTTTTCTGTGCAGGCCTGGGAGGATGCCTGAAAATCAAGCTGTGGTGACATTTGACTGTTTAAGAGAAGCTCACTTCAGGGCAGTGGACATCAGAGCAGTAGACTATCTGCTTGTTCCACCACCACCCTCTCCTACTTTTACTTCCTCTGCTGAAAAACTGGACCTCCTGCCAACCGTTTGGCAAACTCAACACAAGCCTGCATCACATGACCTTCAAGCAGAATCTATGTTCCCCCTTCCACACCCACCAGCCATCCATCCCCCAGCCCTCTCCATAAAGAGCTCATTTCTCTCTCTCCATTTCACAGCTATGCCGATTGTAAATCCTGCTCCAAAGGCTCCCTCTTCTTTTCACCCCATTCTTTTTTTCTCCTCTTTTTTAAAGCGTGCAGAGAAAACCCCTAATCTCTGTTTAATATGGTTTGGCCGGATGTAAATACCTCCAGACAATGAGCTTAATCTGGGCCAGGCCGACAACCTCACACTGCTGTCAGAGAAGCCTGCCAGGAGGAGAAGGCAAGAAATGAGGGATAGCTTGGTGCAGATCAAGGAGGTGGTGAAAAAAGGAAGAGAAGAGGGAGGGAGGATTTCTCCAGCGTGTTGCCTCTTTTCTTTCTTGAGCTGCGCTTTATTGAGAACCCTCAAATTCAAGTTAAAGATAGACGTGGGCTCTAAACATCCCGCCCCGGCCTTTGCCAGCTTGGCCCACACTCCTTTCCCCACCTCCCCCTCCAGCCCCGCCCTCCGCTCAGCTGCGCTAACGAGCAGCGGAAGCTACTGTACGTCCAGAGCATCTTGGCACGGTCCAATCGTTTTTGCTTCTTTCATACCCGCATCATCTCCCCCACCTCCCCTCCATCCCTCCGAATAGGACCTGTGCTTGGTCCGTGGTAATTGTCATTCCAAAGACAAACTGGCCTAGTTTCAATTCAGCAGACAAGTGTAAGAAACTCGGCCAACAAAAGCAAAGATGTCTACAAATCGAGTACGGGGCCAGTATACAACATAATCACAGCTCACTGATCTGATCTGATTACAAGGAAGCTTGTGAGCTCCAAGTTTGAATGATGCAAACTACAACAAGTTTGCTTGATTTTAAATTCAGTGCGTGTTACCTGTTCAATGGAGCTTCAGCAGTTCAGTCAAAAGGAATGATAGATTGAGGCTTGTTACACTTTATTTAGAGGAAGAATGACTAAGAAACCCCCTTTCTTGCTCAGTACAGAGATTACACAGAAAAGCTTTTGGTGTAATCTGTTGGTAATTTACATAGACCATCATAATCTGATTAGGACAATCGACCTTATTCCACTAATCTGGAGTGAATTGGATTACACGGATCTGGAATGTTTGCAATGAACAGGATTATTACAATTGTAGTTCAGAAAGGTTGGACTGATTTTTTAATTTATTTTTTAAAATATTTCAAGTCCAACATCTTTAGTGTGAACTTCCTGATTTGAATCTGAATTGATCCGAGGTGAAAGTTCAAAGTGATGTTTGAAGATGTCCCAACAGCTGATGGGAAACATCTCCACACACTCTGACCCAATAGAAGGAGACTTTGATTGAAATGTTAAACTCTGGCCTTTCCTGACCCTGCAGGAACCCAGTCCTGACCTCCCATGTGTGACCTCCACCCCCCCACTCTGCCACAGGCCCCAACATGCTCTAGTAGAGATGACCTTCACGGGTGTGGCACTGACAGCAGCTCACAAACATCTACATTATGGATTTAGGATAAACAGACACTATTACAACTGTGTTAAATGTTACCATAGTTACGCATTTAGTCATTGTTAGACATCTGCTCATAATAACATGAGGGTTAAAAACCACATCAAGCATTCGTTTATACATCAGGTCAAAAATAGCTTTTTTGTTTCAAACTATGTGTTTTTCACTCCAGTGAGACAGCAGCTCTGTGTGTTGAAGAAATTCCCTCTGTCTAAAAGACTCCCACACTTTTCTCTTCTTTCATTATTTTTTGTATTTTTGCATTTAACAAGGAGACAGGAGCTGTGATAATAGGAAAAATGAAAATGTTATTCATTAAAGCAACGAAACAGACAAAAAAGGCTGTTAGTAAATCAGTGTTGAAGGCAATAAATGTTGTCTCAGTTGTATTAACTCAGCAGTCATGATCTGATAACAAAGCAAGCACAAAGAGAAGTCAGAAGGTTATCAGTCTCAGAGAAGCATATCCTAACTTGAAACATGACTTTGGAAAGGTGAAGGTGAGGAATGTCTGTGAAGGCATTTTCAGCTCTGTTTATGATGGTTCCATGACCTGCTGCAGCCACCAACACCTCCATCTCGGCCCTGCTGACAGCAGCTCACGCTTTTCCCTCTAACTGCTCTTGTTCTCCAGCAGAAGAACTGAAAAGCTCGCAGTGCTGGAGTGAAAGTGTTGAAAATGAAACAGTGCTGGACTGTGTTTGCCCCTGAGAGCCACAGAGATGCAGTAAAGCCCTTCAATCAAGGCATCGCCCCGTCTGTCTTCCACAAACAACGAACTGATCAGAGAGAAGAGCCTCTGTTCAGCAGAGAGACCAACTGGAGGACAGTTGTTCCAAACATCTGTACCACACTTCTGACTGCGTCTCTGGAGCCAAAAGAAGTGGAGTGAGTGTTGACAAGAGCTTCCTGTGCCAGTCCTGTGACAGTCTTACCATTTATCCATTGAGTCCATCAGTCTCAATAGTGTAACACTTCACTTTAAAATCATTTTATTTTGCAAAAAAGACACAGAACCTAAGCAGGAATAGTTTATTTATACTCAGGGTTTATATCTCTGGTATAAAATGATCACAAGAACAACAAAAAACAGCAAAATATTCAATCTTTAAAAAAAGCAATTAAGAATGTGTAAAACTATTGCACATTTGACATTAGGGAAATATCAACAGACACAATATTAAAGTCATATAGTGCTGCTGGTTTAGCTTTCCACGCTCACAATTTATTTCTTTTTTATCAAATGTTTGTTTCATCTTATCAAAGCGTTTACTCTCAGAGTAGAGTAGAGCCCGAATGAAGTCAAGCCTTTGTTTTCTTCTGTCACAAAAGCGAGATGTTTTTTGTCTTTTATCCGATAGAAAGCACAGGGTGTCAGACAGAAAACTAAAGCGGTTTAATCCGTGCTGCTTGAAGCACTTCTTCAAGATAAGGGTCGCTGCCGACATCCTGACCCCTTGAGATTTCTCAAGGAGGCTCATACTCAAATACAGAAATCTAACCGGCAAACGAAGCCTGCAGAAACTAAAGGTCAGGCAGTCAGACTGTTTAAAGCATCCAAAGAGAACAATATTTCTCGCCTACATAAAAACGAATGTCACCAGTTATTAGAGAGCGTGCGCTCAGAAAAACATGTCAGGGGTTAAAAATATTTCAAATGTAGGTTATTTCAAGAAACCAAGAGTGGAGTTTGGTGCTGTAGCTGCAGTTATCCAGCAACAAGCCACACATCTCTCAGCTTTCCAGGGAGAAAAAGGATTCCATTACACTCTGCAGACGGCACAAGGGTTTATTATTTTAGCTCTC
This sequence comes from Adrianichthys oophorus, assembly GCA_036245035.1. Lineage (NCBI taxonomy): Eukaryota > Metazoa > Chordata > Actinopteri > Beloniformes > Adrianichthyidae > Adrianichthys > Adrianichthys oophorus. The sequence continues at coordinate 29,488,874 of BSAI01000101.1, forward strand.
CTGGCACAATCACAGATGAGGAGGCTGAGGGTGAGTTTGGTTTCAGTATTAGATGTGTCAGCTGCCCCGATGTGGGGGAGCTCTAAACAGCAGAACGATGGAAAGAAGTCAGACAGCTTTAGAAGACGTTTGGGCATTTTATTAACTGTTTAGAGAAGAAGAAAGAGAAGGAGGATGAAAAGACAGAGAACAGATGTGTGAAGGTAAAGACAGGAAGAATGAACGAGAAGATAGCAGCATGAACGAGATAAAAGAAAATCAGAGAGGAAATCACACGCTGAAGTAGTAGTAGTAGTAGTAGTTCCTTTTATTTGAACAAAACCACTTTTTTCCACTTTTTTTTAAATTGCCACTGATACTGATATTGATATCAGTATGGATCCACCCCTAAAAAATAGTGGTGAGTACATCATACAGTAATGTTTGCTAGCCTCCTGGTTGCTCATGCGTGTGGACAACAGCGACGATCACAAACTCACTCAGCATCTCGGATGAGGCAGCATTTACCCACCCACCAGAGTAAAAGGAATACCGGCAGAGTCAGCAGCTGGTGCTGCAAAGCTTTGCTTCAAAATAACAGGCAGATTAAAAGAAAAGGCTTTCCTTTACAGAGACCCAACACACGTATCTCATAAAAACAGAAATCCTTCCAAAGTGGGAGAATTACATGGAAACTTCACACACTTTGATGAAAGAGTGTCAACTAAATTGTAGGAAGACGCATTTAGTCAGTAAAGCAGGTGGTCATTTGCTTGCACTGATTACAAGCTGGAACTGTTACTAAAAAGACCTGATGTCAAATTATTTTAGAGTAAAAGTGTAAAATGAGATGTAGACTGGAGGCTTTGTAGAGCATTTTTAGGTTTTTGACAGCATCTTGAAACACCAACATTATCTGAACTGTTCAGTGTTGTCAGGTTTTCACACTGGTTTCTATTTCTATCTACACTTTGAGTTTCATGTCTCTCTTTGTTGGGTCAGTTCTGTGTGTTTTATAGCTTTATTTTTGAATTCTTTTCAACCTGGAAAGCACTTCGAGTTCCTGCTGCATGAAAGGGCTTTCTAAATAAAACTTAAATTGGAATTTTGAACATCTTTAAACCCGATGAGGTGAAAGTCTCCTTTCTCAGAGCGGCCAGCAGCATAAAGGACACAATCAAAAAATGTAGACACAAAATAAAACAATAGATCAGGTTTCTATCAACATGTTGATAAAAATGAAAAAATATTGAAATAATTAATCTAAATAATTAAATTAAGAATATTGTCTGTTATTTAAGATGGAGCTTTGAGAAGCTTTTTTCAGATGAGTTTAAACATTATGAGCTTTTTAGTAGTTCCACCTTGGTTCAGTTTGAATCATTAGTTTTGTGAAAACATGTTTATTGCAAATTAAAATTAGTTTTAGAATGGAAAGTTGATGAATAAGTAGGGGTTTAACAATAAATCGGATCGATTTGTATTCCTCCAATCCAAACAGATCGATCTTTCTGAGGCATGTTGTTCATCAAATCTCCCCATACCATTTCAAAATCCTTTCAAAATGAAACCAATCTATTTTAATCTGTCTATAATCAACACATAATGATATGAATAAAATGAACTGCTGCAAATGACCCCAGCAAATAACACTTTATTTCATCAAACTGTGTTGAATTAAATATTGATCTTGTTGAATATGAATATCAGATGGATTCTGTAGTTTGTCCCCAGCACAATCAAAATGAATGAAAAACTCCTTTCAGATTCAGGCTAGAAGTTAATTTAAAGGAGCATACTTGGAAAATGTGTATCCAAACCAAAAGAGCTCTGTATTTGACTGACTAACTGAGTTTTATCAGCCGCACTTTAGTCACAACACCACGCCGCTGATCTCACCAGTAATTCCAGCTGAAGCCAGAAGGATTACGTATGTTAGTATTTTTATTGTGGTCATCTCAGGTTGTTCCAATCAAACTTCCAGTCTAATGAAAAAACAGATTGTTTGCAGGAGGATGTCCCTGCTTTTACAGAAGCATTTGAAGGGAGTTTGGCAGATCAAGCCGGGATTGTTCTCTCTTTCATCCTACTGTTTACATGAGTGTGTTGAAGCCATTGCTGCTCACAGCCTGTCATTTACTTTATCCCAGCTTTAGCTTCTACAAGGCAGCCAGCTCAAAGTATAATGTAGGATGTCAGTCGTGACTTGATTGTTGTATATAAAACATTTGCATTTACTAATGTGCCACTATAACAAAAATGACAGTGAAGCAGAAAAACATTGTTGGATGAAAAGTGTTTCGCACCACTTTTCATCAGACATTTTAGGTCATCATTTTCTGTACGTTTCTGTCATTTAAGAGCCACAAGCTGAAAGAAATCAGAAAACCCTCCAATACCTTTTTGTTCCTCTGCATTCCTCTGATAGCTGTTAAATATTAAACTATTTCCTTGCTGCTGTACGTCAACCCCACTGTCAGGCAGAAGGCGAGGAGCTGCCCTGAACTGCAGCCAGAGGTGGAGCAAAGGACACGTACAGGTGTGTAGGAGACAGACAACAGTGTATGCATGCCCCACAGACATCACGGGCTCAAACAGGCAGCACACGCAGCAATCACAGGGCTCCAAACCGAAGGAGACGTGAAAACAGAAACAGCAGCGAGGAGAGACGCTGATGACGCCTTAAGACATGAACCTTTGTGGAGGGGCACTGATAAAGGAGGGAGAGGGGAAAAAAGACAGAAAAGAGCTGCTTCATAAAGGCGGGGGTTGGCACATGTCATCCATAATTCATCCAATGGGAAACAGAGAGGATTTCAAAAGGCATTAATGAGTGTATTCATATCTAAAGTCTGGAGCCGCTGGCTGACGGTGACCCACTGATCCACAGCTGTCAGTTTACACGTAAAGCGCTCTGCTGGGATTATTTCATCTGTACGATGATGACAGACTCAAGGAAACAACACATCTAAGAGAAAACAACCTGAAATGCAAGGAATGCTTGTTTGTCTTAGAATTCAGTGAAGTACTTTCACTTTAATTCACGATCTGACATGATGACCTTTATGCATCTCTAGATTAGCCACTCTGCTCTCCTTTACACTTTTGAATAATTATTTGAAGTAAAAGAAGAGGAATAAATCCACTACAGGAAATCTGGTGGGTTTGGTGTGAAACAACAAAGAGGAAAGAAATCAACAAAGGTGACAAAATGTTCCCCTTAAATTCTCTAGATCAAGCCTGTTAAATAGAAACTGTGATTAATGTTTAACTTTCTTCTGGCCAAGTGTTTCAAATGTCTACAAAGTTTGATGGAGTGTGTGATAAACTGAGCATAGAGCAGCCGTTGTTCAGCACTAAGGTGTTCTCTAAACTTGTTTGTCTTTCTCTCTTTGCATGCAGGCCAAGAGATTTCATGATAATCTCAGCAGAGAAGTGAACAGTCGAGCTTCTCCGTCTGAGGAAGACAACAAACTGCTTTAGAGTTTTCTTAAGTTTTAAGGAATGAAAAAGATGTCTATCCAACAAATGTAGGCCCACGCACAGCTAAAAAAGATTTGAAGAACTGGATGATGAGAGGGTGGTGATGTTCCACTGTAAATGACAACCTCAAGATTTTCTCGAAAAACAGGCTTGCACGAATGAGCTGGAGAGTACAGGAGCATGTTTAAAGGTGAAAACATGTAAAGACAAGTTTTATCCCTGCAGAAAAACAGAAATACAAATAAGTAACGGCGGCGGACTGGAAGCGTGTATTTGTCACAGCGTTGGGTTCACTCTGACCTGATCTGTTTGTGGTGCTATAGGATCAGTCGAGTTTATTGTATTTTATTTTTCTTACCATGATAGGTCTTAGTTCAAATTCTGAAGTGACTCACACAAACCCAAATGGTACTTTACTTTCTTTAATTTACTTTCTTTTGGAAGAAAAGCTGAACGACACGCACAAACACTCAAAGATGTGACGGCACACGCATTCTTATTTGAAATAATTGCTCAGGAGTCACATGCTTTATGGACACAGAGCAGAGGCGTCAGCGAATAAAGAAATGAACAACGCTGCAGACTGAGACGGCAATATTATGTCACAGTCTTCTTTAGCCAATGCGTGCACAAGGTTAGAAGAAGGAAACAGTTTAGGATTTATTGTAAAAATGTTGTTTGTGATGCCATTCTTCCTTAAAGGTCTACATATCCTGATAACTGCAGAGCAAACTCTCCTTCTCCAATGTTTTCCTTTGAAGCCTCCCGTCACTGAAACAATGACACTTAACATACGTGCAGCAGTGCAGCTCACAGGGTCAGAGGTCATGTCCACACATGAATATGCAAAAGCTCACAAATAAACTGCCCTGAATTAATGAAGGCAGGTAGACAAATGATTATTTTCAGGCTTGCTGTAAACTTTCAAGGACATTTCAGTCCTCAGCACCTGCTGACCCCAGCACACATTCATGCCCGCACAACCTCAGACACACACAGAAAGCACAACCTAAGTGACATCTCTGCAGCCCAGTGGCTGAGGGGAAATCGTGCCATCTGCCAGTAAACGACAGTCATTTTGCCCCCACTGCTCTTCCATCTGTGGATGCGGGGTTCAATGCTGGAAGCCAGAGAACCGCAGGGGGAGGCGATACGCAGGCCGGAGATGCCTTCCAGGAGCAAAGACCGCTGTGGAGGGAGTCACCGCACTTCTTTTCTCCATCTGATGTTTTAAAAAAATCCAAGAGGACCTTTATAAGACGATTCTGATGCAAGAATCTGACTTAAAAACCACTGGTTTGATCCATTTCAGTGTTCATTTCCCCTTCAAAGTCCCACTCCAATCATTTTTGATCTAAATTAAAATTGGTCTTTTAATTATAATTATGCCATTTTTTGGGCTAAATCTAAAAACCTGTGAGGTTTTCTAAGACATAGTTTCTGCACAGCAGCAGCAGCAGCAGTTCATCAGAAATTTGCCTCTGAGTTGTGGGGGGGACTGTTACCACAGAAGTAAGCTGATTTTCCATCAGCCATTTGTTTACACTCTCACCTCCTCTAGCTTACAGCCCCTCACAACACCAGCCGAACGTTACTGCTGCAACAGACATGGTGAGCAATATCAGAGCTATCCAGCCGTACAGTTTAGATCCAGCTTCCAGTATAGACGCGGAAAACAAGACAAACATGGATTTATCTGTCTGCAAGTGGATGCATCAGAACGGAGCGGAGCAGGGAGACTTTGGCCCCGCCCATTTCACTTGCTTGCATCCCAAATGCAAAAGTCACTCAAGCAGGAGCAATTATTTTGTCACTTCTGTTGTCGTTTTCCTAAAATGTGATTATTCCTAAAGCTACTAAAACTGAAATGCAAGCTTCTGCTGACAACATTTGAAATGTATATATTATGGTCCATTTAGACTTAGTTCTCTGATTAAAAAAATCACTTTGGTGTAAAACAAGGCACGTGCACCTGCAGTGAACATTGGCTCACACTACATGCTTCCTGCATGCTTCATGCAAATCCAAACTCAACCGTCACATCTGGCTGTATTTTATTGGACGCTCCTTGTATAAGAAGTTTAAGATTTTTGAAATCTTGAAACAAAACTCCTTATATGGATCGCTCACACGCTGCCTTACAGGAGCTTCCACGTACAATGTAGATGGAAGTTCTTTGTTTTAAATATTGCTTTTTCTGTTCCTTATTTTCTGGATTGCAGCACGCTGGATGAAATTTTTTCCAACTGTTTTCATTTTGCTTTTTTTTTTTTACTTAAATGTAATTTCTTTTAGTTTGTCCTGTCTGAAGCAGTGCTCACAATATCAACTGCTTCAGAACAGGAGGAAACCAGTGGAAGTGTTTGCAGACAAACCAAACCAAAGACTGTTTGACAGCAGGAAGCCTCACTCCTTGTGTTTTTAGCAAAATTATTCCATCTCATTTTAAGAGATTCATTGCTGGAAAACATGACAGACGTGAACAAACTGACGGCTCCTCGTGGACCTGCAGGTACAAGAACACTGCAGCCAGAAGGATCGGCTGTGGCGGTTCCCAGCAGGGAAACCAAATCAGGCGTACAAGACCACTATCACTGGAGTTCCCTCTGAGAGAGATCGAGGAGGGAAAGTCACACACAGGAGAAGGCTGGCAGATCAGCCTGCAGCCAGGTACGTGTCAAAACCCAAGCATCTGTTAAATGATGGAATTTTACAGGTTACGTAACACGTCGCACCAAAGCCGAGTTTGTCAGGTTTTTCACGCCATTATAAAAATGTTTTTAAAACATAATGCATGAAGTGGAAAGACATACATTCTACTCTGTTCATTCTCAGCCTTAAACTCACAGCCGCACTCTGAGAAGCATGAAAGAGTCACAAAACACCAAATGAGAAACTCAGGCGTCCTGAAAACACAGTCTCATCTTTCTTGATGCAGCGCGGCGTGAAAAGTGTGTCAAAAACTGTTTAAATAAGGCTCTTGTTAAAAAGGAAAAGCAAAAAAGGAAAACCAATGTTGGCTCAGAAAAAGATGACTGCTGTGTTTAGGGTTGCATGTGCATCATGAAGAGATTAAAGCAAACAGTCAAAGTTTACTTTGGACTGATCTTTGTCTGTCACCAGAACAAAGAGGCACGTCTAAGCGCAGCGAAGCAAGAAGAGTCCAATTACATGCTCCTCTTGAAATAAAAATGAAAAAAGGCCCACATTTACAATAAATACAATAAATGTCTTCTGAAACTCTTTCATTTGAAGTGATGAACAAAGAGAAAACAGAGTGCTGTTCTAAACATATGTCAGATGCACAGAAAATGACGCAAGTGATGAAGGGAATAACAAAAAGGAGTAAACGCTGTCTTTTATGGTTTCACATCAAGAATCCTTTTTGTCCTGAAAACAGACAGCTGGAGCCGTGTCTGCTGCTGTGCTGCACAGAATGTGTTGCTTTTGTTGTAGCAGCAACAGAAATTCCATTAACAATTCATGAAAACAGCTGGAGCCGGTGCACGATCAGGAAAAATTGATTGCACGGTTTAAAAATTCAAAGAACTTTTGACAAGAAAACTTCAAAAATCAAACGTTTTTTGACTTAAAAAGTCAAATTTAAGAACATCTGAAAGATGACTGACCTTTACTCAAAAACTGCAGAGCTGTACAATAATTGGATAAAAGTTAAAAATGTGAATTTTAACTGACAAGCATCAACAGCAGACAAAAGAAGCTTTCCTGTTGCACTGTATTGAATGACTTTTGTTGCAGTAGGTTTGTAGAGATGTCCTGCTTAAGGGTCAGCACAGGCTGCAGAGGCATCAGGCCTGAGCTCAGCTTTCATGGTGCATCCTACCTGCAGGCTCAGCGGTGGGCAGCCTGGCCGGGGTGACACAGAGAGGCAGGAGGAGACACAGCCAGAGGGATGGCCGCAGAGCCCTCATTCCTCTGGAAGGAGAGGTGGGGCGCAGAGCAGCGAGGCCCGGCTCCAACTCAGGCGGCATCCTCCATCTGCATTCTCTCCAGCAGAATGGCAGCCGCAGACGCTGCAGGAAACCGTCCAGCAACTCCCCACCACTGACCTGACAGACAAGAAATGAGAGGGGAAAAAAAGTCCATTAGAGCTGGATAAGAAATGGAAGAATTGGAGCTTTTGTCACAAGATCACAGGCGATGAGAAAAGAAAAAACGCAGAGGAGCGCCTCGGGGTGTACCCACATTCTATTTTGACATGACATTCCACACAGATTGTAAGCATTAAGAGGAAAATCCCTCTTGTAGTGTTTCTCAGAACACGTGGTGGTTGAGATATACTCATTCTGATTCTAAGCTGAAGATTAACCGAGATGTCAATTACCTCAGAAGAGAAGTGTGGCCTGACTTTCAGAACTGACCAACCTTCAGGAGGACTCATTTCTGCTTGAGAAATTCTTCTGCGTGCTTTCACGACTGACTGACAATTTTACGAATCTTCCAGGAGGACAAGAAATACCAGGGTGTAGTTTAAGTCAGGGTGAGTGGGCCACCATGTCCAAAATGGAGAAGAGGAGCTGATGAAGGGATATGCCGTCCATCTGCTGGACTGGGAGAAGCAGGAATGCACCGAGCTTTGCAGAAAAAGCTGTGAGTGAGCAGCCCAGAAAAGCAGAGTGGCTTCTCTCCACATGCACACACAGGGGTGAGCCGTGCACACAGCGTCCACAGAAGGGTTGCATGAAGTCTTAACAGTGCAGTTTTTCTTCCTCTCAGAGGTGCTGCACAGAAGAAATCTTTACAAAACCCTCAGTTCCATACAACGCTGCAGCTTTTCATGCTCCCGTCTGTCAGCCTGTTCTCACCTTGGAGATTCCCATTTGCAGTTATGGTTAGTTTTTACAGAATGAAAAGCACTCCGCAGGTGCCAAATGCTTCAACTGTTTTCTCTGGCAAGCACACACATGTATTTATGAAAATAAAGTTGTAGATAAGTTGATATGCCGTTAAAGTTAGTTTGAACCAAATTACAGATTTGTTTAGTAGCATGACATTCTCAAGCCATGTGAGAAACAATAAGGACTTGAAGTGACTAATGGAGTGTCAGACTGTAGTTTAAACGGATCTGACGAGGAGCCAAGTGTTGCAACATGACTGACTGCAAGGAGATGAGACAAACTATCGTCTGTGCCAGAGCAGTAGCGTATGTAATTCACGATAAGGGTTTATAGTTTTATTTGAAATTAGTTATTAGGTCACTAAGTCCGATTCAGCAGCGATGGACAGGAAAAGCAGGATCTCTGTGAGCAGATGAGGGCCCAGAGGTCTTTGCATTTGTAAATATTTTCTTTGAGCATCTTAGAAAAACCACAGACACATCAGGGAACGATCCGAGCAGAACACTTCTCACACTGAAGACGCTCAGAGGCAGAAGAGGGTTCAAATCCCTGCCATCCTGCTCCCTTCGGTAAGGATCATGGGTCACATGCCCGTCACACCTCTGCAGAGTGTCAGCAGGCTTGAATATTTAAGATGAAGCTTCCGCAGTGGGTCTAGAAACATGCTGTCATTTTAGGAAGAGGAGGCTTGAAGTTTTTGTTCAGACGTTCTCACAGCCAATCTCTGACTCGCCGTTTTCTCATATTTCTGTTAACTCTTTCCTGGCCCACCCTCCTCTTTCTTTACTCACTGCCCCCCCCAGGTGAAAGGAGATATTGATCACCTGGAGCCCTTTGATTTATCAGACTCTGATATAAGCTAAAAGCAGTCAGAGGGAATTTGGCTCTAATTCCACCCAAACCTTCTGTTAGTCCTGAGGAGGAGATCTTCAGCAGCTCACATCCTCAATACCTTTACTGATGTCAGATCAGCCCTGCTTACGTCATAAACCTCTCAGTGGGGTGAAGCATTCTGGTTCTTCTTCCAAAGACAGAATCTGAAGCCACTAAATGATTTGTCATTCTCTGTGAAACTCTAAATCAGAAGGCTCCACGGACTGATTCACGGTATGGAAGGAAAAGCTCAGGCTGATTCAGGCGGCCCTGACGGAGAACAGCTCCCTGACAGGAGGGTGATGATCACCAGTCAGACTGGACGAGTCTCCACGCGCTTCCATCAAATGTCCTTCAACAGCAGATCTCATCAGTCTGGTTAGGAGCTGCAGTTCTGTGACTCCTGAGGAGTTAGAGTCACATCTGAACCCCACTGAGGCGCGCGCGCGTTTGAGGAGGAGGATGACTGATCTGCTGCTGCTGAAGGCGCACAGCCGCGCGCTTCGTTCATTCAAAGGGAGGGGGAAACCATCTGCTTTCTAAAGAAACTTCAAAAGAGCTGAAGCAGTTGGGCCGAGAGGGGAAGATGATGCGCAACCTCACGTCTTCTCCAGAGAAGACGTCATCGTGGCTGCGGGAACATCCTGAAGCGCGCGCTTTCCCCGTGCGTAACCGTAAAAAGACTGACTGAAAAACGCTTTTCGGTCTTAAAAGTGAACCGAATCCTGCAGTTTTTAACGAATCCGATTTGGGACAAATGAAATTTAACCAACGAAGTTTTTTAAAGCAATTTTCCTAAAACAGAACCGCACAAACAGAATCTTTCACCACCAGGTTCTCCGACAGCTCAGCTGGAGCGGACGCACCGTTTGCGCACAGACAACGGACGCGCAAGTCGCTGCGCCACCTGACCAGACTCCAGACAAAAAAACAGATCCAAGCTGTCACACTGACATTTGTGAGGAAGCGTCCTCTGCCTCACTGTGTCCACGAGGGCCGTGATAGCAATAATGGAAAGTTATTCTCACCGTCACCGAGATGTTTGGACACAGACTCAGCCTCAGACTGCGCTCTTCTTCTAGTGGAAACTTCAACAACAATTCTCAAACTCCTGACGTCCACAGCCTGAGAAAAAGCTGCAAAAATCCTCCTCACGATGCGACAGACGCACTTTCGGCCCCGACAACTTCTCTAAATCCCCAAGTCCAAAGCGTTCAGGGCTCCAGAACCGGAGCATCCCGCCGTGCGCGGAGCGGCGTGGGCGCGCGCAGTGACCGGGGCTCCGCTCGTCTCTCCGGGTGCTGCGCGTTTGTCCGCAGTGATCAGAGGACTCGGACTGGCGGCTCTCCTGCGCTGCTGCCAGTGAAGTAGAGTAGTGAAGTGGGGAGTTGGAGTCGCAGCAGCTTTAGTAACACCAGGGCGTTCCGAGGCTCACTTTCAAAATAAAAGTTTAACCATGCAGTGCAATGCTTTCCAAACGCGAGAGGGCAGGCTGCAAGGTTAAGCGCGCACACACGTTTATCTACGTCTACGAAGACAAGCTTACTCTAACTGCTATAGAATAGAATAGAATAGAAAAGAATAGAATAGAGCTTCATTAATGTCACAGGGAGATATGTCCCCAATGTTGAAGTGGGGTTCAAAACAAGATCAGACAGACAACAACAACACGCAGTTGTTTTTAATTATAATAATTTGTACATTTAACCGAATTCGTTCTTTAGGAATCTAAAAAACGATTTAATATTTTAATTCAAGTAAATTAATTGGTTTTCAACAAATATTAGAGGTAAAATGTGTCGTTTTATAAATAAAAAATAGATAAAAGATAAATAAAAAATAAATAAATGTCAGTCTATCCTTTGATTCGTCTGAGGCAGGAGGGAAGCTTTTATTTTGAAATCTGAAGCACCTGCGTGCGTGAGCGCCGCGCGTTTGACGCAGCTTTCGCGCTGAGCCGCTGTCTGCCCGCGGGACGGGCACTCTCTGGTCTGCTGGGGGTGATTGCAGAATGCTTCAGCCTCCTCCTCCATGTGTTTCTTTACAAACGGGTTTTTGGTGCAAACGTTACATGAGAGTTATCATCCAGCAAAAGTTTGACCATGAGATAAATCTAACCAGAAGCGAGTGGAGGTAAACTGAAAGTGACCCATGCCGGAGCCTTTGGGCTAATAGCTGCTGTCAGCACAGAGGTGGTGGAACCAAACCCACGCGGCTTTAAACAACACTCTAATTACTGTCATCTCATAAAGTGTGTTTGGAGAAGGCTACTTTGTGGTACCATAAAGAGCAGCGGCCCTCAGCCCAGCGGGTCAGGAGTGTGCCACTGTCACCTATAGGCTGGAAAGGTGGGCTCCTGCGCGTGATTTGTGGCCCCCGCCCGAACAACTGTAATGCTGTGCGGCCCCCTGCATCCACCAAAGCTCATCCAATCAAACCCAGAGGGCGCCGCGGACCAAAAATGTCGATTTGAGGAAAATGCAGGACCATTTCCCCAACAAAATGTTTTATTTTAAGTTTTGAGATTTCTGAATAGCAGACGTGAGTATTTGGGTTTTCTTTGTGGGATTAGCAGAGGGCTGCTGCTGCTTCAACATGTTTGGCTGGAATCTGCATCACAGGCTGCTTTTACTGAAGTGCTTTCTGAACTTCCAGCACTCAGGTGAAAATACTCCCATTCTTCCAAGTTTTCAAAAGAAGGAGCTGCTGGCCGAGAAAACCGATTTACCTTCCTGTACTTAACAGCTTCTAGACCTTTCAAAGCAAATTAAAGCAACCGTCGTGAAGAAACTTTGGATCACCAATGACTGAAAACAATCAAATAGCAAATCCTGCTGCATCTGAACCCCCAAAGTCATGCTTAAAGGAACCAAACGTTTTAAGCAACAATCAGTGGTGTCATGCTCAGAAAAGATGAGGCGTGTTCTTTCTGAACAAACACACTGGACCAGTGGACATGTACGGATGACACAAATTTGCATCCTTTACAAGTCCTGTTGCACGTTGAACAGTGGTGCACAGCTTTGGCGTCAGTGAGGCTCTCAGAACATCTGTGACACAAAAACTTAAGTAACATTTTAAACATTTCAGTTGGACAGCAGATTTCAGAAACCTGCAGCTGCACTTTTGAGGCATCAATGTAAGCATTAAGTTCATAGAAAAAAAAAAGACACTGTTTTTTGTGAAACTTTTACCATCGGTAAACAAAATCAATGGGAAAAAAGTGTTTGCTTTAAGGGGTCTTTTAATAATAATTAGTGCAGGCTGATGGATATTACATGAATTCTGTACACCATGGGAAACATCAATATTGAAAGAACAAATAGTGCAGAGTAAAGAGACAGGCGGGGAGGAGAGCGGACTGCTGATGAGCTTTTGGAGTTCAGCGCAGTGAGAAGTTAGAGTGAAGGAGGAGAGCTCGGGAACAAAAGCTGGCCGGTCAGGAGGAGAGGTCATACAGATGGTGAGAATGCTCACCAAGACAGCTCGAGTACTGATGGGCAAACTGACCAAATGACCCCTTCAGGCACACACACACACACACACACACACACACACACACACACACACACAC
>BSAI01000101.1:29501651-29549716 GCA_036245035.1 Adrianichthys oophorus
ACACACACACACACACACACACACACACACACACACACACACACACAAACTCTGAGCTCTACACAACTGCTCATGTTAATAGGAAAAACAAAACTCCTCCCAGCAAGCCTGCAACACCCAAACTTCTAATGAACTCCCACAACACACACAAACACCCATCCCCATCACTCACATTCCTGGTCCCCAGCCCCCCAGGGGAGAGATCAGCAGGAGATGAAAGGTGAATCCTTTTAATTTAAAATGAGTTAAAGATTAAACAACAAGAACTGAGCCTCAGAGATTGTCTAAGACTGAAACGTCCAGAAGGTTTGAGAAGCAGAGGGACTGTCTGTGGCAGCAGACCGCTGCACGCTCTTATCCGCCTGCATAGTTTCACCAATAACCCCAAAGGGCCCGATGGGCTGGTTCTGTTCAGGCTTGTTGCACTTGCTTGTGTCTCCAATGGCCCATTGACCAGATCAGAAGGGGACAAAAGCAGAGGGGCTAATCATTAATGAGGAGATCCTGGTCAGACAAAGATGCAGCTCCGAGGAGGAGGCAGATCACTGAGACCCCCCCACACTGTTCTGCTCCACACCGCGGACACAAGAACACTTACCAGAGAGCCATGCAGCGCAGACAGAAAAGAAAGCTTCTGACTAAGATGGTTGAAACACCTCCAACACGTCATACGAGGAGGAAAGAAAAAGGGATTTTAGCTGTCCCGTGTTCTCTTTCATTTCATCCGGGGAAAGTGGAAATGCAGCCGGAAATCAGTGTCTGCCAAAAAGGAACCAACTGGAAGAGTGGCCGGCTGGAAAAATGTACTCTGGGAAGGTTGTGTGCACAAAACTGGACATCAAACCAAAGTAGAAATGATTCTTTGATTCTTCTTCACCACATGTTTTTGAGGAATTTCTTGCTCAGACTGGAAGACAATAAGATGTGGTTTGACAGGTGGAAGTCATTAGGTGTTAAAGGTTGATGTTCTGTTTTGGGACAGTTTATCCTGGTCTTCATGTCCGCTTCTTTAGGCTCAAATTTAGGGGTGTGTGTGAACATTTAACAAATTAAAAGTTTTAACAGCTGGGAACAAAAATGAAACAAAATGTCGGGTGAATGCAGGCAGGTTACAACAACTTTTAACGCGATACTCATTGCTTCTCACTGCTTTCCCAACGATCTGTGTGTCATAAACATCCTCCTCATCCCTGTTGTCTCCTCAGTACTGCAGCTGCTATCATCCTCTGAGTTAAAGCGCACACAGCGTTATTGTTCCTGACGTTCAAAACTGGTCATCTAAATATACAGTTTTGATAAGTTAACCATCCTAGCGAGGACTTTAAAGCGCTGCACCTCTGACTTTCTCTCTATTTTGACCCGCTTCGGACTTCCTGGCCAATGACTGAAGAGATCTTTAGTCACATGGTTTTGTTTACAAGCTTTGGTCAGAAACAGAAATCTCCCGTAGACGCCAGTCTGAATACAGATGCAATCTTTAGGACTCAATCCCAAACAAATGAGTGGACTCGGACCAAGTCTGGTCTGATCTGTGATGTTCTCCGGGCTACAGCTTAGACAGTCTTCAACCATAGATAAGGAATTTATCATCTGCCATCTGTTTTTCTAAAGGTTAAAAAACATCCAAAGGATTCTTCATGGCCCACAGTATCAACCGTACATGTCTGCATGTTTTTCAAATGTTGAAGTTATACTTTATGAGAAGAAACTGCAGAAGCTGCAGCTGCAGGTCCGACTCTCAGATGTTTTCTCAGACATTAAAAACAGTCCGTTACTGTTTGGTGTGTGTGGTTGTTTTGAGGGTAAACTGTAACGTTGTTTTTTGTTTATTTACTGACATGATGGGACTGATCACATTGACACTCCCACTGTGTGTGTCTGTTGTCTGTACCAAACCGCCCTGGAAGATGGAGACTGTCACGCAGAAGGAGCAGAAATCTACACTCCAGCAGGTTGATCTGAAATGCTGAATGTCTCATACGCGTTGCAGAAGGAGCTTCATGTCTCAGACTGTTGTACAATCATGTCTGATTATGAACTCCATAACAAGTTTTATTGAGAAGCTGAAGTCATATGAAACAGGAGAAGAGAACTATTCTGAGGCCTCTGCACGATTCCAGCATAGTTTCCTCCACTTGGTGTAGTGATCTAAGTGATACCAGTTATTTGCAGGAGCTTGTAGATGGTTCGATCCCGTTTGGCACAGTTGCTCCTTGAGCTGGAAGGCTTTCTTTCCTCTGGGGGCTGTAAAAAAGAGAGCATGTTGTGGAAACATTTCTGACCGAGATTCTTCATGTTTATTTGGAGAAGAGCCTCTGAAGATTGAAAAGGGTAAAATAACAGAGTCAGAGGTTGAGCTCTCACAGTAATGCGAGCTGATGTCAGAGAGCTGGTGGTCAAAGAGACGAAAAAGGAAGCTGAGCATCATGTCCTTCGAGCCCCAGTTTTGGTCTTTTTCACAAACACGAGGATAAAAGCCATGAAGTATGATGACACAGCAAGAACTCTGGTTTGGATGCTGTTTTTTAGGCATTAAAATCAAAGTCTGGAACTGTTGGGCTTCCATTCACAGTGTTTGCTGACTTGGCTTAAACACTGTTCCAACTTGGGAGTTAACGATGTCTCGTGGAAAAACATTTCCCAAAGCTCTGATTGATCTGAGTTTGTGCAGAATAGTTGGGAAACAATGGTTCAATACATTCTGCACGTGCTTTGACACTATGTTTCGCTCATGAAAAGGCAATGCTACTGCCTAACAGGAGGACGGGCAACTGATGTTAATTGGTGGTCTCACTACCTGACAAATAAAACTTTGCTTTTCTTGTTAACTTTGATGTGATGACATAAATATTTAGGAGCAGCTGCAGACATCAAGCAAAGCTTTATTGTTGGTTGTAAAACGTACACAATAAAATCCAGAGAGGAAGAAATTCTCAGATTTGTCAGGTCACTGAGCACTTTTCTATACCTCCTGGAACTTAAAGTGGTTTTACACTGCTTAACATCTAAAACCAACACTTTGCTCACACAACACATTCAAACACGGATATTTGTTATCTCCAACCCTATTCCCAGTGCCTTGCTCAAAGACAGCTCAGTTGGTGAGGTAGTGAGGACTCAATCCAAATAAAAGTGGGCTGGGAAACAGCCACTCTACCACAATCACAGTTGCTTTCTGTACTCATGAAACTGGGCGACATCAACTTGATCTCCAGTCCTACTGTGAGAAACCTCCGCCATTTTTGAAGAAAACCAGCCTTTCAATCCTGGCACACATGACATTTCTAGAGCTTTTACATTTCAAAAAGGAACAACATCATTCTCAGAAGGATGCAGAGAAATGACTTCATGCATTTGTAAGTTGAAATTAGACAGTCAGGGTAACTCACCCAAAATGCTTTCAGTTGGTTGCATTTCTGCAAATCCCGTTGAACAAGCTTTGGCAGAAGTGATCTGAATGGACACATTTGAGCTCATCTTTAGCGGCTCTCTGTTTACAGCAGAGTAGCTGTTTTATGAACATCAACAGCAAAGCCTCGTCTTATCTTTAAAATACTCATAGTTTCATATTTTAGAAACAGAACTTCTTGTTCTCAGTCTGCAGGATTACTGGTTGTTCCTAGAACTTCCTAAACTAGAAGTGGGACAAAGCCATCAGCTTTCAGACTCCTCTATTGGAGAATCTAAAACTCCCTGCTTTAATTTAGGTGGCACACACTATTTCTGTATTTAAGGCAATACTTAAAGCGTCTTTTTTTTTTTTAATGAAGTACAAAGTTCATTCTTTAGTGACATGCCCCCACATGGGGGGTTGCCTGTACGGGTACTGCAGGTTTTTGGGTTATCCGGGCTCGTCAGAGATTGTAGAGAAGAGGAGCTGTATGTTAAGGTCAGAGCAGGTGTGTCTTGCAGTTCCTTTGAGGCTCATGCAACCACCTCAAAATAGAACGTACCATTGTTGTAAGTATGGTAAGTGTATCGTGAAGCATGTGTAAGATTAATGCAGGTTGTGCTCAGTTATCACATACGAGTAATGCTGTCGCATGGTGCCCTTACGCCATACTCTAGTTATTAGTAAGATGTGCGCACTGACTGATAACGTGCAAACACCACATGCATGGGATGTGCTGGAGATACCAAAAACTTTAGTCAAAGCTGTTCTTACAAATGGATACAGGCTGTCTGAAAATGAAAAGCTTTCATTGTATTAAATGTTGCCAAAAATATACTTTTTTTCACACGGAATGTGAAATGTGAGGAGTCTTCTTCACAAACAAGATTCACATTTTTTTAAACCAATATAACTATAATGGGGGAAGTTCATTATTTCAGCCTGTTTTTGTTACAGCAGTGCTACATTTTAAAACTTTTCTTCTGTTAACATTTTGAGCATGTTTTAGACTCCAAATCTTAACTATGGAAGACGCCAGTCAATGAAACACTGTGAATGTGATCAGAATGGTATATTTTACAATAAACAGTTACTGTGTTTTGTTACAACAGCAGAGACTTAAATCTTCTCTGCTTTGTCCCCGCTCACAGTGGCTTGTTGTTCCAGGTCTTGGCACACTCGGTCCGTCTCCATGTCAGACTTCGGCTTTTCCTCCTTTTTGCTCTGATTACAAGCTGAGGTGTAAAACTGAGAGTGGGCCTAGCAAACAAAACAAGCTTTCAGATGATTGCATTTACACTGAACCCCCAAAGAACCCAAAGGCAGCTTTCTCTGTCTTCTTAAGTCTTTATTCATTCATTATCTGTTTTTGAACACAGAGAGAGACTTTGTTTTTTTTAAGAAATGCTTAGAGGAAGATCTCCACCACACACTTTTACTTTGATTACAACTGACCTGAAAGAAATCAAACATGATAGTTAGCTAAATGAGAGATGGAAGCAAGCCATAGGTGAAACTCTTAAGTCTTTTTTAGTGCTTTTTGTTTAGTGTTTTTTTTATGAAATATGAATCAAATTAGCTGTAGGAAAAGCTAAATCCGGTAAGGAAGCCATCATTTTATGCCTTTATTCTTTTCAAAGAATCAGAATGATCAGAGTTTGTCCATTACCTCAATACCAGCCAGAAGTGAGGAAAAATAATGGTGTAGAGATTAAATTGGATCCCTTTCCTTTAGTTTTTACAGTGGGCAGAATTAAAGCTATCTTAGCTGAAATAGAAAAATGTGGTATAGCTAAAAGTCTGTGAATTGAAACTGAAACTTTGTCACTTCCTCTATCTTTGTGTACTGAAAGATTTCACCACCTTTG
Source organism: Adrianichthys oophorus (assembly GCA_036245035.1). NCBI lineage: Eukaryota > Metazoa > Chordata > Actinopteri > Beloniformes > Adrianichthyidae > Adrianichthys > Adrianichthys oophorus. The sequence continues at coordinate 29,506,911 of BSAI01000101.1, forward strand.
ACGTTCTAACATTCTGCTGTTTTCACTTTCATTGCAACACTTTTTCCATTTTCATGCCTTTTTTGTTGGTATATGACCACATTTCTCTTCTTTTCATAACTTGGTCTTGTCATGTTCAATTTCTTGCTTATATCTATCTGTGCTTTGTACATTATTCTGTTGTTCTTTTGTGTCCTTCTTTACATTTTTTCTTGCATCTTTTTCCATCTTTCTGTGGTCATCTTAAATTCCATTTGGACTCAGAAGAGTTTGGATGATTCAGTGTTTTTCTCATTTGTGCTGTTGGGTCTGACTTTGTCCCTGTTACAAGTGTAAAAGGGACAGCTCATATCCAGCTCCCTCAGACACAAATCTATCATTGCACCTTTTGTTTGACTGTCCAAACAGACAGCGATGAGCAGGCTTGCTGCCAAGACAAGCTCCTCCGGTGAGGTTCTATAAATGGCTGTCTCGCTCCTGATCTTCCATCTTGCAGGTGCTGTGATCCCACAGTACTCCTGCTACACTCTGTTGGTGCAAAGCCTCTGGGTAATGTGTTCTGTAAGATGTGTCTGTGAGAGGAGAGGTGCTACGCCTGCATCCTTAGAAAGCAGTAAAGATGCCTTAATTCTATTTGTTATTACTGACAGGAAAATGCAAACACAGCAATGTTGTATTTATGTTTTAGATGCAGCCTTAACATCTGCACTGGGCAAGTATTTCAGCACTTCTAGTGAGATGCTTCACACCGGTCTCAGGGAGTAGTCAGATACTTTTGCTTACAGTAACAAAGTTTTATATTTTACTTTTTTAGGATTAGGATAAGAAAGGAAGTCTTCTTTACAGATTTACTATTTATATGTTCTATCAAAACATTCCAAGATACTTTTTGGGCTCTTTTTGTATCAACATCAAATTTAGAGCATGTTTTATCCATAGTAACACAATCGCTGTCCTGTAAAATTAAAAATCATATCTGCATTTCCCACCCCTCAAACCCTTAAAGTCAACCATTTTTTTATCCATTGTAAAAGTCATCCACTCATTATTAGCGTAGCACAAAAAAAGGTGAGCAATATCAGAGCTATAAGGCCATAAAGTTTTGATCCAGATTCCAGCTCAGACGAGGAAAACAAAGACGTTCATGGATCTTAGGTCCTGCTGATTGCAGCTTCTAAGTCACAGCTACAAGCTTTTTATCTAAACGCCTGGCCTACTAAAGGCAGATAAGCAGTATTGTGGATGTAAAATAAAAGCATTTTGTCAATCATCACTAGCTCCGCAAAGAAAGTGGGTGTGTGTTAGCCTGGGGGCGGTGCTGGAGCGCAGACTCTTCCTCAAAGGGGCTGTTTCAAACTTTATAACGTCACAATGTGAGGACCCTCTCATTTTTGTGGACTGGGAGGAGCTGGTGCTCAGAGAGTTGGGTTAGAGGAATGCTCAGAGATGTGTGAATGGAACAAACCCTGCACTGGGGTTGTTATTTGTGAAGACCTAACATTTAATACACTTAAAAGCTCAAAAAAGTGGATTTTGAAAGAAGCCCTTCAAACTTCACTATCCTTTTAAATACAAAGTACAAGTCAAGGCTCTGTCGGGCAGAGAGGCGTTCAGAAATGCAGCTCAGGAATTCATAAAGACAGCTTTGGACATGAACTTTGACTCACAAAGGCACAAAGGAAATATATTATCCCGACTGACTTATTTCATACTTGTTTCTGCTAATCCAGCAGCAATTACTGTAGTAACATTCAGCTGTTGATGTATGTAAATGCATGAGTCTTGATTATTCTAGCCTCAAAAATGAGCATTAAAACTGGCACTCTGCTGCAACAGATACAAGAGAAGAAGAACAGTTTAGACAGCAATGAAAACAGAAGTCTATGCATAGACTTATGTTACCTATAAAGGAAAATCTGCCTGTACTTTTTTTTTTTCAGTTTCTGACTTTTGTGCACTTATTTAAATAATCAGTACTGGAGGTTTTGTAATCCATTATAATCCATTTCTTATCTTTAATGTTAGGTCTCCTGTGGTGCTCTTCTTTCATTAGTAATGTGTTGATATGATATGAGGCTGAGCTGTATGTGTCTAGCACTAACGTTAAATGCTCTTTGCAGGAACTTCCCTCAAACAGACATTTCTTTTTCGTCTCATTAATTGTGCACCACTTTGATATTTGAGAGATTACAGAATGAGAACACGTGAACACTGCTGGTTCTTTTTTGTCAAAGGAGTCAGCTCTTAGATGAAATTGACCTGAGACCTCTTCATTAGTTCAGTTTTCAGGATTTCCTTTCGTTGATCTGGCAGAAAAGACAGAAACAAATTCTGCAGTAGAATGGCTATTTTCTGCCTGCTCCTCATCCAAAAGCTATTTTTAACCTGATATTTTTTTCATTAGCCCAACCTGACTTACTGACATCAGAAAGCTGTTGCTACAGCCCAGGGTTTAAAGGCCTGGTATATTTATGGCTTCCAGAAAAGAGACCATGCTGTTGAATGTTAGTGGAGGTTTGTGTGCTCAGTGACATGCTGAACTCCAGAGTGAACAAATGGTGTGGACACGATTTGTTTGTAATTCTGTCTGTAGAATAACATAAGAAATGAAAAGGATGCAGTTTGCTGTCGTGTTGCTGATTTGTCGGATAACTCACTCCAGCTGCTGCGTGCCCTTTCAGCCACTGCCAGCATCAGGGGACGTGCAGCCTTCATCTGACAGGAGAGATATTTTCCCTCTTTCTGTCGTCTGCATGAGGCGGTTTTAATGACTGTGTGGGAGGGCAGAGAGGCACAACTCTGAACTCATTTTTCCGCACAGAACCGCAGGGTTTGGCCGCTGGATTGCAAGAGTGGCAGCGTAGGAGGGGAGTTAGAGGAGAGACTCACAGTGCCGGTCAGACCTGTTCGGGAAGCCCGACTCAAAGCAGCACTAAGCACCTTCATGTCTGACTCAGTCCCACGTGATTTACAATCTGACAGTCAGAGTAGATGTTTGACTTAACAAAATGACCATGTCAGACATGTTTTCCTTTAAAGTCAACTTCTTCTTTGGGAGTTTTTCATTATCTACAGCTTGCTGAACCGCCTTTGTGCTGAGCAGCTGATCATTGACTAAACCAGTTACTGGCTGGAGCGGCTGCTCTCAATGATCCTGAATTTCTTTGATTTTTTTTGTGCTTCAGTCATTATCAGAGGGTGTCAGCATTTTACCGCGTGAAAATCCAAATCAGATTATATGTGTATTAATATGTGGATTAATTCTGGTTGTGTTTGCTGATGTTGAAGTGATTTTGACAGACAGAGCTCAGTCAAAATGTCAGATTGTTTGCAAATATACCATTCATTGATGGTGCGTCCTATTATCTGGTGCGCCCTATAGTGCAGATATTACAGTACGCCTCTCTCTTCTGAAACCAGTTCTTTGCGGGAGTTCAGCAACCTGCTAGTGACCTGCAAAGCACATGTGAAGTGCAGCTTCATGAAGGTGCTTACTGCTCATTTCATGGGAATGACACCACATTGAAAAAATGTCTAACCTGCTGAGCTCTGACAGGAAATAAAGAAACTCAAAATAACCTTTTTAATACATACATACATGTCATTTTATTCCTTGTTTGATGACGAAAACCAGACTTTACTCATTGGCTGATCTCCTCGTCCTCCTGGGCATGCCGGTTTACCGAGTTAGCCTTATCTCAGAGCTCAAGTCAAGATTATGTGAAAGAACAGAAAGAACTTTCAAAGCCAAACTCAGAATTAATGGACTAACACCAACGGCTGAGTATTTTTATCAGTTTGGTGAGTTACTGTGTGATCTCTAACACTATTTGCTCTGTGTTCTGATCATGAAGCACTTCATGATTTGGCAATGAAATTTAAATTCAAACAATTGTTTTAGTCAAGAGGACAGAGAATTAAAACTTCCTCAGATAAGCAGTACTGAGCAAGGGGGAATTTTAATGCATGCAAACACCTTAGAGGCAGTTAAGGTAGTAAAACTTCTTTATTAAATGTGGTATGAGGAAAAAAAAAGCAGAACTGTATAAACAATCAAGCAACTCACCCAAAGGTGAGCAGAAAACCTTTACAGAGCAGGAATCATGGCTGGGATGGAAGACAGAAAACCAACCTGAGCTTTAACTGAGAGAGGGGTTGAGCAATCAAAGCGTGTCCCGTATTTCTGCTTTGTTTTTTACAACTCGATCCTTTCTATTTTGTTGGGACCAATGTGAGGGGTTAAGGCTTTGGTTTAACATGACATGAGAAGTGTACACCCCCTTTGAAGAGTCTTAGAAATTCATGTCATCTCCCTGAATCTACTTGATAACATTTACCCAATGATCAGATACAAGAAGTTCAACGATGAAAGAATGTCAGACTGTTGGAACCAAACCAGTGCAAAGGTCAAAGCTCACAGGAAAAATAAAAAAATCTATTACACGGATTGAAAAACCTTCCAGGCAAATAAACTGAAGATTCATCAATGAGTAAACTTTATGTGAAGACAGTCAGCTCTTAACTGCCTCAGTGGCGCATGCTAAAAAATCACAGAGCACATCTGCTGGCATGCACATAGAAACAGCTTCAATTGCAACTGCTCCCGTAGAGACAGAAAACAGCACACAGATTATGATCTCTGCTCTCTGATGGGGGGAATTTGCTGAAAGCATCTTAGCTGTTTTCTCTGCAGAGAAACAAGCGCGCTGCATGTCAGTTTCTTCCCTCAGGCCACTGGATTGAACCCAGAAGCCCGTCAGCAAATCCTTGCAAACAGATCAGAGACAATAAAACTTTCTGCAGCTATAGAGAAGATGCAAACAAAGCTCATGATATCTTAATCTGTGGAGACAGTCAGCTTTTGTCCAGATCAGGGGTCTGCAACCTTCAACAATTGAAGAGCCATTAGGTCAATTTCTCATTGACTACAACCCGGTAGGAGTTACACAGTGCTTTAAAAAAATGAGACACTGATTTGTATTTATGTTGTTGTTACTACTATGATAAATATAAAGGAACTGGTTTTTATAATAATTAAAGCAAAAACATAAAGGGAAAACAGTTATATATATTATATATTTATATATATAAAACTGTTTTTAACTTTTGATAGGTGTTATCATGACTTCCTTTCAAAATAAAACACCCGTGTGTCACATAGGGTCATCTCAATGCAGCAGATATAATAGTAGGTAGTTCGATGTCAGCAGTGATTTGAAAGAAAAAGTAGTTTGTTTTACTGTTTGAGATGTGTCTCAGTACTGAGAAATGTGTCAAACTAACAAACCAAAATCAATTCAGAGCATTAAGTGATCTTTCTAATATTGTTTGAACCATAAAGTGTATTTAAAATCCTATCATTGATGGTTGATCAATTGATGATCTGTGGTACATGGCACTCAAAAATCTGTCAAAATTGTACTACTTGTACTACTACCAATACTGTACTACTTTATTTTTTCTCCTAAAGTTACTTTTTAAAATGAAAAACTCTTTATATTTCTTTGACCACAGTGGAGGGACAAAAAGAGCCCCATGTGGCTCCGGAGCCTCAGGATGCGGACCCCTGCTCTGAAACTAACAGTGGTTTGGCTGACTGAAAGCTAAGAATGGGACAAGAATTTCAAAAGGACGCAAGGGAAACAGCGCCCTGCGCTGCTCTGGAGCTATTAGCTCAATCCCTTTCCACCTGTCATACTGTGGTAACTTTATTTAGACTCGGCTCATGCCCCCTCACGGATATCAGAGAGATCATCTCTGTCTTAAGCTAAATGTCTCCAACAAGCATTGCAGCCTCCTCCCTTGTCCCCTGTGACCTCTTGGCACCCTGGACCGGCTGGGAGCAGAGGTCTGAGTCCAGGCGAAGAGGAGTTGCCAGGAGAGGAAAAGGAGATGGAGTGAAATGAGCTAAGCCATGGAAAAGGCTGCAGGAGAGGTGTGCCTGTGGGGGTACAAACGGCAACCCCCCACAGACATGCACACACAACTCAGACAAAGGGCGACGCACAAAGACACACATAAAAACTTTTCAGTTCACACCTTTTCACTAAAGATTTCTAGTTTGCTCCATCTCACTTGCTTCTTTCTGTTGATTTTAACCCCCCCAACCTGCTTTCTCTGTTTTTTCAATTACAATAACACAATCACACATTCTTACACACATACACACAGGCTCACACACATGCACAATAGCAGCTGTGACAAAGCCCACTGCAGGATTAGGCAGTCTTTGTTGGCAAAACACAAATTACAAGTCTTTTAGTGTGAGCTCCTCCCACCCTTCGTGTTACTCTACGTGTGTGTGTGTGCGCTCTGCATGAAGTGGTACATGACAGCGTGCACTGGCCTGCAGTGTGGGAGTTTTGGTGCTTGTGGGTCACGGTGTGCACTGAGAAGTGAAATCAAGTGTGTGAATGTGCATTTATCAGAGGGGGTGGGATCATTCGGGGGGGCTGTCACCTTCCCTGGCGAGCAGAAAGAACGGGCGTGACGGAGAAGAAAACTCAGCAAGATGCCGCCATAAACTGCCGGAGAGAAGGAGATGTCTCTTTCAACTGCAGCTTCACTTGCCTGGTTGGTCAAAGGCCCCCCCCCCCAAAAAAAAAAAAACCCAGTGGCTCCTCACCAGAACACAGGCCCACGGCTGTGTACCCCTCAACTTCCTTCAGAGGTTTTTGTAGATGTCAGTTCAATCCTCCAAAGGGTTTTGCTTCAGCACAATCTACTTTTTATAATGAATGTTGTATTTATCGGCAGCTTTACTGTTAGTTTTTCATTTTTATTTAAATACATTCAGTTTAAATATCTAGTTTCTGTGGAATTTGCTTTTTGCAATTGAGCAAGACAGATTTTTGTCATGAAATTTTGACAAATAAAAATCAATGGTTTTCTTTGACGTTGTTTTGGAAATCAAATCGATCTGGTATCTTGTGTGTCCAAATGTCCTTGTTCAGTCTGAGCTGGTCATTGTTTGTGACCAGGAAATTAAAACGCCCTGGACATCCCTTTCAGATTCAGCAGAGTTTTTAGGTCACTGGAACCATGGCATCAGTCATGAACACACAACACACGCTCATTTGCAGAAGAAAACCATTTAGGAGTGTGAGGTGAACTTTTTCTCATCGTTCCTCCTAATTACTTTATGTGATACACTTCTATGGTTCTGAAGAGCGAACAACGGCTTTATTCAAAACCAAAAAAAGAAAGGATTCTCACAACAGGAAGACAGAGTTGAAAAGCCTAAATAACATGCAGGTTTTCACCAACAGTCTATGAACTAACCAACATGTGGTCTGCATGACGAGCGCCTCATTCTGTTGAGCAGCACTGCAGTCAACCTTGAACTGTGTGTGCATTTCTGTTGTCTGTCTTGTTCTGGGTTGTACTGAAAACAAACAATGAAGTTCCCTTTGGATTAATAAAGATAATTGTATGATAATGTATTTTATTGTCTGAGTAGAGTGGGTTTGTAGAGCTCAGGATGGCGATCATCAGTTAGAAGTTGTTTTTTTCATTCTTGGTCAGGTTTTTTACAACCAAGAACTGTTTAAATCTGTTTTTGATCTTGTCTTGATGCCATAGACATGTCAAATAAAGTGTCTTTTAAATGAAAATCTGTTTAATTCAAGCTTTTATGCAAATAACCTTGTTGTGTTTTCACTTACATTTCACAGAGCATTCATTTTCATTGAAGCTTTTATGAGTTTAGGAAACTTAATATAATGTGAGTGTTTCCATGTGGGGATGCTTTGTGCCAGGGCATGCTAGTTTGGTCTGTGGTTGTTGCCATGGCTCTCGCCCTCACTGGGGCAGTTGGGGTACAGTCATAGAGAACTGTGCAGAGTGGCTGTGGCGTCACGCAAAGGAAATGCCTTAGCAGAATGAAACCCATTAGTTTGCCGCTTTTTCGTGTCATGGACACTGCCATTTGGAATTAGTTGACAGTGATTGGTCCAGTCGGTCTGAGTCATGTTTCCAGGGAAACTCCTGCACCAATCAGGAGTGATCTTGTTTGAAATCCACACCCCTTCCACTGACAGCGGCTCAGGAGGACCTGTCAGTCGAAGGTGGGGGCCAACGGGCCCCACGTGCAATAACTGAGGCATCTCATTGGTCAGTTTATAACTTGAACAACTTGCGATAAAGAAAAAATATGAAAAAAGGATTATCGAGAAGATGTTAAAAAAGGCATCAGAGCAAGAATGGTTATTCTGATAAACAGAAAGACGAGTAATCATTGTTGACTGCATGTCTCTGTGGAAGTCTATGGGATTTTGGCTTCTTGGAGCCAGCAGGTACTTCCTGTTTGAAATGGGATGACACTTGTCATGTCCAGTCAATGGGTCCACCATTGAAGCTCATGCTTGTGGAGTGGACCCTGGACCGTTGGTGTCCTGGTCTGGGTGGGCAGTGTGGTGATGTTCCTGTGGATGAGCGGGATCCTGGTATAAATAGATTTCCAATATACTGCTTCCTCACAGCAGAGCCTTAAGTTTCTTTCTTTTATGAGAAAGTGAAGACACTTCTTCAGCTGAAAGAAGCTTCTCTGCCTCACTTTCATTCACAGAGAAATTCTCGTGAGCACAGACACCTTTCAGTCTTTTTTGCTTGTTCATATTGAGGGTTTCACTTTTAATCACCAAAATTCAGAAACAGACTCCCACACTAAAGTGAATAATTTTGCATTTCCATGTCCTGAAGCATCTTGTTCTTTAGATCTTGAAAGTGCCTTCTGGAGATCTCAACATTAAGACCTAAACATCTTCAAAGAGCCATTACTGTAAGTTTACAGAGTCTGTACATCCTGTACGGTCCAACCCAGGACAACTGTGCAGTAAAACTAAAGCAGCTCTTTAGGAGGACACAGTAACTTAAAGGTGAGGGGTCATACGGCTGAATTCTTCCACGGGACACAGCAGATTACAAGCTTTGAGTTATTGTATTTGTAAATCAATCTTTTGAGGCCCGGCCGTGCAGCTTACCTTTCAGACTTTCCTTCTCCAACTAACAGCAGAGTCACTATTGATCTTTATTGATTAGCTCAGTCTTCATGTGAACTGTGGAATCAGGAGAAGCGCAAGGACTCATGCATGGCTGTAAATATCGCCGTGTGTGGGGTTATGGACCCAGGACATTTGTTGGTTTTGTGTTTGGTGTCCACTTCCTGTTTTATTTTGTTGTTGGTTGTACTTCCTGTGTTTCTCCTCTGTTTTTTTTGTCAGGTCTCTTGAGACTGCCCTCCTAGTGTGTGTTCTCTCCCTCCTTAATTGGCACATCTGTTTCCATTTACCTCATCCCCTCGTCCTGGTTATAAGTCTTCGTCTCCCCTGCACTGGTTGTCGGGTGGTTTTTGTACCTTCATGGATTTGTGTTCTGATTTCGAGTACTGATTCAAATAAATGAAAGACTTTTCATTTATTAATACCGTCTGCTTCTGTGTTCGCACGTCAACCTTGACACCGTGGCTTCTTGAAGCGAAGAGATTTTCAGGTAACGAGAGCATGAAAATGAAACTTTTAAAAAGCAAGTTTGCTGTATTACTATATATATATATATATATATATATATAATGACACATAGATTTTTTAAGTAAATGCAGGTCAGAGTTGGAGATATTTCTCAAGCTGTTTGGATTATTGGATTTAGCTTTGCTGGGTAGAAGTCCATCCTGATTTTGGTGTTTGAAATGTCAATAACAGAGTTGAGAAAAAAAAAAGAAAACATTCAAATCTAATTATTCCAGCGTCTTCTTAAGAACCATCTTCAACCTTTATGTTTTTATGATTTTAACATGTTAGATTTTTCCACTTAAGAGAAGAATTCACACTGCAGGTTGTTAGGTAAACAGCTGTGAGATGTTACCCGCCTTAATCGGATAAGCAGCGAGGTCAGCCATGTCAATATTTTCCCATATCTGCTGAACATTGTCTCCTTTATTTACCTTCCTGCTCCCCCTCGGGAATAACATTCCACTTACCTCCTAAGATTGCTCCGGATCACTTAAGCCACTGGCCATATGTCATAACTCTGGATGGGATTATGCACATTCTCAACTTTATGGGCTACGTTGTGGGAAAGTGTGCTCAGTTAAGGATTGTCCTCTAGGAATGATCAGCTGAAACTTTAATTTAAACCTGCTTCAAAAAAGAAACCCAGTTCTGTCAGAGGGATGTTTGACCAGAACATGCATCATCACTCACTAAGGAATGAAAAGACTGGACCTGGCTTCTTTCAGCACCATATCAAAAGCAGGAACATCCTGCCAGGGTCAAACTACTTCAGAATTTGACTTTATCATTTTACTCTTTATCATTCGCCTGCCTCAAAACTTCTCAGCTGCCGGAGTTCTGCAGAAATTGATGGAGAAACAAAGGAATCCTCTCCAACCTCCATCATGTGCTGAAAATCTCACACTTTTCATATTCTGAAAAGACAAAATCTCTCAGCCTGGGAGGAAAACTCAAAGTGGTTGTGTTTATGCTCTCTCTGATCCACCAGGCCTGGTTTTGGTTGTGTTGGTGGCTTCTGGACAGAAGTGAGATGTTTTAACTTCACTTTCAGCAATACTAAAGTCAAATCTCTTTGTACTTGTTGGTAGAAATCTGTGTCTTTGTTTGGCTCTTTGACATGACACACCATAAACAAACTGAAGTCACTTCATTTGTTCTGTCACCTGCCACAAAGACAAATCTTAAGGGCTTTTACTCACAATTCAGCACTAAGGAGTGTCTGCTTGGTATCTCTCTTAATTCTGTTTTTTCTTTATTCTAGCAGAAACCAGGTGGAGAGTTGGTTTTCGCTGGTTCGGTCTGCATCAACAAGCCATGTCTCGTGCACTCCTGCAGCCACTTCTCCATCAGCAGGATGCATAGCCGGCTCATTCACTCCCAGATTGTCAGTTTATAATGTCCTTTGTTTAGGACTAGAAGGAGTCGATCTGAGTCAACGTTTCTATGGCAACACCTCTCATAAATCAGGAGTGAGCTTGTTGGAAGTCCACACCCTTATCACCTGACAGTGGGGTCAGGAGGGATCATGTTCTGTTTTTTATTTTTGTTAAACCTTGGCTTTATAAAGGAAATGTCTTCATATAACAAAAAACAAACTGTCAGAATTGAGGGACAGCTTGCTGGAATTGTTCTTGTTTTATCATGTGTCCAATTTGGAAAGCTTGTACGCTTGTCATTATAATGTGCAAAGACCCCGAGGGCCAAACAGAATGTTTCAATTTTCATGAAAAGAAACATGAAAACATTTTACCTTATGTGTCCTCTAACAAAAGTACCATCCAATAATTGTGGCAGCGGAAACAAAAGGAAATTCAGTTATAAAGCAATCCCATTCCTGCATAAACTTTTCTTATAACCATCAAGGATTGTTTGAAAACTGTGTACATTACAAGTCCTGCAGGTGAAATTTTAAATAACTTTTTTTCCCATCCTTATTAGCAAACAATAGAATTTTTAGTGTATGCATGTGAATGATCGCGTCTAAGTTAACCACATTTTATGATATGGTTTTCCTAACCCAATATTATTTTTTAAAAAGTTGTCTTTTATCACCGAGATTATTGCTTTGCTTTTCCCAACCACGAAAAAGAAGAGTATAAAAGTGTCATAACAAACAGAAATGCATTTAGAGGAACAATGAAAAATTCAAATGTTTCAAATTTAGTGATTCTCTGCAGATTTTAAAGAGCTGTTGAATTTTAAAGCTCATGAAGAGGCTCTAAGGAGGCGTGGCTGTGGATACGTTAACAAAATCAATGTTTTTGCTTAGCAATCACTTTTTTATAGTCCAGTTTGGTAAAAAGAAATGCCCGGGCACAAGCCATTAAATCAACCTGTGACGAAATCTTCTTGCTTATGTTGTTCAGAACTTCCCGCAGTCCTTGATCAAATTATGACAGAAAAACTGATGAAAGTTTAGTTCCCTTAAACTCTACTGAAAGCGAGTATACTCTTTAAACTTGAACCAATATTTATATACATGCCTCCCACAGAAATATCTGACCTCAAAAGCTTCTTAGACATGCACGTGGAGGTGGATAAACTTTAGTACTTAAACCGCAGATGTCACAGTCTTTAGATACTTTTTCTACACAGCTACCTGTCTTTCTGTCTGTCTCTGGATACAAGCAGATGCCTTTAAAACACCCACTCAGTCTGCACAAGAGTCAAATGCAGTGAAAGTGGGTGCATAGGGAATCAACGCACTCAACTTTTTAACTTTCACACAGTTACAAGTATCCAACTTTCCACCAAGTAAAGAAGTGTGGAGGTATTACTACAGTTCTTGTATTAGAAACGTCTGATCAATGCAAAACAATACCATTTTATTTCCAACAAACACGCTTCATTAAGAATGCCTCATTTACAAAAATCATAACTGCAATAACCCTTATGTTTTCAGTCTCTTAGGGGTCTGAAGAGTAATTATGTGTTTAATGCTGGTGGCTAACCTTAATTGGAAATCCATGTTAAAACATGTAGGAAAACTCATACTGCTCTGTGGCAGAGGTTCGTTTAAATGGCAGCTTGTGGTTACCTTGGAAACAGAGAAGAATTGTCCTTTAACAGCCTGGAAATTGAGCTTTTTGTGCAGAGACAAAGAAAATAAGCAGATCATGTACATGTGCAGCGATTACTTCGGCATGAACATTATTGTCTGAGGACTGAACAAGACAATGTGGCTAGAAGCAGAATTTTATAATGCGTTTCAGCCAAGGCACTGTGTTTAAAATGCCCGAAAAGCTGTATTAGAAACCTGCAAACTAAGCTAATCATGATAACATGAAGTTGTTGGTGATAAGTGCCTCTCGAATCAACAGACAGAGGTCTGTTTTAATACTGATCCCTCCTTCTATGTTTACTGAATCTTTACGGTGATGTTGATGTTTTTGAAGTGTGTCTGTTGCTCTGATACGCTCCAACTGGAATTCAATGAACATGCAGCTGCTTTTATCCTGCAAAGGAGGGCACAACCATAAATGTTGGAACTTTACACTGAGTATGTAAATGTACTTGGGTAAGGGTAGCATTACATTCTAATATTATTAAAGTGAAAGTCAAAAACCGTCATAACTCAGGGAAGACTGTCTCCGGAGGGGGACCCATCAATTTCAAGTCAATTTTAATATCATTTTTGACAGAGATTGACAAAATCATCAATACAATCCTCTTTAGGCATTAATAGCACTTCAGCTAAAAGAACATTCAATAAAAATGAATAACATTAAAACTGTAGGATTTGAGTTATTTAATATTGATTCACATTTATGCTTATCTAAAAGCAGGTAGGACATGAACCAGAGGAGAAGGAGGAATTCTGGAGGGAGATGGATGAGAGGATCTTTGGTATCTCCAGAGGGGAAAGAGTGGTGATTGGAGCAGACTTTAACAGACACGTGGAAGAATGAAACAAAGGAGACGAGGAAGTGATGAAGAAGTTTGGTGTTCAGGACAAGGATTCAGATGGACAGATGTTAGTGGACGTTGACCTAAGAATGGAAATATTAGGGATGAAGACATCTCTCTTGAAAAAAGGAGCACAGGGAGACATATAAGAGTGGAAGGAGAACACAATGTGATTACATCCTCTGCAGATACGACTGCAAAGTCATGTCTGAGGAGAGTGTAACCTGACAGTGACAGCAAAGAGTGGTGTGTGAGGAAGATGAAGAGGACAAGAGCAGACCAGGGGATGGTGGGAGATGAAAAAGGAAGAGGACTGCTTTTGGGGAGGAGTTAAAACAGACTTTAGGAGATCAGGAAGTTTTTCCAGATGATTGGAAAGACACAGCTGAAGTGATCAGGGAGACTGGAAGGAAATAACTTAGTGTTTCATCTGGAATAAAGTCATCAGATAACTGGGATGAAGATGTTCTGAAGAGTGTTAAGAGGAAAAAATGAATCAAGAAAAAGTGAGATACTGAGAGGAAAGAAGCCAAAAGTGCAGGGAGATGCAGCACAAAGTGAAGGTGGATGAGCCAAAGACCTAACAAAGTCTGGATGGGGACTTGAATGACACAAAAGAAGGAGGTGTGAGGCAGAGAAACAGCGATGGAAGGATATTCAGCATGATCAAGGACAGACATGGAAATATGTTGACAGGTTTTAAAAGTTTGATGGAAAGATGGAAGGAGAACTTTGAATGTCTGATAAATGAGGAAAATGAGAGCGCAGAGGAGAGAAATGGATGCTGTAAAGCAGGACGTGGCAAAGATCAGTGAGAATGAAGTGAGGAAGACACTGCAGAGGATGAAGAACGGAATAACATACTTACGGAGGCATGGAAGAGTTAAAGAAAGATGGCAGTAGAGTTTCTTAACGAGATCGTAAAAAAATGAGAGCATGATGAGGAAAAGAGCAGAAGTGTTTTGGTTACATGTTTAAGAAGAAGGGAGATGCGCAGAGTTGTAGAAACTTCCAAGGAATGAAACTGATGAGTCACACAAAAACTTGGGAAACAGTAGTGGAAGCTAAACTAGATCAGAAGTGAACATTTGAGAGCAGCAGCGTGGTATCATGCAGAGAAAGAGAACCACTGATGCAATATTTGCTTTGAGGATGTTTCAGGAGAAGAACAGCGAGGGTCAGAAGGAGCTGCATTGTGTCTTTGTAGATCTAGAGAAAGGAGAACAGGATCACACATTTAAAATCTTTTGATGATCTGCATTAAACACATAGGAGTTTGGACATAATTGTGAAAAAGAGTGACTCTGACTTTGGATTAGGTACATTTGGTTTTCTGCTAAAGATAAAACATTACTTCCCTCAAAAAATTTTCTAGTATCTATGCAATAACAAATGACATAAGCCTCATATTCGGCACCAACAATTATTCATGGTAGACATTGCAGATGTGCACAGTTTTGTAAACCCCCCTCCCCCCTCCCCACCAATATAAATAAAAAAAAAATTATTAGGTTTGCAGGCTTTTCTACCAACCAACCCTCCACTTTGACAAAAAGTTAACATTTTCGCTTCAAAGAAGAAACATTGAAACAAAAGTCATAATTCTATCATGTATTTTTCTGCATTCCTCTTTTTGGAATGCAAACTGCAGCAGACGTGCATTTAGAAAGCACAATTAGATTATTTTTTGTCATGAATGTTTAGTAAACCTCCAACAGTTGCAGTGACTTCATGCTCTGTGCTCAGCTCTGATCTGGTCTTTGTTTTCAGAGAAGCACAATCATCAGTGAATGAGGGAGCTGAACGGAAGTCAGATTTTTGCAGACACCTTTTGGACCACCGGATGCTGAGTCTTTCATTTCTCTGGGGTGTGATCATCACATAAGTCAATCCTTCATATTTTGTAACCAGAACTTTTGCTACTTTGCTTCAGTTCAACACCTTGAACACACAAAATGAAAACACTAGTCCACGAATACTCTGATGTTTCTGCATTTTGCTTGTCTGAGGTTGATTTGATAAATCCTTTTGGCTCAAAAATCCGTGTTTGTCAGCTTGGAGGTTGCAGGTCTGTTTTTTGCAGTGTGTGCTGTGGTGGGCAGCATTTCTCCCCTTCTTAGCTGGACCTTCCATTCTCACGATAGCTTGTTTTGACAGGAGCGCCACTCTGCAGACGTCTCCAGACCCCCCTTTAAAGGCGCTAAGCTCCCCCTCCAAAACCCGATTAAGCCACGGACCCTAATCTTCCTCAATTTCAACCCCCTCATCTTCATTCTTTCTTCATCCTGCAGCGCCTCTGGTGCCTCCATATCAAGCAGAGCTTCTTTGGTTTTGGCCAAAAAAGTGCAGAGAGATCCGTGGCCGGTGTCTGTATGTTTTCACAACTGTGTGGCTAAGCACTTGGCCTGCCTCTCAGTCCCATTCTGTCCAGGGCTGAACGCTTAAAACAAAGAGGATCCTGAGGGAGGGGTGTAAGCTGGTCCCTCCAAAACCCCTCCAGAATCATACTTAAATCCTGAAGGATTTACTGGACTGCTCAACTACTGCTGCTGTTCAAAAACTGCTCCATCTTCCTCTTGCCTTTGTCCTGGGATGCCTTTATTTGGCCATTTCAGATCACTTTCTACTAACACGGTGAAAACAACTCTCGAGCACAGAGCTTTGAGGGAAAACCCACAACGACTCGTCTAAATAAAAGAAAAACCAAAAGTTTCATAAACTTGAGTTCATGCATTGATATAGAACTGTTCATCAAAGATTATGAAATCCAATGGGAATGATTCAAATTGACCAACCAAACGAGAGTCATTTTTAAAATGATTCTAACTTGTGTAGTGCAGCTGACTTTTGACTTATCAGATGTTTCAAATTCCAGCTACAGCTTTCCATTTTATACTGAAAATTTCAAACTCAAATGCCAGTAATTCTGAATGAAACCAATTTCCTGTCTGACCTGCAGTTTCAGCTGCAAAACTTTTTTTTTTTTGCATCTATTTTCTGGTAATAGAATAAAAGCCCATAATGAAAATACAGAT
This sequence comes from Adrianichthys oophorus, assembly GCA_036245035.1. Lineage (NCBI taxonomy): Eukaryota > Metazoa > Chordata > Actinopteri > Beloniformes > Adrianichthyidae > Adrianichthys > Adrianichthys oophorus. Next base: position 29,523,340 of record BSAI01000101.1, read on the forward strand.
TTTTAGAAAAGTGAATAAATAACTGTGATCAAACTAACAATTTGTTTCAGGCGTGGTTTACCATTTGGGTCAGATGCAGCTTAAAAACGTAATGACTTGTTGAGGAATTTGCATTATTTCTTTATTTTTAATCATAAAAAATGATATTTTTTGACTGAAAATGAATCTATTTTTTGTGTAAACACTTTACACCAGAGTTATTCCATCACAAATGTAGTTGGTGCCAAGTTTCAAATGCCAACATTTTGTGGAGCCACAGGTTTTCATTGGCTGGTAACAGACCAATGATAGTAAAACTGAATAGGCTGAAATGAAACGGCTACAACCAGGTTACTCAGCATCTTACATTTATGAACTTTGCACGTGTAAGAAATTCAAAAATTCTAAAAAAAAAAAAAAAAAAGGAAAATGTATTAGTCTAGTACTGAGGGATTGGTCCCTCAGAAGTTACACTTATATCATTGTGGTCCGTCTGCTAAAATTAGCCCTTTGCAGCACCATTCATGCTTTTCTTGAGGATAGAAGAATCACAGCTCGTTCTAACTGCAGTGCAGAAACAGAGCCTGGAAGTTACAGCTGCCGTTGCGTTATTATGCAGAGTTTTGGTTTCCTCACTTTTCAGTCCCTGCAGTAGAAGCTCTTCACTCTTCATATTATGAGCCAGCAGTGCACACAAGCCTCAGTGCCATCAGAGGACAGTTTGTTAGCTTTCATCTTACTTGAATCTCTCTCAGTACAGTAATTATCAAAAGCCTTTATTTTCAGTGGATGCATTGCATCCTGCAATGACAACCCCTTGATCAATCTTTGCTTGCAGGATTGTCCTTTACTAACATGGCTGTCATTTTAACCTTCTACATACCTATTATCTGAGTTTTTATTTGTTATAACTGGATATTTTTAATCAGATAACAAACGTATCACCAAAAGAGTCTCTGATTTTTTATTCATCGCTCAGAGAAACCAGACAGACTCTGTTTAGACCTCTAGGAATTTTAAACAGTACTTAACTCCAGCAGGGACTGAGCACAGTGTTGACTGATTTGTGACATTTTTCAATAAATTGTGGTAAAGAAGAAACTGTTCTGGGTGTTTCCTGAAAATGACAGAAACATGCAAACAAAAAGCAACGCAGCAATGTAGAAGGTACAAACACGTTTTATCTGGATTTGATTTAAAATGGTTTATTTCAAGCAATCAAGGCAAGAAATAATACATAAACAGTACAATCAACAACATTTTACTGCCTTTTTTCTGACCTTCAAGGTCACAAGGTCTGCTGGAGAACATGGCCTGTGTAGAGCAGCCATGAGACCAAACAACCACATTTATGTCTGTTTACACTGAAAAAAGTGATTTAATAAAACAATGCAAATATTTTTATTGATAAAATAAATGTCCTGATAAAAAAACAAAGATTCAAAGAATAACCCAAATTGAAACGCTTTGTAATGAGGTAATACCAACAAGGTCAACGCTTGTCCTGAAAACAAAAAGAAATGAAGGAAAGAACTAAATTTGACCAACATTTTCATGGGCTACTTACCTCTTCATTTTCTGTTTTACATGAACGTAACATCTGTGGTGGAAGTGGTTACAAAAAACCATTCACTGTTCATTTAAAAAAAGTTCAAGCCTTAAGAAATATGTTGAATGATAAAATTAGACATCCTCTGGTCATCAACATGCATTTCGGTTAGATAATGAAGGGCACAGGTGCCGTCCACAAAATCTGTTTGAGTGCAAACCAGTGGTGATGTGACGACAACAAGCCTCGCTGCTCAGGTGTAGCTGAGTCAGACGCACCTTAGTTTGCCTTCAGCGTGAAGCGTTAGTCATTTCTCTCTGTCAGGTTTTCTTTGGTCACAACACTGCGGTCTAACCTGCTGGAATTAGTTCCACCTCAAACATCCGTCATTGTGTTGTTGGCTGTGCAGACAAAGGTTAGCGGAGCAAAGAGCACAAAGGCGTCGAGCGCGACAACAGAGGTGATGTGATGGGGTCACATTTTCAGGTGAAATTACTGCTGGACTGAAGGGAAACATAAAGCAGCCTTTTGAGTGAGTCACCATCAAACATCTCTCTCTAAATATTTTTAAATAAATCAGAAGTCTGATAAAAATAAAGATTTTTTTTCTGTCTCTCTTGTTCATTCAGACCATCAGTTCTTACATGCTTGTGTCTTTCTTTCTGACAAACTCTTAATGAAAGCACTTTCTAAATAAATAAAGGGCTTCTGGGTTTTTTGTGAATAGGAAACAGCTGACAAGAACACTGGGAGCTCTGGTTTGGCATTAAATCATCACACCCATCATTTTACCAAAGGTAGTCTAAGGCTGTATCCCAACTTCTTCCCTACCCCTCTGGCCCCTCCCTAAATGGTATGGGGGGGGGGGGGGGGGCATGGCGACTTAGGGCTGGATATCCCTCCACCAGTAGTGTGATTGAGTTTGTGACTGGAGGAGAAATGCATTTCTTCACGTGGGCGCGCTCTGAAGCACAACCATTTACATTCAAATGTAAGTAGTGTCTTTTTGTTTTTTAAAGAGTGTTGAAGTTCTAAAACCAATGTTGTTATGCGTTAATGTAAATCACCGGAGATTATTGATGATGTCATCAAGCAGTAGTAACATTGAATTTGAAGACATTTTTTTTTAAATCTCTCTGCTTAGAAGAATAAATGTAGGGATAGGGAGAAGCCACATAGGGTTGGGAAGCAATTTGGATTCAGCCTAAATGTTTTTTCCCACATTTTTAATGACTAAACTGCAGGCATTTTAATAGTTTATCAATAGTATCACATTTTTCATTAACAATCTTCCAAAAGTTTAGATTTTACACACATCAGTTGTGTTCTTGCATTTGAAAAGTAAATCTATGTTCCTCTGAAACTGCCATGTCAGTCCAAACTGTTCATTACCGAAATGTGCAGACCTTGGTGAGAATGCGTTACCTGGCCTCGCTCGGATGACTTTCTTCTTCCAGCTCAAGGACTGGCAGAATCATCTGAAGAGGCCTTACAGCGACGTGTGTAGAAAAACGCAGCAGAAGAAGCCCTTTGTGCTGCCACACCTCACGGCAGGCATCAATCATGCCTCTGCTCAGCTGCCGGCAGGTGTGAAATACAGGGGGGAGAAATAATGAACAAAGTGGTGAAGTGCTGTGACTGCTGATGGGGTTTCTGCACCAAACAACTTTTCCCAAAGACTCTGTGGTCTTACTTCATTCATTTTAGCTCAAACATTCAGCAGTCTCTAATCCACAATGACATGAGCTTCTGCCGTGTTTCTGTGCTGGAATCCAAAGCATGTCATGTCCTTTAAAACAGAAGCCTTTAACACACATGTGAGCTTGTTGCCATGTTTGCTTTGTGGATGCGTGAAACAAACACACCACCATCACTCATCTTTCTCAGCTGATGACAGATGAGCTCTTCAGGCCACCTAAGCAAACGATCTTTGCTGGGAAAAGCCGGAAGTGAGTTTTCATGTTACCAGAATTTGTTGAACAAGTGAACATCAGTGAGCTGATCTTTAGATATTTGCAGACTTCTGCTGGTTAATCTGAAGCCTCCAAATGTGCGAGTTCTCAGATTCAAAAGGACAAAAGCTGACCTTTGTCCTCATGGGAGTGACCGTTGTTACATCTTCATCTGAGGGGGTGTCATGTCCTTCTAGGGCATCAGGAATGACACTCGCCTGACAAAGGTCTGAGCAGTGGTTGCAACATGAAGGATGTACTTCTGCAAAACCATGAAATCAACCGTATCTTTTACTTTGAAAGGGGTTGTAATGCGAATGTAAAAATCAAAGGCGAGTGATGCAATCCCAAAGTAACCTGCACTGACATGAACCAGAAAACATGTAAATATAATGCTTGATGTGAATTGATCTGATATTATTTATTACATATTTTCATGTTCAGGCTTGCTGCATTTGAAAGCAACACAATGCTGATTGTTATTGGCAGACGTCTTCTTATTAACCTTATTACCAACAATTCTTGCCTGTCAATTTCTGCAAGTGCTGCATTTCTGAAAGGAAGCTCAAGTTTTTACTTGCACCTACATGTGAGCTGGTAGTGACAGGCTCTTCAAATATCTTGTTCCACCAGTGAACCTTTATCCTCCCACAAGATCCGAGGTCTCTCAAGAGCCTTCAGGTTGTCTGGTGTCAATCACACCGTTGTTATCAACCAGTAAAATGTCTTCAAGTACGTGACCTCCTTTGATTCTGTGCTTTGTTTCATTGTGGGTAATTAGTCCTCATTTGAATGACATCAGCAAAAATAAATGACAAAAGTAGAACGAGACCACATTTATTGAATGCCATCACTAGAAGATGTTTTCATATTAAGGGAAGACAAACAATCGAGTAAGTACTTGTACGAAGGAACAAAGGCCTGCTTGTGTTCTCCAGGTTCAGGATCTTCCCGTTTTGTTGGCCTGGAGGTGTAATTGGATGATTCTTCCAGACTCTCACAGCCACTAATCACTCTGCACCCCTGTTGTCATCCTGAATGAGAGAAATTTGTGTTTGTATGTGATTTGAAGATGATTCTGAAGATCACTGGAGAAGCCTCTGCAGTTCCCAGCGAGGAGAAATATCGCTCCAGAGCAGAAAGTTAATAAAGCAGTTTGGTGCCAGGAGCCAATTTCATCGGCGAGCCTTGAACTGATGACCTGATGCCCAAAAGTAACACTGGGGGGTCAGGGAGGGTTTGGGAATGAAAAGTGAGAGTTGCTGGACGTTGTATTGGAATGTATATATAGCAACTGAAAGTGGACAGCAGCAGTTACACTGACAGGAAGTGAATTTTAGGTTTTATTTCTGAGCAAACACAATCGAGAGTGACATCTCTGAGTATTCAGAACATTTACAGCAAAGGACAGAGTTAACTGCCCAGCCTGATGAAGCATCGATCTTTAAGAGTTTGCAGATTACATAAATGACACAAAATGGTCACTCGATAGTGGATCATTAACAAAAGTCATCATATGGAAAGACTACTCTTCACCTATTTCAAATCAGAACATTTTGAAATTGTTTTTCAGCAGGATAATAAAAAAACAAATGAAGCAGCTCTGGACAAATAGACTGATACTCTAAAGCCTAAACTAAATATTTGATTGAATGAATCACTGCAAACGAAGGATTTCTCATCGTGCTTATCTACACCTGTCAGCAGGTATCCTGTTCCACTCCTTCAACGCAAACAGCTCCAGCTGTCTCAGGTGTGAACGTTTCCATGATTCAGCTCCCTCCACAGATGTTCAGCAGAAGTTATCTCAGGACTCGGAGAGGACACATCAGAGCTGACATCTGCAGCCAAAGCAATGTGCTTCCCTAAGCTTTTCATTGTGTTTGGAGCTGTTTGTGTTTTTGGTTGTTATCCTGTTAGAAGACTGTGTCCTTTTTGTCATCTTCAAAGAGGTCAACTGTAGCTCAAACAAAATGGATCAATACCTTTGGAGGTTGTTCTGAGTTTGTTGGTAATTGTTGAAATTGTCTATATCTGTCAGGAACTGGTGGAGCAGGACCCAAAATGCAGGAGGAAAGGGAGCAGGAACATTCAGTATTCTCTGCATCAAAAGGCAAACTTAAAAACCGTTGTAAACAAACAAACAAACCAACAAACAAACAAACAACAGCGTGCCTAGTAATCTGGATCACCGTATAAATGGAATAATGCTAGTTATGTTTCCTGATGGCGAAGCGATTTTGAGAGGAACACGGTGCTCTGTCAAAATGTCAGTGTTTATTTTTTTTTACAAGAAGCAAACAAGGTTTGGTGTTACTGTGAATACTGTCACACTGATGCGTTGGACTGTGATTATTTCATGTGACCAACAAGGTTTGGCGTGATAGTTAATGGTTACAAACAAAGTTGAGAGTTAAAAATATTGTGAACACTCTAATGTGAATGATGGTTCTAAGGTGGATAACATGTAACTTGTCACAAACAAGTTCTAGAGTTACTGTGAATGCAGTTCATGAAGTCTGACTAACTGTTTGGACTTATCGCTGACTTTTTAGTGCCGCTTAATGCACCCCATTGTTTGGTGTGTCTTAAATGACATACGTTTGAAAATTCAGTGAAATACATAATCCCTATGGTGCAGAAAATATGCTAAGCATTTAATAAACGAACACATGACAAAACCATGAACAACAAAAGAATAACAAAAAAATGACCAGACAGCAATTCAAAACCACACACAAAAATATGCTGAAGGTAATTATTTGAATGAAGACAGCTGTGGATAGTTATCAAATGAAATCAAGTGAGACTGAGACCAGAAAAAAACAGAATATTACATCAACAAACAAAAACAAACAATAAAAACCTTCCACTCACTAAGGTCAAACTTTTCTGTCTGTGTCCCACCTGCCAGGTTTAGTGTTCTCGTCTATTCTTTGGGTAAACGCTCAGGGCTTGTTTTCTGTTGGAAGGTTGCTGGTTCTATTCCCATGTGCTTCTGGTGGCTGACTGTTAGGCATAGACTCCTTTTCTCTTCATTTTGGGTTCATCAGTCAGAACCTCTGCCCAGTCTTATTCCATAGCTTTGACTTTTCCCAAAGAATGGAATTATAGAAGCTGTTTCTTGACCATTTATTTCAGTAAAAAATGACGTTTTTTTCCCCCCAAAAAAGCAGTGAATTTAGAGAGAAGTTCTGCTCCTGACGGATCTCCTTTACATGCACTCTTCATAACAGAGTACATGTTCCACCTTTGGTTGAAGACTTTGAAGCTCAAACTTCCAGAATGTTCTAATGCTTCCAACGTCAAAGCAAGAACCAATCTGAAGCCGAGTTTCTACTGAGTGATGAAATCTGTCACGGAAGTGTTCGACAGAGAACATTTGATCACAAAACAACCTTTGAAAGCCGTTTCTCAGAAGGTGCCAAATAGAGCAGTAAAAAGACTCAGACTGTGACTGAACTGTAGATTTATTGGCTTTTCTCAAACTAATGGTTGGACTAATGAACCACAGGTGTGAAGATGTTTGACTGTCAATTAATAACCATGAAAAGCCTTTCACCGTCAGGTACTGACTCTGCAGTCTAAATCTGACCTTTTCATTGAAAGATGCAGGTTTCATTATGTTCTACTCAACACAATCAGTTCTTCTTATTAAAAAGCTCCCAGTGTCTCCAGTTTTGTGCGCTCACTGCAATGTGAAAAATGAGAATTCTAGATAACTACAATGACTTCGGAAAGAGTTTTGTGAAACTGTAATTTTACAGAGATGGATTTCCTACAGGGTCACAGAGAATTACCAGTATGTATGGATGTGTTTGTCTTTTTTCAAAACTGGAAATTAAATGTCAGGAGCATTTCTCATTGTAGAATTATGGTCTAAAAGTGTGTTACGCCCAGAAAACTCTCAGACTGATAATAGTCCATCTGAAAGAAGAAGTAAATGAATCTCTGGGAAGCTTGCACCACATGAAAAGCACGTCTTCCTTAAGTAATTGCATCTGTACGTGCATTGAGGCCTGGCTGTGAGGAACCCACATGAAGGAGGGTCATTACACTGAGGTCGCTGGCTGTCACTGCTATGATTCATATGGGCTAATATATGGAAAGTTGCAGCTTTCTTTTGAAACCAGCTTCATTATCTCAAGCTTCTGGTAAGTAAGCATATAATGTAGTTGGTACTGAGGATGAGTACGATGATAGAAAACACTGAGAAAGACGGAACAGAGCGGCACAGAACCAAGAGGGAAAAAACAGAAGGAAATTTGGATCAAGGCAGTAATCCTTAAGGATTCTAGACTTTGAACTGGGTTTTAAGATGACGGCTGTGTCATTTAGCAATTTGCCTCCCAGTAATAACAATGTGCTTTCTTTAAAACACTTAAACTTTTGTTTTTGTGGAGTTCAGTGGGAAATATGCTGCCAAAGTTGTGAGTGACAGGTAACGCAGCTCCCCAGTAATGAAGATCAGAGAAGCTGCTCTGAAGAAAAGCTCTTCTAAGGTTACTAACCTGCATTCCAACCTAAAGGCTGAAACAGCAACAAACTGTTTTTCAATCTAAACTTGGGCCAATTTTCAAACAGAGGACATGACACTTTGAGTAAAGAGTCCATTTGTCTGCTGACAGTCTGCTCCCTGAGTCGCTTACAGTTTGGATCAGGGATGAGTCCGGCTTGTCAGATGACATCAATGCTGTAAGCACTGAAGCTGTGAGGGGATTTTCTCCTGAGGAGATTTAAGAAAGTTTCAGTCGACAACAGACTGGACCAGCAAAAGACGCAGGCTCCACAGTGTTTATGCCATAACACCTTCATAAAACAACCAAAACTATTGTTTTAGAATGTGTTTTTGTTGTTGCTTTTGTTTGCTGGTATCTTGAACATTAGTCCGTGGTTGTTCTCCATAAACAGAACAGTCTGTAAATCTGGTGATCCACTTCCAACTGCATATAACCAAGTGGTTAATTTCTTTCACTTCTGTCAAATAGCCTATGAAGCTGAAGCTGAGCATGCAGGTGGAGGGATCCCAGGCATGGGTCAGGGTAAACCCTATCCATGCGCTCATGTAAGGTTAGTGAGAGGAATCAGGCAATGGCTTCACATGTGCTGAGAAAACCTGGACGCTCTTTTATTAGAACGGTCATGCAAAAAGGAGATGCAGACACAGAAAGGTGAGTGAATATTTTTCAATGCACTAGTTAGGATTTATGAATAAAACTAATATTCAAGAGATGCAGGATTTTATGCAAACCCAAACCATGCTACCATAAAACTTTGCATAAACATTGGATACATTATAAAACATGCAGCTGTGGGGGACATTTACCCAAACAAACAGATTCTATGACAACATATGTCATGAAAATTAGATCCACAAGAATCCATACAGTTTCACTTACAGGCTAAGTGTTTTATTTTACACCATGTCCAATGACTGAAGTCTAGCTTTGACACATGCTTTTCACATGACATCCCTGAGTCTCCACACAACAACTCTGCTACGATTCAGTCATTGCATGGGGAAGGATGAGGCTGTAAATCTGGAATAATTTAAAGAATCCAGAACAGAGTCCTTCTTTGGCCTTTTTATTTGTGTAAAACCATATTTCATGAGAAGCAACGTCACATTCTGAAATAGTAACAGCAGCATTTGTATTTAAGAAGAAAACCGCATGCTGTCTCACAGGTTTGAAGAATCAGAATAGTAACAAATGCTTTGGGAGGATTTTAAGAACAAAGATTTGAGAGTCATGGTATCATTCTACTCCACTGGGTTTATAAAGAAACTTGTTGATAAGCAGAAATCTGAGAGCAATGAAAGAAAGATTGATATTAACAAGTGGATATTAAATGTGTTTCAACAATAAATGATTTTGGTGGTTAGACTCAGGGGCAGCCTGAAGAGCTCAGATCAGGTGCAGGTGAAGAGACCTCAGTCTAGATGCTGATGGAGCCGAAGATGCATCATCAAAGCAAAAAGAGGTGGAGAATGGGGTGGAGGGGGGTGTTGGATTAAAACCTGCAATGTGAAAACATGAATGATGGTGAAATTTAAAGGAAAGGAAATGGATATTGAGCGGCAAGTTTATAATAGACTTAAGCAGTGAGGTAGATAATGAATAAATGAAAACATGAGAGTGATGGCTACCCGAGGCACTAGAAAGAGGAAAACTGATCTTCCTCATTGACACGACATCAAAGCTTCACTTGCTTTTTTCTTTTTTTAATAACATGCTGGGGGGGCTCACTGCAGAAAAAAAGGTGGGCTCAGACTGCTGCAGTGACAGCTGACAGACAGGTCTTATAGACATCAGCATGAGGAGCCATGCTGTCTCAATTTTTCATCAAGTTGCTTAAAGTGTGACAAGCTGCGACAAATACACAGTCCCCAAATGATGTCCAAATAACTCACAAGAAAAGGAGAGCTGTAAGTCTCAGCGCACCGCCAACCTCATGAAGCATACAGTATGACAACAAACCTTCAGAACAAAACAAAGACCTGTGATGGGTGACCCATACAGACAGTAACAGGGCTCTGAAGGTAAAAGAGTTGAAAAGTAGGTCATATGTTTAAATAAAAAAAATCATTGAGGAAATCAAGTTACAAAGCTTACACCTTGATAACAGAAGATCATACTGTTACATAAATGAACAACAAACAAATGAAAAAACAGGAAGCCAACTGTTGCCTGCTTCTGTAAACATCCCTAACAGTAATTAGGGATGATTGAACTTTTTGGCCACAACCATAAACTCAACAAGGCCTGTGATGAAAAGAACAGTACTTCTACGGTGAAACACGGAGGCGGATCGCTGATGGTTTGGGGATGTGTGAGCTACAAAGGCACAGGAAACCTGGTCACAATTGATGGAAAGAAGAATGCAGCACGTTATCAGAAGATACTGGAGGAAAACTTGCACTCTTCAGCTCGGAGGCTGTGCATGGGACGCACTTGGACATTTCAACATGACAGCGATCCATAACACAAGACCCAGTCCACCTGTCATTGGTTCCAACAGAATAAGGTGAAGGTTCTGGAGTGGATGTCTCAGTCTCCTGACCTCATCATTATTGAGATCAGTTCAAGCAGGACGGCCCAAGAATTTAAAGAAACTGAAGGTTTTCTGCCAAGAAGAATGGGCTGCTTTACCATCAGAGAAAATAAAGAACCTCATCCACAACGACCACAAGAGACTTTAAGCTGTTATTGATGCAAAAAGAGGCAATGCAAGGTATTGAGAACTGGAGCAAGTGAACTTTTGATTTGTGCAGTTTGGGAAGTTTCTGTCATTATCATTTAAAAAGAGTCAACTCTGTTTTTAAACATTAAATGGCTTAATCCAACCACAAACTCTGAGTGGAAAAAGGGTTTTGTGTTGTATTCTCTGAAAAAAATAGTCTAGAATTCATCATATCTTTCAGTGTATGTAAACCTATGAGCACAACTGTAGCTCTGTTCTTCCTTCATTAAGCTCTTAAGGTTAATGATATAGTGTGTTAGGAAAATGGATGGAAGATCAGAACGAGAACAGTCGCATCGATCCTCCATATTGGATTTGCACTCCATTGGCTGATTAAGTCACTGAATATGTCACATGTCCAAAGCTAAGTCCCTGATTGGGTGATGCAATGTGCCGACCTCGCCAAAGTTCAGATTTTTTCACTCTGGCCATGCCGTGCTCAACACCCAAATCGTGCTGCGATGCTCAGATCGCACCGCAGGACCTCAGATGGTGCCTGTACATTGACTCAGCATTGGAACTCGACACCCTGAAGTGCAAATTGCATCTGTGTGAATGCAGCTTTTGTGCCTTGCCCAAGGACACTTTAGCAAATGGACTGAAACCAAAAATACAACCTTTCAACTCGAGGTCAACCAATCTATCTCTGTGCCATGACTCAGCCCCCATTTGTTGCTTCATTTATTTAATCAGCCAAATTCAGGTTTCCTGTGTGATTTAATTAATTCTGTAGTATTATGTCCTCTCATTGCTGCAGTAACAGACTCATTTTCTCCTTATAACAGATCACAGCATATGGAAGCTTGAAGTGACCCACATGCACAGCAGAACCTCCTTGCCACTGGTTCTGATGGAAATAAATGATTTTAGGATGGACATTTTTACACTTCCTGCTCTAAACCTGTCAGTGCTGCAGAATATGTATTTTTTAGAGTTTTCAAAAGATCTGCAGATCTGAGGTTTGTTTGCATAAGCATCAAAAATCGAAAACAAGTTCTGAATAAGTCATGTCCAGCAGCATCAGCAGTCCTGGCCTGCACACAGAGAGGCCAGTTTGAAGATGTATCTGCAAGCAGGTGTTCACCCACAGAGAAAGAAAGAAAAAGAAGCAGAAAGACATTCAGACCGCCTTATTCCTCTGAGGAGGTGATCAACAGTAATTACTCCTCCTGACCGGCCGGGTCCGGCCCTGAATGCATTCCCTGCTACTGACAGATCATTAATCACCAGCAGCTGAGCTGGCAGAGATCAGCTGACAGCCAATGGAGCACAAACGTGTTCTGACACAAACCTGAGAGAGGACAACAATAAATAATTGCCCGCGCTTATGTAAAACAGCTCTTGTTTACGTACATGTTTTATCAGACCAGACAAGGTAATGGTGGAGAAAAGGATGGGATGGAATTCTGCTGGAAGCTCTTAGGAATGATGAGAAAAATGATTGTACTGTTTCAACCAAACAGTGCAGCTGAGGTCATTTCAGATTAACTCAAAGATGGATTTTCAGGAAAACATTTGCTGTTTTGATTCCCAGGTTTCTTTTTAGAGTAAACAGTTAAAGCCATAAAACGGATGTCATTGCTCTAGAAATAAAGTAAAACTTGGAATCCTTTGAATTCATGGCAAACAACCCTGGTTCTGTAAATGTGGACAAAATGAATATTCTGTTTTGAATGAGCAGAAGCTTCGGATAGCTTTAGAAAAATGAGGCGTTTTCCTCAACAGAAACAATCCAAATAAGAGAACCAAAACCATAAGTTGACACAAATGGGATCCATTTCAGAAACAGCAATTTGCATTGTGCTCAGCAACAACAACACAATGCCCTGTGAGGCCTGCTACCATCCTGCTATTGGACTGCTGCAGAAAGAGGCTGGAGAACGTCCAGCCATTGTTATTCATCTGGCAGAGAGCAGATATTACACAAAAATGTATTTTTTTCTACAACATTGTGTTTTTTAATATAAGCGCAAAGAATGGATTCATTTTCTTGCAGCAGTTGTAGCTTCCAATCTAACTGATTTGAAGTGAAACCAAATAGTGAATTTATGATAAGTGTCTGACGATCGCCTGCTGTCTTCTCTTTGGCTGACATCTGCTTGTCTTGTCAGGTTTCAGTCCTCTGACAGACTCACTTATCACCTCAGTGCAGAGACATGAAGTGAGAAGTGAGCTGCCCCCCCCCCAGCATCTATGGGTGCCCTGAGTCACCGGTTTGGCAGGCCCTTACGCTAAAATAATTCATTTGAAGTAAACAAGCTCATTGTTATTGTTAAATTGTAAAGAGTGGCGTCTCAGAGCTTAACGCCCTCTGCCAGACAGCACGGCGAGTGAGACAAATTAAAATCCCATCACCTCTAAAGCTGCTGTTGTCAGCGCTTCTGTGTGCAGAAAAACAGACGTCTCATCCAGAGGAAGCCAAAATATGAAGACATGCAGGTCACAAGTTCTTTACACAGTGCATGTTACACTGATGAAACACCTCTTAAAAAGCACAACATGTAAACCTAACTATGAAACAATGAATGGCAGTCAGGATCACCATTTAGGACAGCTGTTGCAAACAAGCCCAAAACAAGAAAACTGAACTGCATAAAACATCAGTTTCCAGTCTTCAAGAGATGAACCAATCAGCAAGACATGAGAAAGTGCAGGTTTAAGGTTTCATTTTAAAACAAATGTGATTGTAAATTGTGTGAGATCAGGCGGCGAATCTGGGAGAAGCACAGTCATTTCACAGGAAAAGCAGATGAATTCTTTCAAACATGAACAAAATAGAATAGAATATCTTTATTTCTACAGCCCTTTTCACAGAATGACTCACAAAGTGCTTTACAAAAAAATCCTAAAATCAAATAAAAACACTGAGAGGTAACAAAATCCAATTCTAATGCTAAAAACTAAAAACATGGTAAAGTACAATAAAACACAGCAAAACAAGGGATGAAATCAACCAATACTCTTCTGAATAAAAACGTCTTGACCTGTGATTTAAAACTCTTAACAGAGTCAATCTGACGCAGTGACAACAGCAGGGAGTTCCAAAGACGAGGACCAACGGAGAGGAAAGGAGACATCTCCTCTGGTCTTAAAGCGAGTTTTTGGAACACTTAAGAGATGCTGTTGAAAATATCTGAGATCGGGCTGAAGAGTAGGGGCTTAAAAGGTCAGAGACTTATGACAGGGCTTGACCATTCAAGGCTCCAAAAACTAAAAGTACATTTTAAAATCTATTTGATACTTGATAGGTAACCAATGTAAAGCAGACAACAGAGGAGTGATGTGATAACTGAAGCTAATTCTTTAGTTATCCTTTTCCTGCAGAATGACTGTCTGTCAATCGGCAAAAGTGGGTGGGGCTTAAGTGCTCATTGGCCGATTCTTTGACAAAATTTGTCTTTTTGGGATGTTCACTGTTGATGGTGAATTTATTACTCAGAAAATGTTAGAAATGTCACCTGAACAACTCACATTAGCATGTGCTGATGGATTCTTTATATTTGAAGGCTAAAGTGGACACAGCTGCACATATATTACTATAATCTGTAATGTCTGGTGACTTTCTCAGCCATCACACTGTGCAGCGAATATACATGGGCAGCTGCCCCATCCATTCAGAAGACAACTTCACTGACTGAAAAGCAAAGTCAAAATTAATTTAGAGCAAAATAAGACATCAGTCTATTTCATTGCACAGTAACAGCAACAAAGAGCCTACTTTGCAGAAAGTCAGATATATTATTCTGAGCTTCTGGTTAATTTAAAAAAGCAGAATTTAAAAACGTCTAGATATTGAAACCCTGTTTTACTGTTTTAAGTTCATGTTTAAAGCAATACCCATCTTTAAAGGGATGCCAGAAGAAAACTGGTAATAGAGTCATGAAATTAATTTGGACTGAATCTGGAAAAGGCAGCCTAATCTCACTGACAGTTTAGGAAATTGTTTGATTGCTGGGACTGTCTCAAAAAACTGTGCAACAAAAACATTTTGTCAAGAATACCATCATCGTTGTCCCAGTCTGAAAATGAGTTTACTTTTAAAAACCATCCTTTCATGCAATAATTAATAACCAAAAGCCTGCAGATTCTAGACAACCCAACAACCAACATTTATGACAAAGACCGTTAAAGGCCACCAGGTGAGATCTTTCATGGAGCTCCAGGTGGAGGGAGGTGGTCAGTGGTCTTGTATTTCTTCTGTTTTCTAATAATTGCTCCAACTGTTGATCTCTTCTCTCCAGGCTGCTTGATTATTGCAATTTGTTTATGCCAGTCTTGTTCGGGTCTACAATATTGTTCCTGGAGTCCTCTGACAGCTCTTTGGTCTTGGTGGAGTGGTTACAATCTGATTGTTTCAAGGCATGGACATGTGTCTGTCATACAGATAACAAGTTCAAATAGGTGACAATAATACAAGGAGGATGGAATAACTTCTCAAGGAACAAGTAACAGGTCCATAGGGACAAAATGCCTGCTTTTTGTAGGAAATAAAGGATTATTTTCTGCACCGTTATACAAAGAAACTCTTCAAAAATCAAACACTGATTTCCTGGATTCTTGTTTTACATTCTGTCTCCTGAATGTTGAAGTGTTTCTAAGATGAACATTACAGACCAAACTCAGCTTTTTAAGTGAGACAATTTGACTGACATTTTTGAATCTCACTGTTTGTTACAAATCCTACATTGTTTTTGCCTTAAAATATTTCTGTGTTTGTCTCTTCTCTGTTCTTTCAAACCCCATTTGGTTTTGGCAGATAGTCGTCCTTGGTAAGTCTGGTTCTGCTGAAGGTTTCCTTCTGTTCACAGGAAGTTTTCTTATTCTTCAGTACAGAGATAACATCAAAAGTTATTTGCCATATGGAATGCCATATTTAATACCATTAAATAAAAAAGCCTTTTATATGCTTATTTGCATTTTTGTGACTGTGTGGCACCACAAGCATCTTCTGATGTCATCTCAATGGATGAGACATCAGGGAGGAAGAGGAGCTAAAAAAGGAGACAAACAAGGGAGAGAAGAGGGAACGTTATTTTTTTCTTTACACAGCATTCATTTTCATTCCAGTGTGGTCATCTCAGATAATCCCCAAAGTGACAAACCTGACTAAACAGCTGCATGAGACGCTGCAAATTCCTTAGGAATGAACAAATGGATAAACACGATGAGGAAACGTGATTGCATTTACAGTTAAATGCAGTTTTTCTTGTAAAGTCAGTATTAGGCAGTTTAATTTACTTTCAGGACAGTTCCTCAAGAATAGAAATGAGGCCAACCCGAAAGTCTTAATTACACTGTCTGTGATGAACATTTTATCAATATTTATCTGCATTTTCCTTCAAGCTGGGATGTGAACTCCTGAGGTCCATCACTCAAATCCCCTGCTGGTTACTTCTTTAACACTGTGCATAGTTTACAGATCTGTTTAGCTGTTTAGCTTAAAAACTGTAAAACACCAGAAAAGATTTAGATACTGGAAACAAAAATGACTTTTCTGCGTGTTATTATTTGTCAAAGGGCTGCATGCCGTTTGTTCCTCATTGAAAAGATTTTACACATATTCCCTATGATCCATAAGCTATCAAAGGTAAAACATATTGCTTTCATGAAGCTGCTTGGTTTTGTTGCTGCAGTTTTACGTCTTTTTTTTTTCAGGTGCTTTGTCTGTGTTTTTGCTTGACAAACTCAAATTCTTTCCTGAGTTTTTCTCTTTCCCTTTATTTCTGCTTCATTCACTCGTCTTAAAGGTTAAAACCTGACGCTTTGCAGGGAAAGTGAGACGAGAGTTCCAGCACATGAGCACAAAAACACAATGAAAAGACTGTGATTCAGTTATTCTTGTGAATCTTGATGGACAAATTCCTCTGGAGCCAAACTGGAGGTATTTCAGTGTAAACCTCTAAAATGCCTTTGCGTTCAACAACAGCAGCAGTGTGGCGTTGATGGAAAAAGTTTTATGTCCCAATTAAAGCTGGTTTACTGCAGCCTAACTGGGTGTGTGTGTGTGTTCATAAAAACACAAACAGAGGGAGGACTTGGAGGTGGGCATATGTTTTGTAAGTCAAAGAAATGTGCATTTGTGCAAATGAAAGATGCTCAAATAAAAGATTGTCTGTATACTGGCAGAAACAGATGTGCACTGGTCAGAGCTGCAATGGACGGGACTGAAAATAATTGGCAGTTTTTACAGTCTGACCACGGAAACTTTCTGGTGAACTTAATCTTAAAATACATCTAAATGGACTCTTTCTCCAACAGTCTGCTCTCAGTTACGGTCAGTAAGTGTGCTTTTAGGGACAAATTGCTAAAATATAACCTATTTTTGTCTGAGTCACCCCCACAAAGGCCTCAGAATGACAGCCTGTGTCCTTGTTTTTCTGTTTTCACAGGTTTTTGTCTTAATATGACACAGGCTTAAGCTGTTTCGACCACATTATTTTGGGTTGAATGGACAGGGCGGCAACTTTTTTTTTAAACCAGAGGCCCCTGAAGACTACTAGGAGACAAACTGTCCTAAATTGGTCCATGTAAACAGCCAGCTTGTGGGGAAAGGGCCCTCTGCTTCTCGAAGCTGCACAGTTAAAAATTTTTTCATTCCTCTCTTTCTGCTCTCCCAGGCCTTCAGAAGATCCTCATCACCCAGAGAATGGTCACAATTCTATGGTTAAAAACTGTAACCTGTCTTATTTTTAAACATATCTTGATAAAAAAAAGAGTGGACCCTATCACTTCAGCGAATATCAGTGTAGACACTGTTGTCTAACTGTTTGAACCTATTCGTTCTCTACTTCGGCAACACCTGCTGTCCTCTTTGTTTCTGTCTCCCTCCTCCGTTTTTGGCCTTGGAGATGTCAGAAAGCTGAGCAAAAAAACATCTGCAGGTTTCTTATTAAAGCTTCTCTTCTCCCCATACTAAATATTTGCATAGCAGAGCTGCCTGCTCAGTTCAAAGTCAGTGGTCTTTCAACCGATAAGCCCCGTGGTTTAGTTCTGCTGCAGTGCTCCTGTTTCTCATGGACTCAGAGAGATGAATGATTTCAAGTTTAAATGTTGCATGCTCGCTGCTGGTGGGGTTAGACACTTCTAACAGAAGAATATCTAAGGACATAAAGCTGGAGCACGCTGAAAGTTTTCATAAATCACTGCAGTCCTCATGCTTAAGTGTGTGATGTCTGGACGCACTCAGAGTAGACAAAGCAGTGATGACACCGTCTCCCTGGCAGATCTAAGGATGTCATGTTTAACAGAACAGTCAGACCACCCTCACACGCCTGTGTTAGCGCCATCTCTGATGCTGAGAGTCGTCAGCTGAAAGAGCCAAGAGGTTTTCAGCTGTGTGACTGCACAAACAGAAGAGCAGCATTACATAAAACACCACTGGGGTGTGTGTGTGTGTCAGCTTCAACTCTTAAACTGGGTTTAAAATGTTGACATGGAATTTCGTAATGTCATCATTTCTCCTTGTCACGTATCATGTGCTAAACTATGCAGCAAAACTAACATGAAGAGACTAAAAGTGTCTCCAAACTGTCAGTCAGTAGACCATCGGCTGACTTTTGTGTCCACAGTAACTCAATGCATACAGTGTGACCATGTAAAGCTGACACTTGCAGCCAAGGCTGGATGAAAACATCTCAGACTAATGAAGGTTTATTTTAAAGCCGTTGGTCTGCTGTGATGTGGAAACCACATGTAAACAGATGTGAACAAGGGCAGAGCTGGAGAACAACTGAAACAGCCACAAGAAAACGGGTGCAGACCTTCAACAACTGTGTTCACATAATTCTCCAGCTCAAATGGACAGAGACAGTTGGTAGCATTAAGCTCCAGCAGAGAGGCAGCCGGTTTCCTGTGGAGAATGGGATCCTGAAAGGACAAAGCATCTGTTGGACTCCACAAACACCACAATTTACTATCACAAGAACTGCTCTCGTACAGAACTGAAAAGTAAAAAGTGCAAGAGACTTAAACGTGACAAAGGGATGTTGGTGGGAGACTAAGTTGCTTTTGGAAGGCTCTAGAAACTGGGTCAGGATGGTTTTTGCTGAACTTCTGTTAATGGCTTCATGGTCCAGAAGAAAAAGACAAAGGATTTAACAGTACATGAGCATTTTTGATCAATTCACCCAGGACACTTTATGTTCCAACGCTGCGGCTGCTTCTGTGTAAAACATACGGTTTACACTCCATTCCACCAGACTGTGATTCCTTTAGCAAGCAGCATCCAGTAGCACAGCTGTCAACCAAACAGTGTTGCAAGATGCAACTGCTTACGAGTCACAATTTATTTTGTTTCTGTCAGAAAGACAAACTCCATTTCATTTCCTGTCTGAGAACTGTCAGTGTAAACAGCAGGAATGGGCTGCTGAGATTTGAGCAACAGCATAACTGAGTGCACGTCTCTTCTCATAAAATCTGTTCCCAAATTGTACCTCTCCAAAATTGTCAGCAGTGATTAAGAAAGTCTAATTTTTAAACACATTTGGCACAGGCTCAGGTGCTGCTCTGCGGGTCTGAGTTCACCTTAGTGTTACTGATAGAATGTTCCACCTGTAACACACAGAGAGAATTCTCTTTTTTAGCTGTCACTCTCGACTTTGTTAAAGTGATCCAAGTTAAAAGGGAAGGCCAAAAACGTGATTACAAGAAGCCTAATAAATACAGGTAAAGATTGTAATGATTTTTAACCATTTGGTGTGTTTTTTAAGTTGTACTGTAATCTTTACATTTTTCATGTTTAAAATTTCTTTTTGATTGAACTTAGTCTTTATTCTCAAACTCTTCTTTTGACCAACATGGAGATTTTTAAAACATGCTCTTTAGAATGTTTTAAACAAACAAACAAATGAATAAACAGAAAAACAACCCAATGGGCTTCTACAAATGTGATCATGCAGTTGTCTGGTAGTTACAGTGTATAGTGGTTAGCCAGCTACCTGTGGCTGATTCCCTGATTTAAAAGCTCAAAGGAAAAATGATTCTGTTTTTGCTGGAATTGATTCTAAAACAAACTGGAAACAATTCTTGTTCTCAGGGAGCTTTGACAGATTCTGTAGAAACATCTCAGAGATACTGTGGCTGACAATATGGTAATTAAATCCATAATGGGGTGGGGGTGTATGACATTAACTAAGCATCTTGTTTAGGTTCGTCATATTTTTCCTGTCTGTGGTTCTATCATCATTTGTCCTATGAGCACCATATTTCAGTCCTGTATATCACTGCAGAGCTTAACTCTTACAGTGATTGTTTTATGTTCTCCATTATCACTTATTAGTTTTTCCACATGAATCATATTTCACTTTTATAATATGCTCTGCTTACACAACTGAGTTGTAATGAGATGTTACTGCACAGTTCATTCAAACTGAATCCTTCAGCTGCTCACCTCTGTGTGGACATGCTTGCTAGCTTAGGTTCCACACCTTGGTAATAAGAAATGGTTGTGGATTCTTTTTCTATGTAAAACCTGAGGGTGGTGTTTGTTCTCCCTGCTGAATGTTTTAGTTTGAACATTTAGCAGCTCATCTACTCAGTTACTGTCTAGATCAGGGATGGACAACTCCAGGCCTCGAGGGCCTCAGTGTCTGCATGATTTCCAGATATCCACGCCCTACTCATGGCTGATTACCCGGTTCAGGTGTGTCCAGCCAATTAGAACATGCCAGAGCATGGTGTGTTGAAAAACATGCTGGGATGCGGCCCTCGAGGCCTGGAGTTGCTCATCCCTGACTTAGATGAAGGTCAGGTTTCCCTGCAGAAGCAGCAGCAGGAACAGCAGTGTTTGGATGATGTTTCACCCATGTTTGAAACGGGGTTTAGATGCATTTTCTTGGAGTAGAGTAAAATATTTACTTTTATCTAATGTTTTTTTTAAATTGTTTCAGGAGGCTTCACTCTCTTAATGGGAATGTCCAGTGATCTTCTGACATGACAGAAGCTGTTTACAGAGTGCTTTTGATGACAGAGCTACGACATGGTACAGATATATACATGTCAGTTAAAGCGTCATGATCTATAGAGAGCTTTGGATGCTCTCCATTCTCATTCATCCCACCACAGTATTTAGGACGGTCTGTTCCTCACAATCTTTGCCAGTTCGTTGTGCCTTTGCTCACACTCCAGGAGTTCACAGTTTCATAGTCGTGCTCGTCTGGTTCTTGACCCTTTTTCTGTTCCTGTTTAAGTTTAAGCCTTACCCCTTGGTGTATCGATGTGCCTTTTTGTGCTTCTTAATTTTTGCCTTCAGATCACTGATGTTGGATTTTTTTTGTCTTTTCTGAATTGATTCCTCCTCCATGACATCTCCAGTGCACTCCTTCTCCAGTGGGACCTCTGTCTTTGTTACCCAGAAGTTTCAGAGTAAGAAGAAATTTGATTATCTTTAGTTTGGAGCTGGACACATTAACTCTGAAATGTAGCGTTCTCCTGTAACCTCCAAACCCAGACTGGTCCATCAGATTACCAGATGAAAAAGTATGATTCAATACTCCGGAAAACGTGTTTCCACCGTTCTAGAGTCCAGTGGCGGCGTGGTTTACACCGCTGCATCCCACGCTTTGCATTGCATTTGGTGACGTGTGGTTTGGATGCAGCTACTCAGCCATGGAAACCATAAAGCTCTCTGTGTACTGGACTTGGTCTAATCTGAAGGTCACATGAAGTTTGGAGCTCTATAGCAACTGACTGTGCAGAAAGTCAGCGACCTCTTTGCACGATGAACTTCAGCATCTGCTGACCTCTCTCCATTGGTTTACATGGTCTCCCACTTTGTGACTGAGTTGCTGTTGTTCCCAAACTTGCGTTTTTCTTTGATAGATCTGACAGCTGACTGTGGAATATTTAGGAGCGAGGATATTTCACCTCTGGATTTGTTGCACACGTGTCCTCCTATGACAGTTCCACACTGGAATTCACTGAGATCCTGAGAGCGAAACATTCTTTCACAAATGATTGAAAACAGTCTGCTTGTCTGAGTGCTTGATTTTATACACCTGTGGCCAGGACACCTGATTCTGATCATATGGATGGGTGAGTGAATACTTTTGGTAATATAGTGTACCGGCATATTACCTTGGCACACTAAAGCATGATTTTTCAATGAAATATCAGTTTATTTCACAAGCTTCTTTCCTAAACTTTAAGTAAGATGCTCGATCTCTGAGTCTCCGCCTTTTGTTCCTTGTGGGTTTTATGACATCATCCTACAGTCAGCCTCGGCAGCGTTTTTGCGTTTCACTCATGAAAACAAACAACATCCGAACTTTATCAAAGATGTATGTGTTTTTTGTGTATAAAAAAATGAAAGCATTTTGCTGATCACTGCTAGCTTGGTGGAGAAAATAGATGTGAGTGTTATTCGGGGGTGTGTGTGGGGGGGTGGGGTGTGTGTGTGTGTTGATGGCAGTGCAGACTCTTCCTGGAAGGGGCTGTTCACCCACTTTCTTAGGCAACAATTGGGAGGCGCTGATGCTCGGAGCCCAGGGTTGCAGAGGAATGCTCAGAGGTGTGTGAATGGATCAAAGTACTGCTGTGGGTGTGTTTTTTATTAACATAATAAACTAAAAAGCTCAGAAAGTTGATCTTGCATGATATAGACCCTTTAAAGTGAAGTAATAATTGATTCTTGTCACAAAATAAATAGTTGTTTTTGGAGGTCAAACTTCTCCATGTCTGCCTCCTTCTACAATCATACCAAGCTGGTTAAACTACCTTTTAACTATGTGTAGCAATAATGGCAGCCAAACCAAACTACAGATCTAAAATCAAGTTCCCTGAATTCTCTGTGAAAAACCAGTGTCCATCGATGCTCAATAGATTGGGGAATATGGACCACAATGCATTGCATTTGATCGATTTTAGCAACAAAAAAAAAAACACAGTGGACAGTGGGTCTTCGTAAAATGCTCGTATTCATTATGTTTTCACCGTATTCATTATGTTGAAATCAGTGACGTCATATTTGCAGTTTAAAAAAACATGAGCATGGTGTCCAAATAGCTTTTAAAATCCAGGGCACTAGATAGTCCTGCACTATAAAGATTTTTAGTAGTTAGAGAGCAGGGCTGGGATTTGGACATAGCCATAGTTTAAAATGCTTAACAACATACTGTGGATCACCAATAACATAACCAGCCACAGTTTGGTTAATTATGAAATGCTTTTGTGGTTAAATTGAATAAAATAAAGCTTTTAGATTGTTTCTCACGATAAAGAGGATTTTTGAAATATAGCTACAGTTTTTTGGGTTCTTCAGTTCTTAAGCGTCGGATCTAAAGAGCTTTGAAATTAATCTCTTTAAACATGCATTATTTTGGAAGTTACTTTTAGCACTGTTTATTTAATATGGACATTTCACATTGGGAATTTTGCATTTAACAACAAAAGTGTTCGAACGTGTTGGGACATTTGCTCATTCTAGTCATCCAATAATCAGCCTTTGAGAGGAGCACTAAGTCTCTGTGGCACACCTCTACTGCTGGGCTCTTGCCTTTGCAATTCTGGTCATACAAGTAATTAAATCCTTTCAGTGGGCCGGGCCTGCGAGCCAGACACAAACCACAGACTCCCTCCTTCTCTGCTTCCATCCCTCTGTCAGTCTCCTCCTGTTCTCCAGCTCGTCTCACAGGCTCCAGCATTCCTTTGGCCTGACTGTATCAAACTGCGCTAAATTATAATTAATTAGTGGTTGGAAAAAATAGAGACTTGGCTGGGTTAGAGGAAATTATATAGTGAGCTTCCAGGGAGTAAAACTTAGACAGCGCAGAAGGACAGCTGCTGCTGAAGAACACAAAACACTGAATCTTTGGTCTTTCCAAGGCCACTAAACCAGCAGCATCTGCACGAGCTGGTGGATGACTGAGAACCCAAACAGGAGATTCCTTTGCAGAGCTCTGAACAGATCCATTTTGAACAGCAGAATATTGCATTGTGCTCAAGATTTTTTTACAAAAATCTTTATACATATATATATATATTTATACACATATATATATGTATAAAGATTTTTGTAAAAAAATCTTTATACATATATATATATTTATACACATATATATATATGTATATTTATATATAGGCGTGGCTGAGTTTTGTATACCTCTGTTACAGGCTTTCTTCTAACTTTTTTGTTTGCCTGTTTAAGAATGGTTCAACTTTGCTCACAGATTTTTGTCCTTCAAACAACAGTAAGAGAAGATTTTAAGTACTTCATTCATTTCTTAAGAGTGGAAATTAGGTTAGCCAGTTTCCTTGTGAGTCAGTCCTCTGTGAACTGATCGGAACCTTACTTACTCCCTGTTTCACTCACAGTTTCATTCATGGAATTTTGCAAAACAGCCTGCAAGTTTCCTTTTTACCAGCTCATTTATATTGCTTTTTTTTTTTTTTTTCTACAAAAAAATGAGCATCTTCAGCAGGTAAAACTCAATGTTCAGCTGTAGAACAAAGAAACGCTGAGACAACATCTCTGTCTAGAACAAACTCTGCTTGTCCTGAAGGAACGTCATGAGTCAGACGTTTACTGGGCAGTTGATGCAATTTGGACTCCAAAAGTCCTGCAGCTCTTTCTGTACTGGAGGCCATGAAAAGACCTGAAATATCCATAAACGTATGAGGATAACCATGTGCAAAATAACAGCAGCAGAGTTCCAGAGACGTCTGGAGTTCAGTCAGACCTTATTATGTTAAGAACTCTTGTCAAAATGTTGACAGAAGGTCAAGAAATTTAAATGGACATTTTTTCATCTAGTAAAAAGCAAAAGCAGTCAGATTTGTAAACTCGCAATAAATTGTTTGAAAATATTAAAAACTAAACAACATTTTAAACATTACAAACAAGTCTTGGATGCTAACAAACATAATTTTTTCCTCTTCTTCATGGTGATGTGACCTGGAATAAAAAATAAAACATATTTAACATTTCTGAACTCATATGAGCAACTATGAAGTTATCAACATTTTTTCCACTTCCATATTTAAATGTTAAAAGATGTCAGTTTAGGTTGAAGCTGGTGTTCGCTGTGTGGACCGAGCACAAAGTCACAGAAATGTCTTCTCATGGGTTTCTTTTCTGGCACCAGGAGAGGTCAAAGTTAGAACAAACTGGATTACAGGTATCTCAATGAAGAAGGAACAAAGCTGTTAGTGATTGTTAACCTCTTAGTGAGATTTTCAGGATGTAATTTTTACATTTTTTAAATTTAGAACATTTATAGATTTAAATTTAGAATTGTTTGCAACAGTTTCTGCATAAAGCTTTACTGTCATAATAATATAAATTGTGAATTGTCTTTTCTTTTATTCTACTGAAACTTTTATATAATTTTAAATCACGAAAACATTCAAAAATTCAAAGAAAAGTTTGCACCAAAAAAATGTAAAAATATTTTTAAAATGAAGGAACTGTCATTTTACAGATAGTTAAATGAATGTAGATTTTATTTTCACACTCTATTCAAACTCATTCATTATTCATTCATTCTATTCAAACTCTCTTCTGATAATTCTTGTCAGGTTCTAAAAAATAACGTTTTCACTACTAAAACCTCATTCCACTGCTATGTCATGAGGTAAAAAAACACCAAAATAAACATGTTGTTTCCAATAATAAATGTTTATCAAATTTACATATCAATCTGTTGTTAAAGAATATTGAGAATGAGCGTCTCTTCAAAGCTGGAAGATATCTGAGGTTATCTGCAGATGTTTTTATATGAATTCATTTTAAACAGCTTAAGCGTTCTTGATGAAGTGAAGTTGTTTTTTTGCAATGACTTTACAGAGTTTAAGCATAAAATACAGATTTTTGCAGCATTTTGGAGACTTCTCTGAGTTTAGAGTTTGTGCCGTCATCGGTTTCTGAATGCGCTCTCCTCCTGAACTTCCACACAATTTGATCTCAACCAGGTCTTTTCCATCTGTGTCAGACTCCCAGGGTCACAGCCGGGTGAGTGTAGCCGAGAGTCGGGGGGTGTTGCGAGCACAAGGGAGCCCTGTTAGCGTGCGGACTGAACACACTAACATCCATTCAGTGTGGATCCCACAGGCAACAAACTGCTATTTATTATGACGTTTATTTATCCAGTTTAATCCGTTTCAAATGTCGGACTAAGAAGCTATCTTGTAAAAGCCAAACTGGATGATAATGCTGTAACTGAGACACCCGACACGAGTCGCTGACACTTGTGGGGTCAAAGCTGTGTATTCTGTTTGACAGAAGGAGCCATGTTCACCCACAGGCCACACACTCTAATTCAAATTTATCCTCTATGTCTCCAGCTAGTTTTTCTTTCGTCTCTGAGGCTCTTTTTGAAAGTACCTGTAAATGTTCCCTTTGTTGGCCAGTAAAAGTATTTCTTTTTGCACAGAAAGTGAGCTCTGTCTTTATATTTAACTGAGAAACCCTGTTAAGAAACTCAAGTCCCAGTCTCCATCCATCCATCCATGCATCCACCCATCCATCCATCCATCCATGCATCCACCCATCCATGCATCCACCCATCCATCCATCCATCCGTCTGTCCGCCCATCCATCCATCCATCCATCCACCCATCCACCCATCCATCCATCCATCCATGCATCCACCCATCCATGCATCCACCCATCCATCCATCCATCCATGCATCCACCCATCCATGCATCCACCCATCCATCCAC